>VZRX01014162.1:32823-86117 GCA_013398075.1 Notiomystis cincta
CTCCCGCTGCCTGGTGCTGGACTGCCGGCCCTACCTGTCCTACTCGGCCTCCTGCCTCCGCGGCTCGCTCAACGTCAACCTCAACTCGGTGGTGATGCGGCGGGCCCGCGGCGGGGCCGTGCCGCTCCACTTCGTGGTGCCCGACGCGGCGGCCCGAGCCCGGCTGCTGCTGGGCGGAGAGGGGGCGNGCTCCCCCGGCACGTTTCTCTACTCTCCTGACGCGCTGGGGAGGGGGCGGGGGTGATGTCGGGCTGAGCCTCAGCCATTGAGTGGGGAATTTTTGCAGCGTTTTTCAGCTTCCTTTGCCGCCGAGCCTGACCTAGCGCCGGCAGGGAGNTGATGCGGCGGGCCCGCGGCGGGGCCGTGCCGCTCCACTTCGTGGTGCCCGACGCGGCGGCCCGAGCCCGGCTGCTGCTGGGCGGAGAGGGGGCGGCGGGAGCCGCCCGCCTGGCGGCCGTGGTGGTGCTGGACCAGGACACGGGCCACTGGCAGAAGCTGAAGAAGGACAGCACAGCCCAGATCGTCCTCAACGCCCTGCTCTCCAGCCTGCCAGAGGCCGGGGCCAGGGTCTGCTTCCTGAAAGGTGAGAGGGGTCGCGGGGAGCAGAGAGACAGGGGCCGGGAGGGAGCGGCGCGATCCATCCTCAAAGCTCCCCTGGTTGGCGGCGGCCCCGAGGTGCTTCCGTTCCCTCTCCTTCGCCCTGCAGTGAACCTGATTATTGGTGGAGGGCAGGGAGGTAACACGGGGATTTTGTTTCTTTTCCACCTACTGGAAATAAATCCCGGATAGACTCTGCGGGCTGAGCCGAAATGCCTTTCCGCTCACCCCCGCCACGCGTTTAAGAGGCTGAGGGGGAAGCAGAGAATATCAGTAAAGAACGGCAAAAGTTGCAGATTATCAAGGGGGGAGAGACACCGGCGCTGCGTGGGAAACAAAATCAGCCCTGCGGATATGAGGAGAGGCGAGGCCACCGCCACTCGCTCTCCACTCGGGGACACGGGGCCGCCCGTGTTGGGTGCCCGAAACTCTGGGACCGATGCTCGCCCCTCCACCGAGGGCGGAGAGGTTTCTCTCCGTCGGGCACATCGACGCTGGCAGGGGAAACCTAGAGCCGAAACTCCGGGGCTCGTCGGGGGACAGAAATACCTCCTCCCCTCACGTGTATTACAGCCCTTCGATTGCGGTTCTTTGTTTTCCTTCCGTGTAACCCGGGCTAATAAAACGATAAATAGCATAGCGAGCATAGCAGCCCGCCCTTTCCCTGTCCTCCCACCCCTGCATCTCCCCCACTTCTCCTGGCAGCGCCTTTGTCCTCCGGCCCTCTCGGTTTTCTCAGCGCAGCCCCCACCTGCTCTGGGAGCGGGGCTCCCGCAGCAGCAGCACGCAGAGGCAGGAGTTCCTAAAGACCTCCCTCGCCATACCATGAGGCCATAAAAGGGAGGGCGAAACCAGGCGATGTTTCTTGAATAAAGCCTGCCCCTATGTTCTCATGGGCCAGGGTTAATTCATTTTTAATAAGCCTTTTATCACTAGTTTTTGTCCTGATGTACCCAGTTTTTGCCTTCTGCAACGAACTACCCGCTGGGGCAGAGGCATCTTCCCTGGGTATTGAGCCTGGGTATTGCCTGGTACCGAGGTAGGGGGATGCTTCCCTGGCTGTTTGCCGCTGCCCTGGCTCTGTCCAGCTACTGTCAACCTTTGCTGGATCCTTAGTTACCCCAAAAGCACAAAATCTGCTACTGGAGGGCAGAGATATTGGCACTGTGCCGTTCAAATCCTTAGGGACCACGCTAAACTAGAGATGAAGAAATATCTTCAGGGTCACGGTGGGAAGCCTGTGGTAAACTAGGGGCCAAATTAAGCTCTGCTGACTCTCCAACTGCTTGTTTGGCCACACGATCATCCTTTCCTCCTCATGTGCCAGCCCCACACTTTGAAGTAGTGGCTGTGGCTGTGGGCAGTTTATCCGGGGTGAGGGGTTAGTGTAGGCTCTGCTTTGTACCTCTTCGCAGTTGTGAAGTGTCTTATCTTGAAAGCCTGTCGATTTGAGGCTAAAGACATTTCCTCTCAGTGTATGAGAAAGTTTCCTGCTTTTCCTGCTGCAGTTTCCTTTTGCTTTGCTGGAAGTGCTCGGGGCTGCAGGTTCAGTCCCATGACTCAGTGGGCAGCACTGGTGATTCACTGGGGCCACAGACCCCCAGGAAGCTTTTGTGGCCTGGGCAAAGATCCTTGGTGCAGTGGGGCTATAAATCACCCTGGAACACTGGGTTCTGATAGGAGAAAGGGTCCTTTGGAGGCCTCCACTCCCACCTTTGCAAATAATAGGCTTTAAAACCACCAGGAAAAAAACCTGCTTGAGGTTCTCCCTTATATTCCTGTTCTCTCCAGGCATGGAGAGCTGAGAGGAAGTGTTGGCTACTTAAGTGCTAAGGGGGTCTCATTGCAATAAGATATGAGGAGGTCACCCCCACCCCACCAGGTCATCAAGATCCTGAGGATCTGGTCCCAGGGAGGTCCCAGGGAGTCATTGCATGCCAGGCCCTGTTCTCTCCCTTGCTTTCTGACTTGCAGGGTCATATCTTTCCTCTGTGTAGGTGCAGTTTCACTCTGGGTGAGCTCAGCCCCAGCACAGTGAAGCAGTTATGTGTCAGGGAAAAAGAAAGATAAAATAACGGATCCTCCCTTGGTGCTGATAACGATTCTATTACTTATTGATTAAAACGGAAGTGCAGCTCAGCTCTCCATGATGAGCAACTGAGTATTTGCAGAAATGACCTCAGGGAAGGTAGGTTGAGTGGGGAGGGGGAAGAGAGGAGATTGCTGGAGGACGGGATGAGCAGATGACTCACTGTAAGAATGGCCTGCAAATATCCTGATCCCCAAGGCTTGTAATTAACCATTCACCAGCTGCATGTGGTAGCTGCCCCAAGAGACACGAGACATGTGTGTCTGTTCGAACACACACGCAGATTTGGCTCGGGCAGATTTCTCTGTTCATTCAAGAGTAAAAACAACATGGGGTGTAAATGGGGATAATAGCTATTTATATAAACTGGACATGTTTTTCCTATGCGATGGCAGTGACTGGGGGGCTCTGGAAAGATAAGGTCAGCCACGCAAAACAAGAGGATTTAAAAGTTCACCCCATGAAGGGCAGTTGGAGATCAGGGAACTCTGTAGGGCTTCCTGTGTTTGTTGTTTTTTCACACTGTGAGTTGCCAGGGTTATAATTTTTTCAACCCAGTTGTTGTGGGTATCATTTTATCAAACACCTCCCACCACCACCATGGTCTCCATGGTCACTTGACCACTTTGACCACAGTCCCATGCTGTGAGCTCTGGGATGAACTGGCAGAGTGTGGCTGGGGGTAGGAGGAAAGGTGCAGTTGCTGAGTGCTCATTGACTTTAAAGTCACTCTCCTGCCCTCTGTCATGGAAAACAGACTTCCATCACATTCAGTGGGCTTTGGATCATGCTGGCCCCTTGCAACACGAGGACCCTACAGCAGGAATGAGTAGGCGACAGTAGCACGTCGTGAATTTGAGCACACATCTGCTCAAATATTGCAAACAGATGAGATACCATGAGCATTGTGGGGCTGAAATGTCAGAGGTGGCTGTACCAGGCAGCCCTGGCAGCAAGGCTGGGGGGGGTCCTGTGGCTGCTCTGATCTTCAGCACTTCCCTGGTTTCAAAATCGTTCCTTGCACCCCGGCATCCACAGGGACACAGCTTATCAGGGTGAAACAGCTGCAGGTGAATGAATCACAATGGGAGGCTTTGCTGTCCAAGCCTTATTTACTTGACGGCCACAATCTGAAGGATTATTGAATGTAGCTGTTCATGAGCCATTCATTTCTGCTCTGAAAAAGCGCAGGTGCCAGACGTGTGGCACACCACTGACGTTCCCAAGCTGCTTCTGCTACCTGACTTATTCAGGTTCATTTTGAAGATGATGTGCTTCCAGGCAGAATATTCCCAGGCTGGAAACAGGCAACAGTTTAGCTGACAACAAACTTTGAGGAACAATGTAATAATAGGATTAATTCCTTTTCATTAGCAGCGCACTGAATGAAAGGAACGCAGTACTTAACCGTGCAGAATAGCTCATGTGGGGCTATTCAGTTGTCAAATGCTGTCACAGGATTTCATTAAGTTTTATAGCTGTTATTTAATATATTGGTTTCAGTGGGACCATCTTCATTACTTCGCTGTCTTGTGCATTGTGGTGATTAATGAGACAGATGCGAGCATCCCCCTCTTGTGTTTATGTCCATTTAAAAATGCAAATAAATATTTTGTATGTTGTTGCAGTATGTATATAAATGACAGAAAAGATGACTCCTGAGTACGAAATCTCTGCCTCAAATGCTGGAATCAGTGCTCCTGTATAAAACCTGGGGGGAGTGAGTTTAGTCCCCACTGGACAGGAGTTAATGGTTGCTAAACTCAACAGAATTAAATTTACTAACAGCTTTAGTCTGAATTCACTGGCTTTTGGCAAGTTAATAATTGTCAGTGGTATCAGAGGTTTTTCCTTAGGTGCCCAAAGCCTTTTAAGCAAACCTATTTTCCCAGAGGAGCACTATCTTCCATCGACCCTTCCCTGGAGCTCATTGCTGTGCACTGCTATCCCACTGCACTGCAAGCGCTGGAGCTTCATTTGTCCTTCACTTGAATTAAACCAGTCCTTGGGAGGGCAAATATTCATATCTTCTTTTTTGTTGTTGTTTCCCTAGGGGGATATGAAACCTTTAACTCTCAGTATCCTGAGTGCTGCGTGGATGGAAAACTCATTTCCCCAGAGAAGACGGAGGCAGAGAGAAACCTCGCCAGCCACTGTGAGAAGCAGAGTGCCAACCACAAACCTGCTTACGACCAGGTTTGTGTCATTGCTGTGGTGGGTGACCCTCCCTTGGCACTTCTCCCGGCTGCCACCAGGCTCTGTTGGAGGCTGGCAGGGTGTCAGTGGCCCTGGTGCTGCCGTGGGCTGTCAATAAGTTGTCACAGTTCAGGCTGACAGCCTGTGTGCTGAATAAGTTGCCCTTGTGTGCTGCTGGTCAGCATCACTTCTGCCTGGCTTCAAAACTGGGTAACAGAAGGAAGCAAAACACCGTATCTAGCCCCAGGACTGTATTTATGAACTCTCTTATCACACAGCCAGACAGCATGAGCTGTCAGCAGCTCACACCTCCACAGGAGACTGAAAATGGGCAGGGGAGAGGCTGCCAGGAGTGTCACTTTTCCAGCAGACAAAGGAGCACATTTTGCCCATGCCTTCTCTGAGATACCAGGAGGAATTTGAGGCGGGTTGCGGGGCCAGTGCCTCTGAGAAGGGGCAATGGCTCGAGAGCCACCACTGGGCTGGGGAAGCGGGGTTTCCACAGGGGAAGTCGTCATGTGCCCACCCAGCCCGGGGCTTATGTGTGCTCTGAAATGTCACCTTGTGGTCAGGACGCTTCCGCCAGGGCGTGCGTTTCCTGCTGCTCGGGGGAGTCCCCTTGTGATGCCTCTCTGTGGGAGTACCTCCCACACCAGGCATCCTCCTGCCACCTTGGCTGGCTTCCTGCTGCCCCTGATGCATGGGAACTCACCATGTGGGCAGTTCAGGGGGAGTGGAAAGGCAGTTTCTTACAGCAAGAGGGTGGCAGCAGGTCCTGTGCATCATGGAAAGTTACCTGCCAGCTCAGAAAGCTGTGTCAGAGGGTGGCTTTTCTTTTGCCATCTTGTCATCCAGCCTTTGCTTGTGCTGAGGAAGGAGGAACTGAGATGATGTCTCAGAGTGGGTGACACAGCACGTGCTGTGCTCCAGAGAGGTGTTGGGTAAAGGGGGATGGGGAGCCTATGTCCCCTTTTATTTTGCTTTGTTTCACTTTTGGATATGTGACCAGAGGGGCTAAGCCCTGGCTGAGCCAAAGCAGCCTCTTCCTCTGTCCTAATGTTCCTCCCTGCTGGATGTGGCTCCCTGGCTTGCCCCTATTTTGGTAAAGCCTCAGTGAGAATGGGGACCACATTTGAAAGCACTTTGGGTGCACTGTAATGGGCAGCACGTTAAAGAAAGCCACAAACATCCTGCACACGAGTGGGTTGGGTCTGACTTTGTACCTTGCAGATGGGGACAAGAAAATGAAAACATTTTTCCTGTGTGGGCTGTGCCATGGGACTGATTCATTGGCCAGCAGCACTGGGGTCCAAAAAAGCCAGAGAGGGAGGGGCAGGCACCCACACAGGCTCCCTTGGTTGCTCTTGGGTCTCAGGACTTTTGAAAAAGAGAATTACATGTTTCTGCTCCTTCTCTTCCAGGGTGGTCCAGTCGAAATCCTGCCTTTTCTCTACCTTGGTAGTGCCTATCATGCTTCCAAGTGCGAGTTTCTCGCCAATCTGCACATCACAGCCCTGCTAAATGTCTCCAGGAAAAGCTCAGAGTCCTTCAAAGACCAGTATTGCTACAAGTGGATCCCAGTGGAGGACAGTCACACAGCAGACATCAGCTCTCACTTCCAGGAAGCCATAGACTTCATTGGTAGGTACAAATGAACAAAATTTCAGATCTTCATTTATTTTAAACTCATTTAAAATGCAAAATCAATTAAAAATTCATTTACGGAACTTAAAAATAAAACACACATTGAGGTCTACTGAATTTTGTGAAGGAAAAAAACCCAGTTCCTAGGACTTACATGCCAGACTCAGTAACAACCAGGTGCAGCAGTCAGCTTACTGTCTTACTGTGCTGAGATATCCCAAAGGTGATCCATTGTCTCCCCTTATCACAGAGCTCTTTCCATTCCTCCTTTTGATCATACTGGTATCTCACCCTTTAATCAAATATCCCAATGCAAAAAAAAGGAGAGGCCTTTAGAAAAGCTTGTGCCATTCCCTTTCAAATCTCCCTGCGCTCGGCTGAGTGGGTGAGTGAACACGAGCTGTGCCAGGGAGCACAAGGGAGAGGGAGAGAGGATTCTCCCTGAGAAGCTCAAGATAGTTTGGTGGGGTGGAGAAGCCTGAGCCTGGGTGGAGATCGTGTTGAAATCAGTGCTGTTGCTCTCCAGGAATATTCAAGAGAGAAAGAGAATAAAACACAGCTACAGACTCATTACTCAGCTGAGTTTGAGTCCTTCAACAGTGCAGGCAGAATTACAGAAACCTGAGGGTGCTCTCTGAGTCCTTCCCCTTCCCAGTAAGGGACATCTCACACCTTTCAGGGAAATCATTTATGGCACCTTTCTGTCCTGTCCTCACCCCTTCTGAGAGATATCGAGTCACTTGGAAATTTCCCAGATTTTGAGGATGACTTTAATTTTCACTTTCTTTTAAAATTGAGCATGTGGTGTAGATGCTGGGGATGACTCAAATCCATGTCTTCCTTATTTTGTGCAGTAGCTAAATATAACTGGTCGTGGTGGCACCAGTCCCCTGGCAGACAATTGAAGGCAGGGAAATGATAACTTCCTCAGCTCTGTGTGTTTCCCTGAGCACTACACTCACAGTTATCCATAAATTGGAGCTTGAACATGTTGCTCAAGGCAATAGAACAGAGAAAAGTCTATTTTTTGAACAGTGTTTTTGTGTGGAAAGGGCTTATTTTAAGCACATTCTCTTTAATCTAATAACAATCATTTTGTTGTGTGAGTAACCACAGTGGCTCCTGTTGTGTAAAATGGGTGCTTTGCATAAGCCTTTTATATCCTGACTTAAGTCCAAGCATCCTTTAACCAGGCTGTAATTAGCAACTGCCTACCAGTGCTTGTGTGCTTTGTGGTGAGGCCCCAGGGACTGAGCTCAGCCTCTCCACCCAAGGGTACCCACCAAGAGCTCACCTCCTGGTACTGCTATTTGCTGCCAACTGGCCAAGCAGGGAGTTAGGATTTTGAAGAAAAATCCTGTTTTTCTAGCAACAATGATGAGGGCCCCTGCACTTTTTGAGTGACCAGGGAGGGCTGGCCAGGCTGAGCTTGAGACCACATTTTGGGCTGCAGGCAGAGAAATGCAAGCACAGCAAACACAAGCATTGCCTGTATCACAATGTTCTGCAATGTCAGTTGCTCCCAAAGAGAAAGTAGGCACAGGGAAGGAGACAGGGATGGACTTTCCTAAAAAATGCAAGACGAACAAAATCAGGATGCACAGATTCTGAAACCAAGCGTCATCTTCAGCTCAGGTCCGTCACAGGCTGGGTTTTGTCCTCCTTGTCTTTTAATCTCCAAGCCACCCTTAGTAACCAGCACAAGAGGGAGCCTCTCCTTGCCGGTAGACTGGCGCTGGGTGTGTCACACTCCCCATGCCAACAAGGACTGACGTCTGCCATGGCTTCCCGCAGATTCCGTGAGGCGAGCAGGCGGCAGGGTGCTGGTGCACTGCGAGGCGGGCATCTCGCGCTCGCCCACCATCTGCATGGCCTACCTCATGAAGACGAAGAGGCTGCGCCTGGACGAAGCCTTCGATTACATCAAGCAGCGCCGGAGCCTCATCTCACCCAACTTCGGTTTCATGGGCCAGCTGCTGCAGTACGAGTCGGAGATCCTGTCGTCCACCCCCAGCCCCCCTGTCACCTCGTGCAAAAGAGAAGCTGCGTCCTTCTTCGCAGAGGAACTGACTTTAGGCAAAAGCTTTGAGGGCTCGTGCTTTGCCTTTCCTACCTCAGTGTTGAGTTCTGTGCCCATCCACTCTCCTGTGCACCAGCTGAAGCTCAGCCCAATGACGGCATCTTCGTCCTGCTGAACGCCCTGGGGAGCCCGGAGCCGCTGTGGTCCTGATCCAAACTGTGATCCCCAACACGAACATTTCATGAATGTGCAATAGAGACACTTCATCCACTTACTCCGAGATGGAGTGCTTGTCGTGGGTCATACTTCCCATATGCTGTAAGATGCAAGTGGTCTAAGCATGGCAGGTTTTCTGAACTTTTATTGTTCTTTTTTAAAAAACATACAAAGTGCTTTTTTAGGGTTTTAACCACACAACGTGCACCCACTACTGTATTTCCAGATTCCTGGGGAACACTGAGAAATCCATTTAGTATGTTCTCAGTTCCCATCTCCTTCCAATCTTATTTTTAAAATGACCCTTATTCAAAGTTTCAAGCAATAAACAGCAGCAGCAGGGAAGAAAGCAAAACGAAAAGCACTACCTTTGCAACCACAGAGGTAGTGGAAGTAAAAATTCGTTCAAATCTTTTTCTGGCTTTCCTCCTCCCCTCTCCTGTGTCATGTTTCAGGTAGCAAAATGCTGGAGTGGGGAGAGGGAGTGCCTTTCCCAGGACACTGTTACACAACCAGGTGAAAATCCCCTCTCTTGCTCCAGCCTCTGAAGTGTCAGGTATTGTCCACAGTGTAACTGGATACCAACCCCGACCAGTGGGTCCATTCAGGTGTGGCATTTCCTGTACTTCTGTATTTGCCTTTGTACTGGATGTGCTTTTAAGTAAAGCAGGGACTTCACATCTATCAGCTACCCTGCTGAGCTATTATCCTCCCATCTGTTATTTAAGAACAGCCCTAGAATACTTGAATGTCTCCACAATCCTCATCACATCCACTTCCCATCAGATAACACTGTAAAACACTGTAACTGCTGGACTTCACACCAAAAAACCTGACAAGCTTTCAGCTCCAAGACATCTTTTTCTCCATCCCTTCCCAAGTGTTCCCATTGTGTATCTTGTGTGGTCAAGTGGTCTTTTTCAGTGTTATGTGACTTGCTTAGAGTGTGTGGTCACCTCTAGTCAGCCTTTGTCCAGAAGAAATGATTTCTGTCTTTCTCACATTGGCTTCTGTGTCCACAGGGAGTTCAGAATGAGTGTCTCTGTTTGTTGACCTTTTTATTATTTTTTAATATGTAATATGTATGGGAAATGGCAATAATTTCCAGGAGATCTCGTGAATGTGAAAGTAAACCTGCAATGTTTTTTATGGAGTGTAAAAAATAATAAAGGAAAAAATGCCAGGAAAAAAATGTTGTTTGTTGTACTTGTGAAAGTGCTTTGGGAGAGGTCACCTGAGAAAAACACCATGGTGTAAAAGTGGTGTAGGAAGGCAGAAGAGGTGGGAAAGTATCACTGTGCTCTGTGCTGAAAAGCCACCAAGGTGCATCACTACAGAGGGGAGAAGGTGAGGGGGAGGATTGTTTTAAACAGAATGACATGAGTCACAGTGGCGTCACTTCCCAGCAGCTGGGCAGGCACTTCTGCTTTGATTCACACGTTTTATATAAGATTTACCATCTTGCTGAAGATGAAAATCAGAACTAGGCATGGCCCCCACTTCCTTCCAAGCCCTGACAAGGGATGCTACGTGCCCTGGTGCTTAGAGAGAAGCTTGTGGGTGACACACAGCACCTCTGGGTGCCAGGAACCAGGGCATGTGGGTAATGCTCATCTTTTCACTTTTTTAAATGAAAGAAACATTAAGTTAGAAGTATCAGCACATCTGATGCATTTCATACCCCTTTTCATCTTGAAGTTTCTAGGCTTTTTGTGGCTCATCACTGCAGTACATTTATGATCTGCATTATCAAGTTGAAAAATTTATGGCAAATATCTGGGTTACACAGCATGTGTGCACATATGCATCCATTCATAACTTAATACCCCCAGGGAAGCAAACCTGACAGATGAGAAAGTCTTATTGGAGATGTGCCTTGGATTCCTTCCCCAGTGTCAGAGGGATGTGTCAGCATCCCTGCCTGGGCTCTGGGACACCTGAACACGGGAACCAGCAGCCAGGGAAGTAAGGCAGATGATCTAGTAAGAGCAGATCAATTAATTTTCTGAAAGACCTGATTGGTCCCCTTGGGGAACTCTGGAAAGTGCTTTCTGCCTGTCAGCCCACACAAACACCCAAGCAGAAAGGCTGTTGGGCTTTGAGAGTGGCCACATCCTGAGTACTGAGACCTACAACATGGACAGAAACAGAGCAGCCAACAGTTCTCATTAAAACTGCATTAAACCCTTTTGGGTGGGCAACCAGCTTTGTTTCTTAAGGATGGGAAACCTGAAACCCTCTGCAGAACCAATGGTGGAACGTGGGAACCTGCAGGGCACAAAGGGAGTGGGCTGAAGGGATTAACAGAGGGACTGTTCACCTTGACAGATTTGACCAAGGCAGCTGGAGAAGATCACAGGCCAGGTGGAGGAGCCAGGTATTCAGCAGAGAGGGAAGGCAGCTGCTTTGTGTTTGGAAGGGAGCTTTTATCCTGGGCTTTAAGCACAGTGTGCTGCTGGATAGTGTTGGCAGGGGGAGATGCTGGACTGGGTTTCAGCAAGCAGAGACAGCCACGGTACTGTGGGAGACCAAAGAGGAGCTGTTCTCATGCCTGGACACAGGAGACCAAGGTTTATGTTCCTGCTGAGGGCAGGGTCCCCTCTTCTTGCTTGGTCTCAATCCATCTCCCCTTCTGGCAGAAGGAAGTCCCAGCATCCAAGTCAGAGTGGGATGCAAATTCTGCCTCCCCCTCTCAGAGGGTGGTGTTCCCAGGCTCACACTGGTGCCTGCTCTGCTACTTCAGTGTGAGACCTCTGCCCCCAGCTCAGATCTTGGCCAATTTGGCAGACCCCACCTCTCTGAGGGGACATCACAGACATCTGACTACAGGGCTCTGGGCTGAGGGTTTGTGCCCTCCTCCCTTCCTGGCCATGCTGCTCCCACGGGAAAGAAGGAGCTGAGGATCTGAGCACTTACATATGAAGGTGAGTGTGTCAAATTGGGATGGCACCTACCTGGGAAAAGGAAATGTGTTTGAACTCACATGTGCCCCTGGTTCTCTGCTTCCAGACAGTAGCACACAATATACCTCTGTCCTTAGGGAAAGGAATAGTTCTCACAGTGTTTTGTGGTTTGTGCACTGAGGACATTCACCAGATTTGGTAGGATGGAAGATTTAGGAGGCTTTTATAGCCCCACTGAGCTTAGGTTTGAGTGGCTCATTGCTAAGGATGGAAGTTCAGCTCAGGCAGGTGTGTGGGGAATGTCAGAGCTGAAGGGTGGAGGGCTGAACTTGCTGGTTCAGTGTGCCCGTGTCCATCTGCCAGCTAAGCTTCCCAGTGGAATAGGGACCTCAAAACAAAATTCCAAAGGGAAGTAGAGACCCTGCCCCAGCAAGGGGAAGGCTGTTACCAGGATGCTTTCAGACTTCAGAAGAGGCAAATGAGGGAAAGTTGGTGGGACTGGTATACTCTGAGACAAAGATTTGATTAGAGCTTATCCATTATGATACTAGAATCCAAAGAAAATGAGAGGAAATGTCAGAGAAAGGGGGATTTTGCAAGTTCTGTTGCCTGAGGAAGTGGTAGTTCAGAGCTGTGCTGGGATGTGCCATCTCTCCATTCACACTCCTGATGGTGCACCCTCGTGTCCTGGAGAGCTTGGTGCCACTCAGGACCTGTTTCAGGTCCTGGGGGACTGAACAAGGCTTGTGCCATGTAGCTTTTGGTGCTTTGCTTTTAGGCTTGCGAGGAGCAGTTATGCTGCAAGCATGAGTGCAATTGCTCAGCCTCTGGCTCTGATTTGCACATGTTGCCTTTCCTTTCTGTCTCCAA
The DNA here is from genome assembly GCA_013398075.1 of Notiomystis cincta. Taxonomy (NCBI): domain Eukaryota; kingdom Metazoa; phylum Chordata; class Aves; order Passeriformes; family Notiomystidae; genus Notiomystis; species Notiomystis cincta. The sequence goes on from VZRX01014162.1 coordinate 45,359, forward strand.
GAGAAACAAGCATTCAAGAAATTGCCATAAAAAATACATATCTTTACATCATTGCAAATCAGATTGTGAAGAAATCTAGGGTGGAGTTGGATGAGTAGGTGCTGTCCTTAAGTGTCCTTAAGTGTCTTTTTAGTCCATACATTTGCTGGTGTGATTTGCAGTCTATTCTGGTTACAAGGCATAGGCTTTCTCCAGCTTCTTCTGTTTCCTGCCTGAAGAGCTTTCCAAAAGGTAGAAATTGCATCCTTACCAGTAAAATCCAGGTAAAATTGACCTGCTCCATGGGGAGTTGGTCCTCAGGTGCCCATCCCCAGTCCCTAAGCAACACAAGGTAGGCAGCTCTTAGCTTCTTGCCTTCTGGTGGGAGCTTCTTTTTTGGGAGACAAAGCATGAATGAAGGTATTCTGCAGGCTTTCTCATTTGTATGCTAAAAACAACACTTGCCTTGCAGGGAAGTTAAAGGTCCAAATGTGCCTGTAACACGGGAAAAAAAAAATGTGTGAGGCCCCAGGTATGGTGAATTTGACCCTCCATCTCCACTTTTCACAGCTTCATGTTAATTGGAGAGTAGACACACTGCCAGCTCACTCTCTGGGGAGAAAAAGGCAGGAACCAATTTGCAGTGCCACATAAATATGGAAGTAGGATTTTTTTTTACGTGGGAGGTGTTACCAGTACCACACTTTATGGTTTCTTGGCTTTATCACATCGTAGGCTTTTACTGAGACATGAGTAAGTTTGCTAAATAAGGAATATGAAAATAGCTTGTGAAATAGGTTGAGTCATCAGAGAAAATCAAATGGAGTTCTGACACCAGGGCCTCGGTTGTAAAGTCCTACTTTATTTTACCACTGCATTAGAAACTTCAGGGTGATTTCAATCTTTTTATGTCAGTTTCAAAGCTCAAAGTACTCTGACATGTAAGTAACGCTTAAATCCGTTCATGTTTTCCATCAGCAGTGGTGATATATCCCTATGTACACTTGCAGGAAATGTAAAGGTTACCAAGACAAATGGCTTCTGCAGTAATAGCTGAAATGCTCAGCACTTCTTCCAGCCTTGTGTAGCTATTGAGGAGGATTTATGGCCCTAGATACCCCTTGCATGTACTAGCCTAGCCCATCGAAGACATTGGCTATGATTTGTAGCTTCTGGGAATCCTAGCAGGACACCAAACAAACCCATAAAGGCAGTAACTCAGGATCGGGATTCACCATGGTAGACAGAAAGGAGGAAAGAACCTTGAAGGCCCTCAGGAGCAGCATTGCCTGAGGACTCCCATATTTCTGTCAGGGATTATTCTCATATCCCAGAACACGACCTGTGCTGGGGAGATCATGGGTGCAAAGCATCCCTAGGACAGAAGCTTTCATGGGATCCATGGGACCCATAAGACACGCTATGCATATGGAGAAGTGGGAAAGATCTTTAGTAAAATTCCTGCCCCAGCCTCAGCACATGCTTGCTGCACTCACAACCAGGACTTCAGAACAAGCACCACATAAAGCTTTCTGATTTGCTGGGACTGTTGGAGGCTCGGAAATGAAAGGCAAACTGATAAAGGCCTCAGTTCAAACTCCCTTGGCATAACCGTTTTCCCAGATTTAGTTTTCTGAGCTAATAATGTCAGTAAAGTTATACATTTGAGTAAGTGTTGATTTGACCAGGGTTATGTCTCCCAAGTGAAATGACAATGTAGTTTTTTTGGGCTCTCTTTTTTTTTGGGGTGGGGGAGGTGGGGAGGGGGGGTGTTGTCTGTGTGTGAATAGTGGTTTATTTCTGTCACAGTGATACTCCATTTCTGAGATTCCTTTGTAAAGCAGACAGTGGGTGAGTCATCTCTCGTTATTAAATTGCCCATACACTGTGAGCTGCCTCCAGGCCCTGAACCAAAGACTATTGCCTTGGTGGGGAGAAGGGCCCCTGAACACAATGGGATGATGAATCTTTCCATTAAATCTTTATTTTAAGGAACCATTTGTTCTAATTGGACCTAAAGCTTGCTTCCACGCTGAAATGGCATTTGAGGTCTACAGGACTCAACTGGAACAGTGGATATACCCTCTCTGCTCTGGTGCCTCCAATCACGTTAAGTCAAGTTAACTGGAAAATCAATTGACACGAATTCCAGCATGACCATTAACTTCCATCTGGCTGGGCACTGAGTGGCTGGCCAGGATGAAGCAGATTCCTAACAGGGACGGAGCAGGACTGTGCTCATCTCCTAGATATGCTTTCAGCCTGAGGTCTCCCTAGCAATGCCCACATTGCCCCAAGTAATTACTGTGGCTAACAGAGAGCCTGGGGGTCAGGCAGTCTGGGATCAATTGTGGGCTCTGCCTGTGGATTTCCAGGGCAAGTGATGCAGCTGCTCCTGCTGGCACAGCCACATTTGTCAAAAGCATAAAGGAAGTGAGTGAGACCTGGACTAACCAAGCTGACCAGATGGGTCCCTTGAGTATATAGAAAAGGACTGTAGCAGCAAAACTGTGTTTTCCACAGGACAGCTCACTTCTGCAGAGGATATTTCTGCTCTGTTGGTAAAACAGAGCTTTGCTGATGTGGCTTTGCTCATGTGAGAAGCATTTTGGTGCTAGAGAGAATCTGAATTTCTCTCGAAATATTTCTCATAGGCTTATCTGTATGTCTCTGCATCCTGTCTTGCATCAGGGATAATGATATCAATCTCATTCTGAGAAAGGCATAAGGCTTTTTTCCTATGTTTGCAATGCACATTAGACCCATGACAAAGACTACCCTAAGTGCAAAATCTTGTTACCGTGATGTACTTATTGTACTGTGCTTGAGAGTCCATATGTTCCTTATTAGGAGAGAGTTTGTTGTGGGGTTTTGCTTTTGTTTTTTCAGTGTTTGTTTTTTTGTTTTTGTTTTTGCCTTTTTGTTCTTGTCCCCCCAGGATATAATGTATTACTTAGTTAAAAACAAAACCAATTGTGGAACACTTTCAGACAGCCACCACAGCCACTCTGCCAGGCAATGGGAGCCCTGGGTGGGTGGCAAGAAATCTGTGTGCTACTGAGTGCTAAAGCATTGACATGGTTCAGTTTACTAAATCCAGCTGTGAAGAGCAGCTGGTTTTCAGGCAGTCAGCATGACAGACGCAGGCGGATATGCTTGAGAGAATTGATCAGGGGCCACCAGTGGAGAGAAGGGGAGGGGAAGTTGTTCCCTGCGCTACTGAGTGTTAAAGTGGCTCCTGGCAGCTCTGATTGCTGAACTCGGCTGAGAGGAGTTTTTCTGGACTTGTCTGTGGCATCTGATGGGGATAGGCTTCAGCAGTGAAGAAGGGGGAAGCAGAAGACTTCTGCATAGCCAGCTACTGCCGTGCTAGGGCTGTGGCTTGTGGGATCCTGGGGAAAGGTTACTGGGACTCATGGGGAATGTCTGCAGACAGCGGGGGAGGCTGCCAAGAGGCTTCAGACTGTGTTCTTGGTTTCTCTTCTCATTTTCTTCTTCATCCTCCCTCTGAGAGGGGGCTGGGGGTGCAAGAAGACACAGCAGGCCAGGGCTAGGAGAGATGGTGTAGTATAAACAGCAAGACACTTCCTTGGAGGGCTGGAAGAGATAATAAAAGATGCCTGTTATCCGGACCGAAGGGTGAAAATTGCACCGGTGAAGCTGCCAGCTTGGGTGTGATAGGACAATGTCCTGCTGCCCCTGGGCTCCGCCTGGGAAGAGCCTGAGAAATGCTGAGCGCTAATGGGGAGTGAGGCCCAAGATAGGGGCAGTGGCTTTAGTTTCCATGACAAAACTGGAAGTTATCTTGGCTTTCCTTTGATCTTCAAAGCACAGGGGGAAATTTCACACTTAGGGGAGGCCACTCTGTGTCAGGTGAAGTCGCTGCAGCTTATTAAAATAAGTCAGATGCCATAAGGTCAGCAACTCACCTGCCTTAGTGTAAAAATGCCTTGCAGAAAGGAGGCTGCCTTTTCCTGGGCCTTGTTTGGTGCTCTGGTTAAAAAATCACATTTGTTTGTAGATCCCAAGGCTGTAGACAGGTGGCTTAAAGAGGGAGTAAAGCCCAGGCAGTGTGATTCTGGTGTGATTCTTCAGTTTAGATATGTATTCCTTTGTTGAGTGGATGTGGTCAGCCTAAATAACTATTTTTGTTCTAATCTAATTACAAATTTACTGCAGCCACCTCCTTCCAGGGTGCTAATTAGGAGCCGCGGCAAGGCGAAAGGGTTTCCTTCAGAATTTCAGGATGCTCTGTGGAAGTCAGATATCCAGTCTGGCATCTCTGTCAAATGTAATTTTGTTTGTACTGGCCACAGAGACTGAAAAAGCTGCCCCAAAATGAGGTGGTCTGGGTCACAGACCTACACAGGCTGTTTCTGCCCCTGCCCCACGGTCTGGCTCATCACATGTGCTGAGTGCAGACATTCAGAGATTCCTCTGCATCCGTCCCTCAATTTCTCCAAGGAATCTCCATGGCTGTCAGTCAGTCTGTGTCCTGCCACTGCTGGGAACAGGTTGCAAAATATCCCTTTGGTCAATGATGTAATCAAACCAGCAACACCTCCAGGGCCAAGACAGGTACCACTGCTTCCCCCTGGTGCCTCACTCCCTCTTGTGTAAGAGCAAGAATCAGTCTTCGTGCAGACACACCTTCAGAGCAAGTAGCCAGTCCTGCAGATGGGAGACATGTATTTATGTCTGCGTGGCTCTCTTACTGTCAGGATTATATTTACTGCTCGCTTGAACATGAGATTTTTTTGGAAGTAAATTGACTGCTTTTAATTCACCTCCTAATTTCACAATCTTGCACTGCTGTCTGAGCTGTCTTTCAGGTGATCTTTCACCTGGAGCTTGGGACTAAACAGGTCTTCAGATTTCTACCTTTGTTTACGATTTATTTTGATGAGAACCAGTTGATCCTGTCCTCCACGGGCTGCCCCTGAGCCCTGCTGATGGACGGGCAGGCGCTGGCCTCAGGAATGTCATACAGCCCCCTGACAGAAGCCACCCCCGTGCCCTGATGTCTGTGAGCTGGTGCGGACTCAGCCTCTCTTCAGGGCAGCCCCTCCTGAAGCCAAGGGATGCTGTGGGTTGCCACCCTCACTGCTAGGGCAGCTACTACATGCAACAGATCTGTGGGATCCAGCAACCCTGATTCACTTCTCCTTCATGTTCGATCTATCCAAAACCAGGTCTGGAGTTGCACAGCTGACCCCACAAACAGCCCAATGCAGGTCCCTTCCCTTCTCCAGAGTTTAAAATAGAAAAAAGCAGAGAGCAATGCTTTCTCTCACAAAGTTTCCAAACGCAGCAAAGCTTTCTGCCGCATCGCAGCAAAGGAAAGCAGAGCTGCTTTCCCCCCGGGCAGGATGTGAGCGCGGCTGCCCCGCGGCCGCAGCGGGCCCGGCCCACGCCACCTGCCGGCAGCGCTCCCGGCACGGCCCCGGGCGCGGCCTTCGCTCCCTGCCCGCGCAGCGCCTTCGTTTATGAAGTTGGTGAGGCGAGGGAAATTCATTCAGCCACAACCACATTTTATTCACGGAGACGCTCGTCTGAAGGATGATGAGCAAAACAACTGTTTCCCTTAGTAAACCTGCAGCAGATTCATTCATAGTAACCTATGCTCTTTTCAAAAACCAACCTTTCTCTGTTGGTCATTTTACGCCGATGTTTTACCCTGTCACTCTCTTCCTGACAAACATGTTAGCTTTCTTAAAATGTTGTTGGATTAAAGGGTTTATGGATGAATACTTAACAGTCAACAAAAATTATTTAACTTTACACATTGAAAGGATCATAGTGATCAAAAGGAACTTTTTTTCCTTGTTTTTAAAAAGAGGCTGTCTGACTGTTTTGAGTTGTTTAAAGTGACTAGAAACTAAGTCAGAAAAGGAAAAGCAAAAAAAACCCCACTCTGGTTCCTTTTGTGCATATTTTTCATACAGATGCCTCCCAGCCACTTCTCCCATAGAGTGCACCACCCTGGCACCTCGGGGTAGGGGCAGGGAGCAGAGGACAAAAAAGAGCAAGAAAAGGGTGTGTAGGTGGTGGAAACACGTACCCACCATGCAACAGAGATATCACTGGCTAATGCTGTGTAGCTGGCATCTTAACCTTTAATTACATCCACCCCTTACCAAACTGAGATTCTTTTAAGGCTCTTACAGGCTTAGGGCTCCCTCTTCTAAGTTTTGTGGCAGGCAGTTGCTCACTGTCAAAATTACAGACATTTCGGCAGGTTCTGGTGAGAGGTCAGACTGTGCATTGCAGGGTTTGAGAGCAACAGAGCTCAGTAATTTGTTCAAGACAAAAAGAAATTGTTGGAAGGGAAGTCCATGTGTATTGGCTTGCATTTTTTTCAGCATAAGTGCTCCTTGTCCCTCAAAAGCCTGGTGGGTTGTGTGCATTGAGATGGATGCACGTGCCAGGGTCTGTCAAGAAAAAACACTGGTTTCTCTCACTTTGTCTGCTGGAATCTCCAGTGAGTTCAAAGGTGAAAGATGCATTATGGCCCTGCTGCCTTGGGATTCAGGCTTGGGTGGTTTAGGAGGAGAGGGATTCTTGGCTGTCCCACAGTGACCCTGTTTGACCTTGGGCAAGACACTTTCTCACTGCCTTTGTTTCCCAGCCTGGAAGTAGAACATCAGAATTTCTGTTTGTGAGTTCAAAGTGCCACTGGACGCTGGTTTCTGCAGGGTCTAATCCAACCAAAATCCAAGTTTTCTGGTTTGCTCCTGAGATCCTGCTGCAACACCAGCACTAAGAAGAACTGTCTCCAGAAGTTCTGCCTTCCCTAATGATTTCAAGCCATGGAGCACAAGGGATTGATGTTGCAGTGAACCTACTGATTTCTACAGTCATTTGAAAAAGGCAGTAAATACCTCGGTGATTGCAGCCATTCATGAATGAAAGCAGTCTATACATGTGTTGGTTTGCAACTGAAAGTGGTAATAGAAGAGGTTAATAACACTTAAAGTGCTTTGTCCCTCCCCACAATAGGTTTAACATTTTTTTCTGAAAGAGACTCTACTATTTGAGAAGAGAGAAAAAAATTCTACAGAACTGAAATCCCATCTATATGTTCCCATTAAGTTTCATAAAAGACATGCTTGACGTATTTTCATGCTGATGAAGCCTAGATGAATTAAAGCAGTGTTCCCACTTCCTCCTTTCTGATGCTAATGTCTAATTCTAGCATATTTATACAAAAACACTGCTAATCAAGCAGGGCCATGGAAAAAATCTCTGCAGCACCTACTGAAGCAAGGTGAACTCCTCGAGTGCAAGCACTGATTATATGTTTGCAGGTCCTGAATATAGAGCGCTGTTTTACGAGCTGCCAGCTTTCTGCACTCCTACAGCCACAGCAGCTTGACAGAACAAAAATGACATGCATCACACTTGGGTTGGAGGCATATTTTCAGCAAGTACTACAAAATCGAAAGAATAACAGAAAATATAATACCTACCCCACCACTCCACTCCCTCAAGTACAATCTCTAAAAGCTGTGTGACAAAACCTGTGTGCAGGGGCCTTATTTATTTGAAACACTCTTTGATCCAGACAATCATTTGCCACTTAATCCTTAATGAATACAGTTGCTATTTTTGCAAGCACGTCACACTGGTGAAAGTGTTTGATGATGGAATATCAGTGGGATGTGATTTTAGTCCTATGAATAAATATAACCTGGTATCTGTGCACATTTGTATGCACACGAACCCTCTCCAAACTGCCAGAGTATGCTGTACATCCAAAGTCCTTGAGAGAGAATGAACACCTGGGGATAAAAGAGATTCCAGGTCCTTGTTTGTGCTTGTTCATAATAGAGCGATGCACTTCTCTGTGCACCTCAGCAACAGGAAACTGTCTGGAGCACCAGGTGTGGGTTGTTTGGCTTGAGACAGGGTTTCGAGAGGACTTGGTGCATTCAGGCACAATAATGTCAGTGCAGCAGTCAAGAGAAAAGGCAAATTTTCCTCAGCTGGTTCCTCTGAACCCCTTCTTTAGGGCATGAAGATTAATTCCTTGCTCTAGGAGCCTATGATTAAGAGAAAATAAGCTTCTGAACTACAAAGGAAATCTCTAAAATGTGACTCAAGGCATCCTGCACCGCTAAAAGCAGAAGACAAAGAGGAATGAACTTCAGAATCTGCCAGTTTAAGAAGATTTCTATGCCTATTACTGCCCTGAGAAATAGGGATGGTCCATCCAGGACTGCCTGTGTCTTTAGCAGAAGATTGTTAGTGAGGAGATATCCTTTGTTGGGACAAACCCCGCTGCCGTGTCTCAGCAGAGGCTGGACTGCACTGCCTGCTGTGGAGTGCCAACAGAGTCTCAAATGCACATGCAAAACAGATTTCTGCTTTCTCCCATCTGAGTGCTTTCTGGTGGTTTCAAAAATTCAGAGTGTATTTAGAATGTGTAAATCTGTGTAACCTAGGTTGTGTAAATGCATACAATTCATTTACAGGAAAATATTAACACAAAAATGGATGTAAGTAATTCTTTTAACCAGGTACAAGATTGTTTAATTGTGTTGTAAGGAAAAGTGGGGAATCTGACTTTTGTTTCTTTTCTTAAATTCTCTCCTCCCCTCTGCCAGGACTGTCCTTGGATGGGCAAGACATCTGGGACCTGAATCTCTAACTCGCTTCACCCCAGAAAAAGTGAAGAAGAGTAAATTTAGCATCACAAACTAATCCCAGAAAGATGCTGTGAGACTTATTCGAGGATTTAAATTCCCTGAAAATATAAGATGAAAGGGATTTTGAAAATGCAAATAGAGAAAATATTTTTTCCTTCAGTCCCATTGAACTGAGCTATTTAAAAGCCAAATAAGGCAGGAAATTTTAATTTTGAATTTGTTTGTGGATCAACCATTAAACACTTTCGTTTTTTAAGCCCTATGTTTTCTGAAGAAACAAGGGAGCATTTCTTTATAGGTGCTGGTAAAATCTGTTACAATAGCCTCTCAAAGGGCTGTTAGGAAAACCATTTAATTACATGGCACTTAAGAACGTCTGGGACTGGGGAGATTTTCCCATTAGGGAAGAAAAGTAATTCATCCATCTATTATTCTAGGACAGGTAGAAGCTAGACATTTTTGTTTAAATCTGATTTTTCTTAGTGTTAAGAGGCTCATTGGAGAAATTCTATTGCATATCTAGAAGTGCTGGCTACAGCTTCACTTTTGAAGGAGCACTGTCAAACTGAACATTCCATTTTCTCCGAGATGTCGCACCCCGCCTATTGTCACAACACTTGTAATCACTGTAACTGGAAGAGATTAGATGAAAATTAGTATTTCTCTCCCATCTTTTTGCTTATTTTGTGTTTGACAGCTCCTCCGGGGAGCTGAATAGCGGCTCTGCGAGGTACCGGAGCGGGCACGGACTGCAGCCAATCTGTTTTCCTGAGAATGTTTCGCACCGCCGCTGTTTGCCCAGCTCACTTTTTTCCTTGCGAATGCGGAGCCCTACGCTCCGGGAGGAGATGGCTGAGGGAGCGGGTGCGCTGGGGCAAGGGGCGCGCCAGCGCAGGCCCTAAGGCTGCTGATGCCTGTTTTTTATTATTACTTTTAGAAATGATTTTTAGACCTCGAACAGAAGCCGGGACTTCCGACGGAGCCTCCGATCGCTCTCCCGCGCAAGCGGCCCCTCAGGGCGGCCCCTGCAGCGCCCCCTGGAGGCGCGCGCGGCCGCTCGCCCCGCTCGCCTCAACTTGCCTTTGGCGCCCAATCCGCCCCTCGACGGGAGAAACCACTTCTCCCAATTCCCCGGGGGAATCCCGGCGCCCGGGGGGCAGAGTGGCCCGCGTTGCCCACAACGCAGAGCCCTCCAAAAGACCACCGAGGCACTTTACAAGACCGGAGAAAGGACATTCCTGTTGTCCCACGTGGTGTCGCTTCTTCGGCGCCACAGGAGCGCGTTCCCTTCTCCGCAGTTCTCCCTCCAAGTGGCGCTGAATGGTTCGCGCCAGGACGGGACGGGGAGGGTCCGCCGCCATTTTGTTTGCGTGAGGGGTGAGCGGGCCCTGTGCGGAAAGCGGGGGGCGGCTGAGGGGGCGGGAGGCGGCGGCGGAGACCCGCGGTCAAGCCGAGCGCTCGGACCGGAAAGAGACGGCGAGGGCGGGCTGAACGACAGCGTGGCGGGCCTACCCCATCCTCGGCAAACATGTACATCAAGCAGGTGAGCCGGTGGGATTCGCGTCGCCCTCAGTGTGCGGTGCGGCCTGGGCCTGGCCGGGGGGGTTGGCCCAGCGCGCCCCGCCCCGGGGTTGGGGGCTCTGCAGCTTCACGTCTGCCCGGCCCGCGGCAGGGGGCCCACGGGCTTGCGGCGGGCTCGGAGGCCTTTGCTTCGATCTCTTCTGTCCCAGGGGGCGGATCGAGGTCCAGGCTGGGGGAGGTGCCCATGGCCCGGCCACGGGTCAGGTCCTACTCCGGCTGGGCGGGCGGCGCTTTCTCTCCTTCTGTGCTCCCCTTTCATTCATTGCAGGTGGGAAGTGGCGCTGGGGGCTCCCTCACACGGACCCGAGACTTGTTCGCGGGGCCCCTTTGGTACGGCAGCCCCGGTGTCCCGGCTGCGGAGTGCTCGTACCCAAACAAAGGGCTCTGCTCAGCTGTCAGAGACGTTTTTCAGCTGTTCACCTTGTGGGGCCTCTTCTTTGCTTTGGAGCGCTGTCCCAGGGCCCCGGGCATGAGCCATTTCACCTGTTACGCTTCACTCTTGCCAAACGAGATACGGCCGGTGCTCAGTTAAAAACATCTGGTGTGGACCTTTTTCAAACAGCTTTTGAGGTTATCATTATATTATTTCTGCAGTATGCCTGCAGCCGCTTTAGAAGCAGATTTTTGTTACTGTTTCCGTGCTGCTGCATGTGTGTGTTCATGCAAAGTCTACCAGGTTCTCATTTCCTGGTGGACTCAAAATTGACCTGTTTCTGACACCCTGAGGGTGTCTTTCTTAAGAATACTTTATTAGCTGTGAAAGTGCATGTTCTACATAGATAACAGTTTTTCATCTACTGTTTGGCTGACTGGACAGTGCTTCAAACACCTTTTGATCGTGTTTTTGTAAATCACTCTTAATCATCATAAGTGGGCACGTTGCTTTAAAGACTTCGAATAAGAGATTTTGTTTTCCAGATTTGAATTGCTCAAAAGCAAGCAGTAGGGGAGTTTATATAGAGCAAGAAGTCCCGGAGAAGAAACAGAAGGAGATTTGCATGGTCAATAGCCAATACTGTTATAGGCGCCATAGCAGACAGTGTAACAGTTGTGAACGTGAGAATAAAAAGAACGAGAATTAATTTGATTCCATCGGTATCCCTCATTTTGTTGCTTTCCAGAAGTTATTCCTGTACTTTGAACATTAAGAATATTTAAGTCTTAATCTGAGTCTGTACAATGCAGTGAAGAAGTCATGAGGCTTCAGAAAATGTAGGATGGATAAAGTGATAGGGAAAAACGATGTCGTTCAGAGTCTGCCTGTATCACACTCCTGTGGTGTCTGAGTGTGTGGGTGGTAAAAGTTTGTGCTTCTACAGCAATATTCAAGAAATAATAATTGTTTAGTTTCATGATTTTTTTAGAGACTTTCAGGTTCTATTGAGAATCAAGTAAATGAATTATTCAAATCCAGATGTTCTTAAAATATTATGTGATAAATGTAAAAGTAGTAGAGACCAACTTTTTTGCCCATTTTTTAGTTTCTCCCCTTCCCCTTGAAATCTAGTGAGTTTGGAAGCAGCACTGTCTCAAAACATTTGGGTTTTTTAAAATACTGTTTATGTCATCTGTAAAATCAGAGTACATTAACATAGTTGCTGTGGCCTAGGGTGAGTGGCAAGACCTGAGTAAAATATTCTGTTCCTGCTTTTCCTTTGAAAGCTGCTGGCACTGAGCTTGCTGCAAAAGTCTCCATCTGGCAGATGAGACAGACTGGTTTTTTTAGGGCAGGTCGGTTGTATTCACAGCCACAGTGCCTGGGTAGTCTTCAGTCCATACATTGTCTTAAACTTGCTTTCTGTACTTTGGTCCATTAAGTTCTGAAATGCTTGATTGCTTCCAGTGCAGTCGATCTGAGTACAGTGCAGGTGGTTAAAGAAAACTGAATCTGGCCTGAGGAGAGGGAGCACAGATAATGGCAGTTCAGAAGAGGTTTAGGTAGGCAAAGTAGTGAAGGAAGCTGTATTGGAACACTGTTCCTTTTCCAAAATAGCTTCTGCTTTGGTCTGATGTTTGATGGTCAAGGATTAGTAATTTTCTGCCTACCTGTATTCCTAGCTTCAGATTCCACTAATGAAATAATTTACAAAGATGATTTGACAGGAAAGCCATAGTGCCTGGGAAGAGAAGGGCTCTCTTGAGTTCTGACTAAAAGTTAATGCCTTAAAGTTTTATTTCATTTTGATTTTTATATACTCCAGTGTTTGATTTCCTGTCTGAGGCATTTTCATTCAATATTAGTGCAATAGTTTTAATCCATTATTACAAACAGGTGATAAGAAAAGTTTTCCACAATAATACTTGATAGCAGGCTGTCAAATAATGGGAGAAAGACTGAAGATCAAACTTGACATGAATAAATACAGGCATTTTCTTTTTCCAGTCTTCTGTCCAGTACTTTTTGTGGGCAGGATTTTTTCCCCACTGTTTAACACTACCAGAATATGACAGAATATGAATGCAGTTCTAAAGGTAGTTGTTTCCTGAGGTGCTTAAGAGAGGCTTTTGTAGTAGTGAGGAAAGGCTTGCTTAAATGTTTACAGTGCTACTTCTAGGCCATTTGCTGAAGTTTTGTATGTTTTTCTTGAATAAAAAATATTAATGCTCATTTTCTGGAATATGGGCTACTGTAATACTTGAAGGTGTGAGAGAAGGAATGACATGTTCAGAGAAATAGAAAATGGTGATGGCACCATAGACCTTACTAACAAAAAATCAAAATAATTTCCCATCTTAAGCTTCAAGAGTAATAGTATTGAGAACATCTTGCAAGATGTTCTTGTGTCTTCTTAACAAGTAATTTTTAGTGTATTGTGGCTGTCATAGTGAAACGCTGCTCCTGTTTTAACTGTATCCCGTTTCTCTTGGGGAGGAGCTGGGCAAAGAACGCAGCTATTAAATCGTAACTGTAGCCCCGTTTCAAGTGTTCTTGCTGAAAGATCTGTAAATGTCAAACCTTCAGGTGGCTGCTGCCTTTCTGGTGTGGTACTGAGCAGAGCAAAGCTGTGCTTTCAGCACAGCTTTGATGTGTGGAACAGGTTGCTTGGTGCTGGAAGTTCGATCAGTTTTGTTGCTATGCAGAGCTGAAGTTTTAGGCTATTGTAACTCTGTACCTCGTATATTACTAGGCCTGGCAAACCTCAAAATGCTGCTGAAATTAAATCGTTGGAATTTGATGTGCTGCTTCCAGATGACTTCTGCATAGCTCTTGAATTTGTGTGCATTTTTATTTGTCTTGTTAGGCTGTGAATCGGAACCAAGACAAGCTTACTTTTTTATGTTTCCCTTCAGATTACACAATAAAATGAGACTATTGCATGTGAAATAGGCAGTCTAGTACAGTTTTGCAGCCTGCAATTGCAGTGCTTGGAGAATTTGCTAATAAAATTTTCATGCTGTAAGTAGATTGCATTATAAAAATTAAATATAAGTGCTTGTTATATTGAGTTTTATTTCCTGTATATGATACTTCAAGTAAATACATATTTTTATCTAGTTAGTTACAAAAAATCTCTTGGAACTCTCTTGCTTGCCATGCTTTGGCCTGCACAAGGATCAACATCTCTTGCTAGGGGAGAAATCTGTCCCTAAATTGATGCTTAGGTGGGGGGCAAATTTGATGTAAGTTTCTGATCTTGAGCTGGAAAATTGAGTGTGTGCCAGAAGGGCAGGCAAATTAAATTATAATTGATGTAAATATTCTGTCAAACCTTATAGGAGAAAAACTGTTCCAAGAACAAAAAGAACTTTGTTAAAATAACTCCCTCTTCTCACCAGGTAATCATTCAAGGCTTTCGAAGCTACAGGGACCAAACCATTGTGGACCCTTTCAGCTCCAAACACAACGTCATTGGTAAGTTCTGATACTTGCCTTTTAGCACTAGTTAAAATTGCACTGGTATTTCAGGTAATATTCATGGTAGTCTACTTTATAGTTTTAAATATTCTAGTTACATTTGATGATTATATGTTCTGGTTTGGAAACTTCTGTACAGCTGTCTGTAATGTACCACAGGGCGTGTTCCACTTACTGCGAACAACTATTAATGTTCATTTTTGCTGGGACAAGAGCTGAGTCTTCAGAAACTGAGTGAGGTTCATAAACTCCTTCCTAGGTGTGTGTCTCTGTATCATCCAGACCTCCTTTAGAGGTTGTCCTTGCAGAACAGCAGCAGAGAATTTGTATGGGATTCTTTTTTTTTTTGCTGTGTGCAAGTGTCATCATTTTTATAATTAAGCACACCAGCAGTTATAAACTTCCACGGAGAAAGAAGATGATCTTTCTTCCAATTTTAAAGGAATTAATTTCTCAAAGTCAAAAAGTATAAATTTGTCAAAAAGTATAAATTTTAAAGTGAAGGTTCATGAATAATACCTATTTTAATAGCATGTTGTTGTCCACCATTCTCACACCTCTTCCTATTTCTGCCTGTGGACGCCTGGCCCTGCCTTTTTGTTTGCATTGATTTTAGTGACTGTGCAGCAACTTTTGAGACTGCTGACCCAACAGCAAACAGTCAATTTTAGACATAAAATCTTAGTAACTAGGATTTAACTTGGCACTAGAAAAAACCCCATGCATATGACATGAATAGATGTCTTACTTTGTAATGTTATTTCCTCAGGAGCTAAAACTTTATCCAGGTATTAATGTTTTTAAAATACACTAAAAAATCTGTTTTCACTGATGTTTTTTTTTTCTTTTTTTTAAAAACTTCGTAGTAATCCCAAGTAGTTTTTGGGATAAGGTGAATCTGGATGGTGTGTAGGCAGGCAGGGATAAAAAGCCTGAGATGTTCATTGCTGCTGGAAGACAAGTGGGTTTGAAATTGATGCAGTAGGTGCTGATCTTAAAGAAAAGACACTGGGCCTTGCTGAAATACTTTGGAGGAAACATTGAGATTATGTTGGCCTAGTGCTGTGTTCTTACACCTTTATTTTTCTATATAGAAGTAGTAGTTATTCCATCTTTTAAAACAATATTGCTGGATTAACAAGTGAGGTATTAAGAAGTTAATACACTGTGTGGAGTTCATACAGTCAACCTGAATGTGCAGGCAAGTGGTTTCCTCTGGATAAATGTTCAGAAAATTTGACTTAGGTCTGTTATTATCAATCAGAATATCAGTATACGAACCAAAAAGATGGCAGTAAATAGGATTAGTTTCACTGTTATTCTCAGGGAATAGTGTTGGAGTTTGTAGATCAAGGTAATGTGTTTTAGTGGGCAAAGGGCTACTCTCCTGTACTGAATGACTAAGTGATCCACCTACCAAGTTCACCTCGTTCCCTTGAGATTTCATTTGGCTGTGTTATGTTTGGGTTCTGCTCCTGAATATTTTTATGTAGCATTTAGGGTGCACTGTTAACCTATGTCAACTATAACCTATGTCATACTTTGTGTTTTAATTTTCAGTGGGAAGAAATGGATCTGGAAAAAGCAACTTTTTTTATGGTGAGCACGGATTTCTTATTAGCCAAGGGGTGCTGGAGATACCAGGTTTCTTTGCTTGTTTTTACTAGAACTTGGTTTAACAAATGATCCTCCCCAATAAAGAGTGGCAAACTGGGAATTACTTGATGGTGATGAAATGCAGATCTCAATGCACTTGTTTAATACTTAGTCCAGGATTTTCCCTAGCATTCAGCTTCTCTTATTAAAGGCCTTTTCAGACTTTCAGCTGACAAAAGTATTTAAAGGAGGAAACAGATTCTAAAAGTTGCCCACTGTGAAAGATGATTATGATATTTGCAGTTATTTTAGACATCCTTAGTGGCTACATTCTACTACATAGCAGTTTGGCACAGCTTAGACATTCTTTTAATATAAGGTTACGAGGGGGATTTTGTGGGGTGGGAGCATTAATGGAGGAGCAGAGATGCTAATTAAAGAAAGGTGTTACTAGGCTTTGTGACAGTTGTGTTTATAAATTGTCAAATGCTAAGTATTTTAGCAATATTTTTAGCCTAGCCTGTGTGCTGTGTATATGTAGAAAAAAGTTCATGAATCCCTGCTTGTTCAGCATTGTTTATGGTTGTGCAGTGAACCAGTAATGTGGCAACAATGACTTCTTCAGATAAATCCTGCTATACAGCAAGTTGAATGGTAAAGATCGAGCAGATTAAGGTTTTTAATGAAGAAATATTGTAAGATTTTAGCAACAGCATGACTGTATTATACAACAGTAAACCAGTGTGTTTTGAGTTAATGAAACTGCTGCAGATTTCCCTGAAGGAAAGAATAAATCTTCTGTTTCTTTACTATTTTATTACAGCAATTCAGTTTGTCCTTAGTGACGAGTTTAGTCATCTTCGCCCAGAGCAGAGACTGGCTTTGTTGCATGTAAGTGAAGGTGTAGATCAACAAAACTAAAGAATAACCTAATGCATTTGAATGGTACAACAAAAATAGTAAGTTGCTGAGCTGTGGTTATTTTAAGCCAATTATTTTGAAAGCATCTTTCTTTGTTTCCATTGGCAAAAGGGAATCTATTACACAGTAATACATTATGTTGATGGTGCACACCAGTGGATGTGTAGCCAAGATTTCAGAAACAAAAATGTGTGCTGGATCTTATGGAGATGCTCTTGCATCTCAAGTCCTTGAAAGGAAAGGGGAAGTGGGGTTGTCAGGGAAAAGAGAAGAAGGATTTCAAAATGTTTTCTAAGGTGGCAGTTGTCTAACCAAAACGTCTCCTTTCTTAGGAAGGTACAGGTCCTCGTGTTATTTCAGCATTTGTGGAGATTATATTTGACAATTCCGACAACAGGTTACCGGTAAGTTCAGTGAACTGCTTTGGACATAGATTATCATTTCAGACTCAGGTAATCTCAGCCTTATGGAAGGCTTCAGCATGGAAACTGCTGTTGAGTCATTTCTGGTAAACAGTGCTGTAAACATTCGGGGTTAGTTACAGCTGCTTGCAGTAGGAATGTGCATTTACTGGGTTTTGTTTTCTTGAGATCGATAAGGAGGAAGTCTCACTTCGCAGAGTCATTGGAGCCAAGAAGGACCAATACTTCTTGGACAAGAAAATGGTGACGTAGGTACTTCTTTTTCTTACCTGAATGAGCATAGTAGTATTTCTGTAAAATTGTGTGGGCAAACCCAATAGCATGGATTTGCATCCCTAGCATGAAATAATTTCTGTCGTGTAAAACCAAGTGCCAGTAGTTTGACAGCTGGAACATCAGTCCTTGTGCAACAGACAGCAGACTTTAAAATTGCAGTTTAATCCATCCATTGATGTGGTATTTAACTGCTTTCATAGTATTTCTTTCAGGGCTTTTTAAAATAGAAGAGTTACCACACTCTGAATGGTTTTATATCCTTCTTTGTGATATCTTTGCCTGTATTTCCCTCCTCTGTGCTTCAAGGCACTTATTTCTTAATCTCTTTCCAATTCTATAGTATTTCAGATATTTTCCATTTTTATTCTCTCATTTCATTTTAGAATTAGCCATTTTCAAATAAAGAAGCTTCTTCAAACAGAGCTTGCATTGCACATGGTGATTATATTATGCGGTGTGTAGTTGTGATACTTTACTGAATTTTTACTGCTGTCACTTTTACTGTAAGTTTTTAATGGATTCATAATAACATTTCAGGAAAAATGATGTCATGAATCTGCTTGAAAGTGCTGGATTTTCTCGCAGTAATCCTTACTATATTGTCAAACAAGGAAAGGTAAGATTCTTTATCACAAAGTAGAAGGGATCGTTGTCAAGGGTATCATGTTTACTGCATGCCAAACTTAGTTCAGTTATTTCAAAAGTAAACCAAAACCTAAATCTACCTTAGTTTGAAATAGTTCTTGTATGTACGTGTTTCTTTGACAGATATTATTGTTTTAGTAGTTTGTTGATTTTAAGAAAAAAATTTTACATCTGTAAATGTTGATATTTAACAAAGGGGTTTTGTCATGGTGATCTTTACAATCAAGTTTTTTCCATTTACTTAAATACAAAGCAAACTCGATTCCTGTGACTATTTCAGTGTAAATTCAAAGATTTCTGGGCCTATAGACAAGGCAGCAGAGTAATGATAGAAAATTTTGAGAAGTCAATGGAGAATGAATGGAAAATGCAGAAATACCAAAAGCGAACACACATCAGAAAAAGAGCTCCTGTTATGGCCTGTCTCAATTGGTCTTCAAGACTCAAGCATCTTTCTTGAGCTTTCAAAGGACACCCATATCTGCAGATAAAGCACAGACTACTTGGCTCACAGGACGGATTATCAAGGAGATGCTGATAACTGTCACCTCCAAAAAGTTACTGGGAGGTGTATTTGGAGAGGAACGCAGGAGACTGGAGTAGCATTTGATGTCAGGAATGCTAACCTGTAGTACAGTCTGCCAGATGTTTATCAGGATAAATTTTCCTATACGGTTGAATGTGTGTATTTGAAAAAAACAGCTTGAGTTGGAAAGTCACATGTAATGGGGATTGGTTGGTGCACACTAATTAACAGCCAAAATACACATACTGGTTTTAATATAAGGCAAATTAGAAACAGTACCTTCTTGGGAAAACATGCAGCCACTGAAAGTCTATTGAAGGGAAGTGAGTTTTATGTTGGGTGTAATTGTATGACTGATTTGATGTCATATTAATGAGTGTTTCATGATGTGAATTACCCTAAGATTTATAACCCTTTCATTTTAGTGTGGTTTTATGGAAGCATTTAAACTATTTGATTTAGCACCATGACTTAAAAGCCCAAGCTTAAGTTTCTCTAAACAGAATTTTGAGTGGTTTATGATTTCTTCAGTGTACATAATATTTGTATCCTGAGTTTTAGCAACAAATGGTAACATTTGAAAAGCAACAAATTTCATTACAAGCAGAATACTTGCTGTCCTGAAGCAACTGTCTCAAAAGGAAGGCAATGTGGTGTATGCTGTGTATCTGAACCTTCGTGCTAAAACCTCAGGCAAGCAGGCAGAGCAAGAGTGCAATCTTTGCTCTGTTGTAGTTAGCCATACATCCAGAGCAGGTTATTGAAATCATAGATCTTAAATTTTCAGATTAACCAGATGGCCACAGCTCCTGACTCTCAAAGACTGAAGTTACTAAGAGAAGTAGCTGGTACCAGAGTGTATGATGAACGTAAAGAGGAGAGTATTTCACTAATGAAAGAAACAGGTAAAACTTCAAGAAATTATTGCTTTATGCCACAGTAATTCAACTAACTTTAAAACTTCGGGCTTTTTCAATAAAGCTGGATAAATGTTATTTGTGGTATGTAAAACAATGCAGAGCTTGTCATATTTCCTCCTTGAATTTCCAATATCACAAAAGGTTTAATAAGTTACTTTCTGTGTGCTTTTAGTAAAACTTTTTGGCTAAGCTAATACGGATAAATTTCCTGTTTGAAACATGTGAGTGATTTCAGCTGGCAGTGATCCAAAAATCAGGATACCTACTCCTGTGCAAAGTTCATGATGGACAGTCTGTATTATTTTAACTGTGTGAGCCATGCTTGTGTTGTCTTACATGAAAAGTATCAACAGTTCTGCTGTTAGGATGTTTTTTTAAGAACTTCTGGACATGTTTTTTTTTTCCATTTCATATGTGTTGACAAATAGTTAATCACTGGAGTAGATTCAGTGGCTGTAAAAATAGGGGATTATATTCTATTCAGTGTTTAACTGAATTTCAATCTTGTCATGTTTTCTAAAGAGGGCAAACGGGAGAAGATCAACGAGTTGTTGAAATACATTGAAGAGCGACTGCATACTCTAGAAGAGGAGAAAGAAGAGCTGGCACAGTACCAGAAATGGGATAAAATGAGGAGAGCATTAGAATACACCATTTATAACCAGGAACTTAATGAAACCCGAGCTAAGCTTGATGAGGTAAAATATCTTGGCTAGTACAAAATGTGATGAGCTGTTGGTTTGTTTTTGCTACCATCTCCTTGTGTTCCTTGATGGAATCCTGACAGTGTTAAGGAAACTTTTCTGTTCAGCCATCCAGGAGCAACTCTGGCAGTCAGAACTGCACCAGCTGAGCTAGGACTGAAACTCCTTCCCAGTGCAGGTGCCTTGCTTGACTCCCTGCACACCACACTCATAGATCAGGTTTCCCACAGCAGAGTCTCTGAAGTCTCAATCCTTAAAATAATTTAATCTCGATGCTATAACTGAATAACGAAGGAACAGCTCAGACTGATGCCTCTGAGGAGGGATCCCGACAAAGGAAACTGGGTTTTTATCCCATCACAGTAGAAGCTTGGGGCTCCTGCTGTGCCTCTGAGTGCCACAGGTTCCCATGCTCTTGGTTGTGCAAAGGGACATTAGTTCTCTTGCCTGTGGCTTCCACCACTCAGAGCTTAATCTGCAGCAATCCTGCAGCTCCACATCCAATCTGCAGCTGCACACCGAGCTACCTGCACTGTATTTACTCTTCAGCATCATTGTTCTTCACTAAGTAAATTATTTTCTTTCTGAAAGCACTACTAAAGCAGAATCTGGCTACTTAAGCTATTGGTGATATTTCCATACAGCTTTCTGCTAAACGAGAGACAAGTGGAGAAAAATCAAGGCAACTGAGAGATGCACAGCAAGATGCTAGAGATAAAATGGAGGTAAAAATATTTTTAAAAGGGTTCTCCAGAGGCATGTTTTGCTTTGTGGTTTTGGGGATTTTTTGAAGGAGGTGGAGAGAGTGAGGGCTGATGGTGTCTAAAATTATATTAAATTCTGTTGCATGCTTTCATCCTGTTTGGAAACTTGGGTTATTTTTCACATCTAGTGTATTGTGATCTACAGAATAATAATCTTCTGAGTTTTGCTAAGTAGTGAAATGTTCATTCAGTGTTTAAGATACTGCATACTTAAATTTGCATAGGAAATAGAACGGCAAGTTCGAGAACTGAAGACAAAGATTTCTGCAATGAAAGAAGAGAAAGAACAACTTAGTGCTGAAAGGCAAGAGCAGATTAAACAGAGGACTAAATTAGAGCTGAAGGCTAAAGATCTACAGGATGAATTAGCTGGCAACAGTGAGCAAAGGGTACGTAACAGCCTTGAAGTCTTCAAATGACATTGGCACAAGGAAGTGTTCATGTACATTGAAGTTTTGGTTGTAGACTGGAGCCTGTCACTGTTTTGTAAGGTTTGCTAGATTAGTTCAAATACTAACTAAATACTGCTTTGTTTAACTTTCAGAAAAGACTGCTAAAAGAAAGGCAAAAACTTCTTGAGAAAATCGAGGAGAAGCAGAAAGAATTGGCAGAAACAGAGCCAAAATTTAACAGCGTAAAAGAAAAAGAAGAGAGGGGAATTGCTAGGTCTGTGGCATTCTATTCTATTCTATTCTATTCTATTCTATTCTATTCTATTCTATTCTATTCTATTCTATTCTATTCTATTCTATTCTATTCTATTCTATTCTATTCTATTCTATTCTATTCTATTCTATTCTATCAATGCTGTCCATCTGCAATTAACAAAAACTTGTACTTGTTTCTTGACAGTGGGGTAGCTACATGCACTTGGATATGGTCTGTAAAAAGCCTACTTTATTGTTGGGGTGAGAACAGTATTTGGCAAAATTAGTTTCTAAGCTTAACTACTTCTTGTGGATGATTTTATTGTTTATAACATGATCCTTTTCTTTTTGTTACTCATTTGATGCTTGAATTTTAGAGCTTGGTTTGATACTTGAAAAATCTAATAGTAATTCTTAATGCTCGCTCTTAATAAATTCAAGATTTCTTTATAACAAAGCATGTCTTTCCCTTCTCAAAACAGACTTGCACAGGCTACACAAGAAAGAACAGATCTTTATGCAAAGCAGGGTCGAGGGAGCCAGTTTACTTCTAAAGAGGAAAGGGATAAGTGGATAAAGAAAGAATTGAAGTCTTTAGATCAAGCCATCAATGACAAGAAGCGGCAGATTGCAGCTATACACAAGGATTTAGAGGATACAGAGGCAAACAAGGAGAAAAACTTGGAACAGTACAGTGTAAGTTTTCAGCTTATTCTCAGTGTTTTCAAGAGAAGGGTTAAATCCTCAGTCTTGGACAGTCGGGCTTCAATGCCTGTTTGCAAGGAAGATGTGACTTTCTAGTTGG
Source organism: Notiomystis cincta (assembly GCA_013398075.1). NCBI lineage: Eukaryota > Metazoa > Chordata > Aves > Passeriformes > Notiomystidae > Notiomystis > Notiomystis cincta. The sequence continues at coordinate 67,649 of VZRX01014162.1, forward strand.
ATGTGGTCTTTGAAAAATGCTTATTGAAAACATCTACAGATAAGATCTGCTTTAAACTCCTTCAGAATTACACTATCTTCAGTCTGTTATGTTGGCTTTGCCTTCTGGTACTTTCCCCAATATGTTTGGCCTGAGTTATCAGGAAGAGGCTTCTATCTGTCTTGCTCTTGTCTATGTTGAACGTAGCCATGTCATAGGTAACAGTTTGTTACATTCTTATAGAAATCTCTATTGATTGTTTTCACTTCTCTCATTTTTCTCAAGCAACTGAGACTTTCTGATTATGCAGCAAGCATTGCACCCTTGTACCGTGGTTGCAGCTGGTTAGAAATTGCATCCCTAGGCATATTAAAAGATTAATCTGTTTTTGTATTACCTGCATAACTTGAATTTTAATTTCCATTCAGAAACAGCTCTTACAGTGCAAATAGAGCAAAATAATCCAAAGATAGCATTCCTGCTAGGAGCTCCAGCAGTGAAAACCCTGCTTTTATATTGAGAGAGCATACAGGGCCAATGCTGCTGGTGTTCTTGGTCTTTGTGTAATATACCTATTGAAACTGAGGATTAGTCTGGCACCATGCAGGAGTGTAGTTGTACAAAGATGATGGTATTCTGCTAAAATACTGCTTGATAGGGACCCACATTAGGAAAGCTGTGATTCTTGGTAATGAAGAAAATAGCATTTACCACTGTCTGACTGCAGTTGTACCGTACTGCTCAATGGTAATTCTGTAGAATTGAAGGGATTAAATTTGTTGTACATTTTGATTCCTTTCTATAAATATGTCTTGGTTTCCTTTTTCTCCTCAAGGAAGACTGATTTATGCTTAGGTGAAGAGTTGTATAGCTTTTTGTTGTTCAAAGAGAAGGCGATTTGGGTGAATGTGATTGAGGGCTTGCAAGGTTAGTTTGGAATGAACACAGTTACTCCTCCTTGTACACATATAAATACCTCAACACTATCGACTGCTAGCCCTGAACTGCTTTAAAAATGGCAGGTGTTAAGTGAGCAAAGGGGGGATGTCTGTGCATTGGCTTAAACAGCACACTGTTGACAGCAGCTGTCTTGAAAGTCTAGTACTGCTGGAGAGCAGGCGAAGGCTTTTGACTAATAGCAGGTTGACATGGTACACAAGATTAGTTGTACTTATCACAAATGTCATTTCAGAGCATGATTACACAGAAGTTATATGTATGTTAGTTACTGTTTTGATTCCAGTTCTTTCTGTGACTTACAGGGATCCATTTCACTTTAATGCCCAGAGGCACAGTTGAACTCAGTCCCTGCCTTGCCATCTGTGTGGCACGTACACTTTGTTACTGCTTCTTTACAAGCTGTCTTTATTAATGCTTTTGCAGTTTGTTGTAACCTGGTTAAAATGTTTGTAGGAATTTTCTGATTTTTCAGTAGTTCAGTATTGAATAAAATAAAGATAATTTTAAATATAGAGAGCTGTTGTTTCATACTGTTCTTTTCTTTATGTTAGAAACTGGACCAAGATCTTAATGAAGTGAAGGCTCGTGTTGAAGAATTGGACAGAAAATACTATGAAGTGAAAAATAAAAAGGATGAACTACAGAGTGAAAGAAAGTTAGTAATTAATTGAAATATGTCTCAATCTCACTTAATGTGAAGGACCCCAACTGTGTAGTTGTTAACATGGCATGTAGGTATGTTTTTTAAATATGGCCATGTATGAACTTCTGCACTTTGCCTTCCCATTAGATTATCATTCTTTAAGAAAATAATACTAAAACTTGCAGTATGCATTCATCCTTACAAAATTTTATTGGTATTGTTCTGTAGTTACCTATGGAGAGAAGAGAATGCAGAACAACAAGCTCTTGCTGCAAAGAGAGAGGATCTAGAAAAGAAACAGCAGCTCCTCAGAGCAGCAACAGGAAAGGTAAGATAATCTCACTCTAGATAATTTGTTGTGGAATCTCATTCTTAAAGAACAAGTCAATTTTATGTGAAAGATATGATAGTTATTTTTTAAATTATGGTCTTTCTGTTGTAATTAAGATTGACAAATTACATTTTAAGCTGAATTTTTCAAATATTTACTCTAGAACTGCTTGAAAATTAGTTTTGTAAGCTTGAGGTTGTTTATGTGAGGAGACCAGGCAGAAATGGAATATTTAAAAAATTTCTTCTGATACCTTTTGATTAAAAAACCCCGAAACAAACCTGAAAAGTGATGGACTCTTATATAGGTATCTTCTGTTGGAACTGTAGGTTAATTAACAGCACCTTGGCAAAAAAGGAGGTTACACCTGTCACAAGGCTAAAGCTAAAATAGATATTATGCCCACACATGTTAACTGCAACACAGTAATTAGTTGTGTTTTGACAGGCCATTTTGAATGGTATAGACAGCATAAACAAAGTTTTGGAGCACTTCCGCCGAAAAGGCATCAACCAGCATGTTCTAAATGGCTATCACGGAATCGTGATGAATAACTTTGAGTGTGAGCCAGCTTTCTACACCTGTGTTGAAGTCACTGCAGGGAACAGGTAATTATGTGCTCTTTAGTGCAATGTCACAATCTAGTTGTTGCTGCAAGCTGTTACTGAAATGTTACTCTTTTGAACTTGATGTCTTGCCTTCTTTTTGTCAAAGTGCCTTCTATATTGCATGATCAAACTGCTATTCCTTTGTGAAGGAACTAAGAAGAATTCTGCCTATTTAAATAATAATCCTAGCTGCTCCTGACTTTGTCTAAGAAAACCTAAAACAAAACCAGAGAGGAAAAAAAAGAAAAAAAAAAAAAAAAAACAACAGAAAAGGCCCCAGACCCACACTCTTGACTGTTGCCAGGGGGATTGGTGGTGAAACTGAATTATATTGAATAAAATGGACAGCATCCTCCAGTGTGGAGAATTCTACAGTAAGCAAGACTGATGTTTCAATAACAGTAAGAATTATTTCACTTGCACTAGAAAATCTCATGGTTGAGAATGGTCTCTAAAGGGTCAAAAACTGCTGTTTAAAAGCTATCTGAAAAGATGTTCACTGTTCGTGAGTCTGTGTAAAATGTTTTTTACGAGTAAGTACCTTTTGGGTGGTTCACCACTTGCTGCAACATCCAACACTTCAAATTAATTAAAGTTGTCTTTTTTGTATGATCAGTCCCCGTTCCAATTTATAAGTAATCATAAAAGTTCTCATTCTAATGAAACTTAGATAGTGGCATAAGAGCAGAAAAGAGGACAGAGGTGACATGATCTTGCAGAGTGTCACATAGAAATGTTGATGCTACTACAACTGGAAATCGAGTGTCTCTCCTGAAATTTCTGTGTGAGTGTGAACAAGGGTGTCTCTTCCAAGCACTTCACAGTTCTCTGAATCCTGTTGTGCCCCACAGTTTGGAAAAAGCTGTAGCAAGCAAGCTGTAGTTCAACTTGCAAAGGAAGGGACTTATTTCAGTCCCTCTGATGCTAGTCCTCATGGTGCACAGGGAGGTGGGTGGATGTGGTCTTTGTTTCTGTGTGTGGTGTATAGAGGCAGCAGAGAAATCTGTAGGTCCATGCAGAGAGGGAGGGCTGAATGTTGTGTCAGGACATGTGAAGTGCAGGACAGAGGTGTGTACACAGTGGCACTGTACACACACTGAGCTGCTCGTCTGGACAGTGGAATGTAAAGTTGTTGGCTGATCTCATTTTAACAAAAGTGAAAAGAGTATCCGCTTGCTTTTTCTAAAGCATGAAATTGGAAGTGCAGTGCAGCTTTATGGTGATGTGTTGTTTAATGGTACCTGCATGAATACTGTCTGTATACAAATATGTTTGTCCTTCTAGCATTGTAAAGGTTTGCCTGGTTTTTTTTGCTTGTGAAATAGGTTGTTTTATCACATTGTGGATTCTGATGAGGTCAGTACCAAGATCCTAATGGAATTTAACAAAATGAACCTTCCTGGAGAAGTTACTTTCCTCCCTCTGAACAAGCTGGATGTTAGAGATACTGCTTATCCTGAGACTAATGTGAGTTACAATTACTTTTGAACCTATCTCTGCTTCATAACTGCGAAGCCTCATGTTTTGAACTGTGTACATTGCTTATTGCCCACCACTTGCTTTTCTGTTGAATGTCTGTGGTTAAATACTACTTCTAATGTATGCTTCTCAACATAAAAAAACTATGTTATAGAAAAACACTTTCCTACAAGGTATCTGCTCTTTATTAACTGCACTTTGCAAGTAAAAAGGCAATACTAATAAGTAGAGTTTTATTGTAATGTGATAATCAAGAATTACTTAAATTGCTTAATTGTAATTCTGTCACTTCAGGATGCTATTCCTATGATCAGTAAACTGAGATACAATCCAAGATTTGATAAAGCTTTCAAACATGTTTTTGGGAAGACTTTAATTTGTCGTAGCATGGAAGTGTCTACCCAGCTGGCCAGAGCTTTCACAATGGATTGTATCACTCTGGAAGGTAAATACTGCAGTTTTATGAATTATTTATTGTAAAAATAGATTTCTTGGGAACATGGGGTGCATTAAACATAGTTTGTTTACTGTTGTTGAAATAAGATTATTAAAAATAATAATATACTCGACTGAAATGTGTGTACAAGGTTGCACTTGGTTAAGTACAGTGCTTAGAAATACAGAATTTCTTGGTAAGGTATGGAATTTTCTTATGATCAAAATGTTAATAGCTATGTATCTCCATCCTGAGAATTACAAAGCAGATTAGGTTTGCATTCATCCAGCTTTTTTATCCAATTTAACAGGCATTTATTTTCCCAGAGTGTTTATGGTGTTTTCCCCAAGCTCAAACCAGTGTTTAGGGTGTGAATGAACGTCCTTAATTTCCTGATAAGGGCAAGGTGAATTCTTCTGTGCAACAGATATGTTTACATCTTATGTTCTCTGAAATAATTTATATCTCTTGTTAATTGCCTGTTTTTAAGAGAGCAGATTCCCTGCAGGCTGATTGTTGTCTTTTTGTGTCTTAAAGTCAATCTGAAAAAATTCCTAAGGGTGTTGGAGGAGGAAATTATTAATTTTTCAGTATCAGCATACTCTACAAGCCACAGATGCTGCTAATTACTTCATCTCTTTATTTCCTCTTAGAAGACTTGAGGGTTTTTTTTTTCAAATTGGTAGTGCTTGGCATTTGCATTTTTCCCTTAATACAAGTATTTTTTTTCCTTCAAGCTGCATGGTTTCAGAAGTTAATTAAAAGCAAACAAAAATAAGCCAATGTTTAAAGGAGATCCTAGCAGTCTGTTCATCTTGAGAAAGAGAATGCACTTAAATTCAATAAATATAGAGAAATAAACATTTCCCTAATTACTGTAAACATACATAATTACTGATACATTCAGTGCTTTTGTAGGCAAATTGAAATGTTCTAGTTAACCTGCTAAGTTGCATTGTAGAAACTGTGCTGAACTTTATGGTAGGCAGGTAGTGTGCAGTTTCTCTCTGATTCTGTTCTGCTCTCAGGTGATCAAGTCAGCCATCGAGGTGCTTTGACTGGAGGTTATTATGACACCAGGAAGTCTCGGCTTGAACTGCAAAAAGATGTTAGAAAAGCAGAAGAAGAACTTGGTGAACTCGAAGCAAAGCTCAATGAAAACTTACGCAGAAACATTGAAAATATCCTTGTGTTGTTAATGGGGAAGGTTGTGTGATGACAAAGCTTTTGTTTTGTGGTTACAGTAATAGATGAGAAACAGGAGACTGGCTTGTTACATATTAGCTGTGGCATTTGTTTTGACTGTTTTGTCTGCAGCCTCGTTCTCCATGTTACTGTATTTGCTATTGATCTTCAAAGCTTAGAGATGAGGTTAAACCCTAGATTATGAGGCTTTCTATTCCTTTTAGAGTCTGTTGTAGTAACTGCCATAACCAGATATTCTTGTTTTCTGTGTTAATCTTTACTGATTCTGCTGACTCAGGCTATATTTTTAGTACTTGTGTCCTGAACTGATGTGTTACATAGTCCACTTATGCTGTGGAGGGGAGATGGGAGAACATTGTCTTATAAGCTCTGAGTTGCTTGACAGGTTGGTTTTTTTCAGTCTTTTCAGACACTTTTGCACAGTGTCCTTTTGAGATCCAATATCTACATTTCAGGGATAAGGGAGGTTTATACAATTTTCTTATACATCACCCAGGTCATTCTGTCTTTCATACTGAACTCCTTTGCATTTTGATGCATCAGTGCATTGGAGACATTGTTGGGACAGCAGATAAACAGAACACCAAAGCCTTTGGTTAGATCCACAGCTGGTGAGCAGAACTTTAAATGTATGTAGTTATGTCTTGTTGAGTTGATGGAAGAATTTCAGAATGGTCTGTAAATGTGACTTAAGTAGACTGAATTTGCTATCTGGCTTTACATGTACCACTAAGAGTGAATGATTTTCACCCTTCTTAAGGTTACCTGTAGTGTGCAGGACTGAATTTGTGTATCTAAAATCAGTTATTTACTAAGTGTGGTTTTCTCCTTATATAAGTCTTTATTATAAACTACAGATATATAGACATGTGGGTTTGTAAGTGTTTGTGTAAATTAATTTTAACATTAATCCCAGTGTGCAATGTGCAGGTGGCCTGCTTTTTGTAGCTAGGAACTTGAATTTCTGCTGCTTGTAGTTAAGTTCCCCAGTTAATTGTTAGACCTCTTGTGTTTCTGTATAGTTTAATCTTTAAGCAGGACTACTGTTTTGGAACTGAAATTGTTTTCTTGCTATAAATTATGTCAAAATCTTTAGGTCTGAGTTTCTTTTTGAGCAGGGATCTCTAGGGGATGTAGGTACTGTGCTCTGTGACATACACTTCACTTGTTGGTAGATCAGTGAGTGTAATAAGAGCTGTTACTGCAGTCTGACAGTAACTTCTAGAACATAACAAATACAGGCCTCAGTTGTTTTGAAAGTTAAATTTCCATTCCCACTAACTTCCTGTTCCATAGCTCATTCAGTTTTCCCAAAATGTTTTATGTATGTAGTGAAGTGTTTTCCTGTAGCCTATGTTTAGGAAATTATTTCATTTGTAGGGCATTTAAGGTGATATGTTTAAATATACATTGTAGTAGGAGTAACGTGATAGCAACTCAACATAAATTAAACACAATCTTCATCAAGCTCTGCTCTGTGACTTGAGCTATTATATCAAAATTGGCCTGAACAAATTACACTTTTTGCCTTAACATTGTGTAAGGGATCTTATTATTCTAACACCTCCTTGTAAATGTAGACATCTGTTCTGTATTTTGTAAGATCTGAGCTTTCCTTGCATGTTCAAATGTATCTCTGTGTTCTTCTGAATGTCATGTTGTAAAATAAGCAGGGGAAGGTTCATTTAGCTTAGTTCCTGGTATTGATAAGTTACTTGATAAGTTGATAAGCCACTCAAGTTACTTGTGTTGATGATTCTTCATTTTTCCTCTACAAGTGATTATTATGGTTTGGCGGAGCTTTGGTTTGTTTCATATTTCGATGACCAATGAATCTGTCAGATGAAAAAAGGTACTAGTAGGTATAAAGTGGTTTTCAAAACAAGGACAGACTTTTCCTTAGCGCCCAGCATGGATTAATAATGAGATTGACCAGCTAATGAACCAAATGCAGCAAATTGAAACACAGCAGAGAAAGTTCAAAGCCTCTCGAGACAGCATTTTGTCAGAGATGAAAATGCTGAAGGAGAAAAGGCAGCAGTCTGAAAAGACATTTATGCCTAAGGTTAGTGTGGGGATATTGAAAGCTGTTACTGGGTTTATATTAATTGTTTCAAGATTGTTACTGATAAGCTTGCATTCCTTTCTGGTTAACATCATAATATGAAATAGAAGAGATAACTAGACATATGTCACAAAAACCAGCTGAAATTCATATAAATCTACAGATTGCTTTGAGGAATGATTCTGTCTAATATCTGTCCCACAGCAACGTAGCTTGCAGAGCTTGGAGGCAAGTTTACATGCTATGGAGTCAACTAGAGAATCATTAAAAGCAGAACTGGGGACAGATTTGTTGTCTCAGCTCAGTCTTGAAGATCAGAAACGTGTGGATGCTCTTAATGATGAAATTCGACAACTACAGCAAGTAAGGAAATGAAAATAACTTCCCATTATATGTTGTACCTTTCTCAGCTATAAACTTATTTTTGTCCTTTTGTATGAAAAATCAGTCATGAATATAGTGTCACTAAATCAGTGCTTCATCAGTAGTTGGTAGGTGTCTTTGAAGTTCTCTCATTTGCAAAGTGTATTTGCAAGTTTTTCTGAAACACTAGGTGAATTTTGCCAGTTGATTGTGAGAGAATTAAGGCTATTTGTGTTGGAATCATCACAATTTTCCTGCTCTTGCCATTGACTTTCCAGCAATAAATAAAAATAGGTATCATTTGAAGGGAGGATGCACAGTATGAGAAAGGAAAATAATTCCTTTAAGCATGTGGTAGGTGAGACAAAACTAAACTTTTGATTGACAGACATGCTGCTGGAAAAGCATTGCTTCTTAAATGTACACTCTAAAGCATTTCTGGGTTTAAGAATTGGGTTCATATACAAATAAAGATTAATAAACTCACTGATCTGTGCAAGTTACTTTTACACTGATCTTTACAGTTTACTTTTACACTAGACCCCTCATCATTTGTTTTTTTTCTGTCTGGTTAAATTAGAGGAACAGTCCAGAGAATTGTGGTATTTTAATACACAGAATTGTGTGAAGAGTGGGGTTTTTTATGTTGTTGTTGTATTAACTTTTATTTATTTTTTGTAACAAGGGAAAAATAGTCCTAGTCACATAAGGCAACTAATATACTTCTTTACTTTCTTCAGGAAAACAGGCAGCTTTTAAATGAGAGGATTAAATTAGAAGGCATTATCACAAGAGTTGAAACATATCTCAATGAGAATCTGAGGAAACGCTTAGATCAAGTGGAACAAGTAAGGATTTTCTTTTAAATGTTCTTTTGCAGTCTGGGTTTGGTTTATTTCCAGGGCTAATGTATTAAATAATTTGATACTCATTCGTTACACTGCATTATATGTGATGGGATTTGCTCCCTATGTATAAACGGAGTTAAGTGTTCATTTGAGTTTCAGCACAGTAAGTTTTTGACAAAAACTACTGTGAATACACAGCCTGTGTGTAAATAGGACTATCATAATGACAGATTTGTTTGAAAATCTAGTTCTCTAGAACTTTACTAAACTATTGAGTATTGTATGTATATAATAGTTATATGGTGTTATATGTAAAGTAGCAGAAGATAGCTTGTTTGTCTGGCTTATGTTCCCATTCATGCTGAAGCTTGGTGGCATTTATTCATCCCATAGGAACTGAATGAGCTTCGAGAAACAGAAGGTGGCACAGTTCTTACTGCCACAACATCAGAACTTGAGGCTATCAACAAACGAGTGAAGGATACACTTGCACGGTCAGATGGTTGGTAACATCTTGTTTTGGAAAGAAAACTGTCTAGGGTTTTGAAAGTTCACATGTACCTTATTTGATTTAGAAATAGACCATAATGTAATTAACTTGAGTTGGTGGTAATGAGCTTCTGGCTTCAGGGCATAGTACTTGTGAGGCAACTGTCCTAGAAGCAAGATTTTATATAATTGTTCCTGAATTTTGTCTAACCTATTCAAATCTCAGGTACTGTCAAATAATGTATCACATCTATATAGCTTGAAACTTCATTTGTTTCTCTTTCTAGACTTGAACAATATGACTTCAGTACATTTGTTTGGGGGTTTTTTAAGCCATATGCTCATTGGGAAGAAAAGAGAGGGATTTTCAGCCTTTTGCTTGAAATTTAACCTTTTGTTCCTTAATAGATCTTAGTCTATCTTTTTGTTTCATAAATACTTCTGTTGGATCATTGCTGATCTTACACAGGCGTGTAAGACCTAAAGCTTTGGGTTTTGTACTCTTGCTCAATATTGCAGATCTGGATAACTCTATTGACAAAACAGAAGCAGGAATTAAAGAACTTCAGAAGAGCATGGAACGCTGGAAGAACATGGAAAAGGAGCATATGGATGCCATTAACCATGATACAAAAGAACTTGAAAAAATGACAAACAGGCAAGGCATGCTCCTCAAGAAGAAAGAGGAATGCATGAAGAAAATACGAGAGTTGGGTTCACTTCCACAGGAGGCTTTCGAAAAGTATCAGACTTTAAGTTTAAAGCAGGTAAGCAGTGTGCTTGCTTTCGTGTTTTATGACCTGAAACATTGGTGTCACCTGCACCTTGAGTGTCAAATGTGGCTAGAATTGCAAGTCACTTTGATGTGTTAATATTTCCCATTTGCAGTTATTCCGCAAGCTGGAGCAGTGCAATACTGAACTGAAGAAATACAGTCACGTTAATAAAAAAGCTTTAGATCAGTTTGTGAATTTCTCAGAGCAGAAGGAAAAATTGATAAAAAGACAAGAGGAACTGGACAGGGGCTACAAATCCATCATGGAGCTGATGAATGTCCTTGAGCTTAGGAAATACGAGGCTATTCAGCTGACTTTCAAACAGGTAACAAAATGGGAACGATTGTAAAGACACTGGTGCTGAAATCAATCAAGTTGTGCCGTGGTATAGCAGCAATAGAAGTGGATACTAAATAGATCTATATTAATAGAAGGTAATGTCGTGTAACTTGAGGCTTGTGGGTTTTTTAAATACTGAAAAATAAATAAAGCTACTGTTTTTGACATGTGCCCATCTCCAATACAGCTCTAGCTTTGCTTTAAACTTCTTAAATACTTCCCATCAAGTGACTGCCTATTTGCTACGTACAACCTTTTCTAGGAACTGTGGCAAAAACTGCACCAGATCTTCTCCAGATTTAGTGAAAATAATTGTAATGTTAAAAAGGATCCTAACTATAAAATGTGTGAATTGTTCTCCTCAAAATTTTTTGCTTAACTGAAAGTTACTAAATATATCATAATTTTGCAGTTCTATGTTTTAATTGTACAATTTTCTTGAAAAAAAAATTGACAATCCTCATACTACAAAAACAGTTGTTTTGGCTCTTGTTTTAAACCAAGCTTTGTACAGCGTACATTTCTCACTTCTGCTTAAGAATGTGGATCTCTTCTTTGAAGCAGATACTTCTTGTGTTCATACAAAAATAGTTGTCTGCATTTGATTTCACTCTGTAAAAATGACTAGGTTTATTGACTGTTTCTTTTTTAGGTGTCAAAAAATTTCAGTGAAGTATTCCAGAAGTTAGTACCTGGTGGCAAGGCCACATTAGTGATGAAGAAAGGAGATGTGGAAGGCAGTCAGTCCCAGGATGAAGGTGAAGGCAGCACCGAGAGCGAAAGGGGATCTGGATCTCAGAGCAGTGTTCCATCCGTAGATCAGTTCACTGGAGTTGGCATAAGGGTAAAGAAAAATATTTGGTTTTCAGTATTATGAATGTTTAGGTTGCCTTTTAACTGTATTTTTAAAAGGCAACATTTAGTTGATCCTGTTTATTTAACAGCAAGTGATGCTGTGGTTTAGTGTTTTGAAATCATCGTGCTTTTGTGTTGTTTTCTTAGGTATCGTTCACAGGGAAGCAGGGTGAAATGAGAGAAATGCAGCAACTTTCAGGTGGACAGAAATCTTTAGTGGCCCTGGCGCTAATATTTGCCATCCAGAAATGTGATCCAGCTCCGTTTTACTTGTTTGATGAAATCGACCAAGCCTTGGATGCCCAGCATAGGAAAGCTGTCTCAGGTACTTGTCTACCTTTTATAATCTTCATTATGGTCTTCTCATCCCTGATGTTTAAGAATAAAGCTTTCAATCATACAAGCACATTTTTGAGAAGCCCAGTGTGTGTTTCAGGAAGCTTTCATGAACTTGGTTTTAGGTAGAAGCTCTGTTTTGTTACTGCATCTAAAGGGTCTCCTTACTGCACTTCAGTGTGTTGAAAAACAGTCCTGTTTTGAAGTCTAGTTTGATTTTAAAAATGAATGGAAAAGTGCTTACGCTGTTCTTCATGTAGAAGTTTAATACCATACTAGGTTTGCTGAGTGACTGGACTTGTCAGAGTTCATACTGGAATTAATGAGAATACTTCCATGTATTATCTGGGAAATAAAATCTTGATTTGTGGGAGTTTTGCTTCATTAACCAAAACCTGTTTGCTGTTCTTGTCTGTGTCACTTTATTGAAAAGATTACATTAATAAAGACTTTTTTTGTTCTTTTTTAGATATGATTATGGAGCTAGCTGAACATGCTCAGTTCATTACAACAACTTTTAGGCCAGAACTGCTTGAGTCAGCTGACAAGTTCTATGGTGTAAAATTCAGAAACAAGGTAAGTAGTATGATAGGCTTCTTGGTAAACACCGTGCATTTGAGACTTAGCAAGAGTTCAAAGTGAATCAGACTCCCTTCATGTGATCAATTTCTGGTTACATTGCAGTGTTCTATAAAAAGTTCTCTCCTTCTTGAAAGATAATTAAATACCTGCAGATGTCCCATGTCACATTCTTTGAAGGGAATTATAAATTGATCATAGACCTTGTTGTTGAGTCGTGAGGCCTTTAGAAAATGTCTGTCTTACTCTGTGGTAACTGAATGCTTCTTTGTTCCACCAGGTCAGTCATATTGATGTGATCACAGCAGAAATGGCCAAAGACTTCGTAGAAGATGACACCACGCATGGTTAAAGGAACTTGTAATTACTGCTTATTTGGAAAATGTGTATAGTGCTATGTTTATGCCAGGGACCTGTACATTTAAAATATGAAGTATTTAGTCCTTGTTTAAAATAGTTTTTGAACACACATTTTAACCAAGATCCCAGAAGGCTTAGTTTCAAATGAGCTTGAGTATCCATTTTGTCTCTGTTGCTGTATTTTATAAGATAATTGTTAATGTTACCTTTATACAATTCCTGTAGTTTCGAAATTTTATTCTCTTCCTTCAAATCTTTTGTAAAGTGTTTGTTGCTGTTTTAAAGCTTTTCAGAAAGTGCTAGCTATTTCTTCTTAAGTATAGTTTTATCATTTATATTGCCTCACATGTTTTTTTTAATGGCTTCAATTAAAATGGTTGGTTTTATGGCTGTAACTTGTATATATTAAGTTTTTGGGTTATATTGTCTTTCTGTTGAAGAGGAATCCAGTGAGATGGAGTAAGCACTTTGGTGATATTGGAGTGGCATATTTCAGAATACGAGACAAAGCAATTCTCCCAAACCACTCTTTTTTTTCCCCTTTTCTGCACGTTGCCAGTACCAGAAGAAAACTGTCCCAAATTTATGCTTGTCCAAATCCATAGTGTTCTGGTTATTACACTGAAAAAAAGGTAAGAATCAAAGAATCCTGAAAAGACCCTAGAAGTGTGTCAAAACAAATCACAGCCCCTTCTTTTTCCTGCACATTGTCCAATGTAGCAACTCCTCAATTACATTCCTTCACAGCCTGAAAGACCAGCATAACTTGGGCCAGTCAAAAATGAAATCTTATCCTGCTGTCTAGGGTTTTGGCAAAGGGATATTGAATAATTTGATGTGTACTCCTGAAACACTTCAGGATTTACCACAAACCATGGATTTCCTAGGTAGCAAAGCAGTTGTAAAAAGACAATCCATTGGTGTTTAAATAGCACTCTTATAAAAATGTAATAACCTTGAAGAATACCTTATGTGACTTTCAGCAGTCCAGTTAAAAACAGTGAACTTGTATATTGCATTTATTTTGTAGGGCACATTCAGCAAAGCAGAAGAATAAAGCTGTCTGATAGGTTTTGGTCTGTAAGCACCATTGCTTCCCACTGAGAACTTCAGGAAGTGCAGGAAAGGAGAGCATGAACTGATGCCTGGTGTCCTGAGCTCAGGAGTGCATATCCTTGTATCACAAGGCAGGGTGAGAGAAGAATACTGAAGCTGATACTGAGCAACTTCCCCAGGTAGTGATAGAGGTGGGAAATTACTATCTGCAGTAAGTTGTAAGCCAAGAGGAGGAGGACGTTGTGACATAAAGCTTTCTATAGGTTTAGGGCCTCACTAGCTCTCTCAGTGAAGAGAGGACAGAGTACAAAATGTGAAACAAAGTGTCCCAAATGCCCCCAAAATTTTTAGCATGGAAATATATTTGAGAACTTGAAGAATTTGGAATTTGTCTTCTTCATGCAGAGCTCTGAATATGCATTTAGGGTGGCTGCTGCAGCCCAGAGTGTTCCCGAATTACTCCCAGTTGAAGCCAGTGAGTTCAAAGGCCAGAATGCAGCCACAGGTTCACACCTCAGGGTACTGACTTAATGCCATTTGGTCCAGTGTGTGTAAGGACACACTTGAAGCATCTGTAATTGTAAGATATGTAATTTACATATCTTGGTAGTAGCACGCTCTGCTCTCAGCTAACTCATCAGGCTTGCTAGTGCTAGGGTATCACTATGACAGTTGTTAGTTTGAATTTTGGAAGAGAGAAGTAGTTCACGGGCCATGAAACTAATTACTGTGTTTATTAGGTGTCATACTAAATCCGTCTAAGACTGATCATAAATTTTATCACATAATCTCATTAAAGTGGAAGTAAATTAGAGCAAAGGGTTTTGTTTTGGTGACACTGTTTTTTCTTTACAATGTTCAGCATAGTGAAGCCTAAATACAGCTGAATAACATGAACTATTTCAGCGGTGTTAGGAAATATCTGGGTTGAGTTAGCATTCAGTTGGGTTAACAAGCACTGTAGGAAAACAGGTAACCAGCAGTCTGGTGGAAACAGCTGAACACAGTGTTGGTAACCGTGCAGAGGAAGATTAGACAGCCCTTTAGCTATCATTCAGTTTCTCATCTGCTAAAGAACAAGCTTTAGAACTACTTGCACAAAATTTGGGAGATTTATCAAGACTTTCAGAATCCCTCTTCAATGTCAGTTTGGAGTGGGATGGTGATTTTTTGTTTGTTTAAATTGCTGCTAAATTTCATTCTTTCCTTGAAAAGGCATTTTTAAAGAGGCTACTTTCCAAGCTGACACTTTGTGTTCCTGTGAACATACTCCTTCCCACATGCTCCTTCTTAATGCTGTGCTGCCTCTCTGTTGTGTGAAAAAACAATGGCAGCAGTTGCTTCACCTGGTGTGTTACAGTAATGTTGGTACGCATGGGACTGGAATGGGAAAGGCTGAACTTACAGCACTTCCTCAAGATGTCAAAGTACAGCCCCTAAAGTGCTGTGAATGTCTGCAGTGAGCTTCAGTTGCTAAGTTAGAAGCTGTGGTTTGCATTAAAGAGGGCCTCAAACAGGGATGAAGTCAGGCAGATTATGTAGCAAAATCCATACCAGCCACTATATTGAAAAATTAATTGCATGGAAGAGAACTGCATGAAAGTAGGAAAAGTAGAACCTCATCTGTTGCTGATTTTTTTAAAGGAGTTCCTTATACAAAGGTGAAAGTATTGTGAAAAAAATACCAGTACATATAAACTAAAGGAGGTTTTGTACTCCAGCCTGTTGTTACGGTCAAGAGTAACAGAGAAGGTTCCCTTGCTGTTTGCTTCAGATTGCTACAGAATGCAGTGATTGGAATAGTGTTTCCAAGGTGGATGATCTCATGTTGTCTTTGTGATGGTTCATATTTGCTTCATGCATACAACATCAGAATTTACAAGTTGTCATTTTGGTCTGTCAGTGCTTTAAATTATTCCTAGAGTTTAAAAAATAAGCATTGTTGAGAGTTACTGTGTTCTTAAGTTTCTTCAGTGTCCTGTTTTTTCCACCTGCAATTTTTAAGACAGAATTCAGTGAAACTACACCCTTCCTTTGAAATATAGGACATCCCAGTTATCTAGACTGCCCCTGGTTTCACCAATGTAGGTGTTTGGTTGCTCTTTTTCTTAATTATCAATATGTGAAACTTAACAGCTGAGTCACTGATCACTTCTGGTATCTGAGGATAGTTTTCATCTCTAGCAAACATTCTTCAAGTACTTCGTAAGATTAACACCTTTGAGTTTCGTATTTTTAAGCTTACCTAATGTTACAATATGTAGTTTGTAACTTTGAGCAGGAGATGGAGCCAAAACTGGACTGAATGCAAAATGGAAGTTTGCTTTGTTGTTAAAGTTGAGGGTTACATCAAAGCTTATCTGTGAGTTTTTCTTGGAGTTCTAGAGACTCTTTTAGTTACTGTGAGGATCCTGAACAAATGGACAAATGAACTAATTATAGATAGTTTTACATGTACATGTATGTAAGTAAATGGAAATAATTTACAGTTTTTTGCTTAAAAATTTATAAAATCCTTTAAGATTTTAATAGTTTGCTAAAATGTTCATATTGGGTAGAACTTTACCAATCTAGAAAAATGTATAAATTTATGTAAAAATAAACATTGTATAAGTAAAGTAAAAATAGGAAAAAAAAATCACAAAGGTACATGATTTTGGTTCCTCTGTGAGAAATTACTAATAATTCTCTGTAGTTGTTCTCTTCATGCAGATGAACTTGTAGATGTGGGAGGTGATGATTCCCAAGGCAGCAATGAACAGAGGGGGTGGGCTGCTCCTGTTAAAGTTCTTCCCTCAGATTGGAGCTATGAAGTGAGTTACTCTGGCTGTTGAAGTCAGTAACTGCTGGGATCCTCTCAGCTGCTCCTATTTGAGTGTATTTTTCCATAGGCGCACAAGAGCACTGCCAAAGAACAGCTGCTCTGTGCTTGGAGCACCAGGTTCTGATGGATAACAGTTCTTCATCTGGGGGAAAAATAGCTGCTGATTTTGCAAGCTGAGAGTCTTCAGACATTGATCTTTATTTCCAGCATCTGCTCTCTTTCTTCATTGAACACAATGGATGCTTTTACTGTCTCCCAAATAACCAATAAAAGCATTCTCAGTAACAAAATTAAAATCTTTTAACATGTGTGCTAAAGTTCACCAGTGATAGCATTTTAACTTCCAGGAGAGTTATGAAAGAGGGAATTTGGTTTTACAGAAAAGCAAATATGTAGTCACTTCCTTCTAGTGCAATTATAAATGTTTTTGGGGGTTATTTTAGTTGGAGGTATTTCTCACCTCAGTCCTGGCATTGCATCTCTCTTCCCTCTTACAGTCAGCTGAAGTGTAGAGGGAAGCCAATTAGATTGAGATCCTTATTTCTAGTTACTTTTTTCTTCCTTTAGTGTCATTTTTACTCTTTCTTTGTCTCTTTAGTTCCCCAGTTCTTTTGACTGCAGCCACAAGAGGACAATTCTTGGATTTGGTCACCTTGATTGCCTTGAGTTCAGTTTTTTGATTTTAGTTTTCTGCCTATGTATTTTGTCTCAGGCAGATGTTTCTTCCATAATGCAACAACAGTGATGGACAAAATAATCGTTCAGTAGTCCTTGAGATTTTTTTTTAAAAATTTATTTATTTATTAAGTGCATCAAACTTCTGTTTGATCATGCAGATAAGAGCTTGTAATTTCTTACAGTAGTTATGGCTTGCATTTGAGATGGCTTAATTCCTCTGTGGGGAAATGTAATGATGAGAAATGACATGCAGGTTCTCAGGTTCTGATGCCTGACAGTTCCCACCATTCTAGAAATGAGATTTACATGGGGTGGGATGAGCATTTAGACTTCACTTCTGCAGCTATGCCTGAGAGGATCTATTAGATGTTTGTTGGGTTACGGGATGTCAATGATATAGAATCTGCGTGTACTGGGCTTTAAATAGGAGGCATTCCAGACAGAGCATGTGTTTGAGTCAGAAGTACATCTGATTGCTGTTGATATCATTAAACGTTTTAGGCAGATGCTGCTGGAGCTTTGAGCACAGTGAAAATCTGCCTGTTTCTTCACAGGTTTTTCTGCTTACATTTTGTAGGATAAAAATGCATCCATGATCTTCAGTGTTCAGATCACTCAAACAGCATCTGCCCAGCTGAATGCGGACCCTCTTAGTGCAGACCAAAACACCCCCTTGCTTAAACTGGGGGAAGTCAGTTTTAGAATTCATACGTGTAAGTTCTGAGTAGCTGGAATCTCTCAAGTACAGCTGTGTGTTGCAACACTGGTTACTTGGGAATAAATTGCATTCCCACCGCTTTGTAATTACTTCAGTCTGACAGTACAGATACCAAAAACTGTGCTAGAGTTACTCTATATTGCTTCCATAACAGCTAAGAGGGATTTCTAAATTTTATAATATATATATTATAAAATATGTGATAGTAAAAGGTTTAAATATATAATACTTTTAAAAACATCTAGAATATATAAAGACATATTAAAGAAATAGTCCTCTTAACTTTAACCTATAGCTATATTCAAAATTTTGTTTGAATTGGGACTGGACAGCATAGAGTTTGCTTGCTTAGATGGTAAAAGCACTGTAATGCAGAGGAGGCATTCACACACAGTTCTTGCAATGTACAATGGTGATATCTATGACCTACTTTAAAAAACACTTCTTTATTTAAGAAGGCTCAAGAAAAACACATGCCATGTCAGTTCTGGATTTAAACTTTTCTTTCCCAGTTGTGCTTGCCTACAATACTATCATGTAT
>VZRX01014162.1:88202-100282 GCA_013398075.1 Notiomystis cincta
GGGGGGTATTTGATGAGTTACAGTGTTGATTACTTATCTTGAAAGGATATCAAGTAACTCATCCTTGTTATGGCACCGGCATCTGGGAGGCCAACCCAGCACCACAAACTTGGAAACTGGCAGTCAGTAGGGATACTTGAATTGTCAAACGTGTTTGCTTGTTAAATCTACTTGTACAGAAAGGAGTTCCTTCTCCTGTCTGATACCTCCAAGGTCACCTGACAGCAAAAGGAAAGGCTGCTCCGTGGGTTGCAGTTTCAGGTTAGTGAGAAGAATTTGCAGAGTTCTCCATACCACGTGCTTCTAAGGAACCCCTGAATGGAGCCCTCGGATCTACGTGTGGGTTTTTACACTGGCTAATTGTGGAGGTTGTATTAATAACTCTCTGTTGTGTAGTGCATGGATGTTGGCCTGTGTAGAAAGAGCTAAAGGGTTGGATGAAGGCCATGGTCAAGCTCTCTGGCACTTGCTTTTTGACATTCAGCAACTCAAAGGCTGCTGTTGTCTTTGTAGGGAAGCTGTGCTCACAAAACCACTTTGGGCGCTCAGCCTGTGCAACAAATACCATTACTGATGCTACTCTGTTTTCTTCTCTTTGTGGATTGAAAGGCAGCATCCAGTTTGATCTATTGCTCTTTCTGCAGAGAAACCAAAATACATGGTCTGTGGAAGGCTCTGTTTGATTTGCATTCTATCCTTCCATAGCAGCATCACCAGCCTTGCCAGTTCCTATGAGGTACTCTGCCTGGTGACAAGAGAACTTCATTTAGCAGAACACACCAGCAAATAGTTCCAACTGGGAAACTATTAAGAGCAAAATAAAAAAATTATTATTGAAAGAAGTTTGTTAGGTATAAAATACCTAGTATCACATCCACCGACAACTTATGCATTGCGTAAGTGCATTGTTTATAAATAAACTGTCATAGGGACTGATGTGATAACTTCCACATGCTGTTTTTCCGCTAGGACTTGGATGATCATTTTATGAACCAATTTCCTGAAATCTCTGCATCCTTCATGCTTTGTAGTTTCTCCTGAGCTCACCTTTCAGGACCTATACCCAGTGACTGCAGTATGGGTATGTGTATAATGGCTTGGCAAGTTTCCACAGTTGTGGAATTTACAACCATTGCTGTGCATGTAAAGCTTGGAACAGTTTTTTTAAAATTTATTTCTGGTGTATGATGAATTAGGCCATCTGTCTCCAATGTCTGCTGACCCTTCTCCCCCACTCTCTTGCCTGGTATTTTGGCAGTGTCACACAGTCAGCCAAGGTCAAGGTCTGAAGGCTGGGTCTGTGACCTTCTTTGCTGAGCCCTTGAGGGCTCAATCCTCAGTTTCCCAGGGTAATTCTCCAGTATGTTATGCACCCACTGGCCTGAGATGCCATGCAAGGAGGAGGGATCCGTTTACAGTAACACTAAGAATGCGATAATAGGAACTTCCTTCACACACATAGCCAGTGCTTGCAGAGTACTTTATTTGAGCCCAAAAATAACAAGAGGACTAATTTTTCAAAACATAAATTAGACACTTCCTGGTTTGCACCTAAAATGGCAGAGGATGCTTGACCAAATGAACTGAACATAGGTCTGAAAATGTTAAATGCAGATGCACTTAGACATTACTGAGACAGAGGCAAGCTTTGATGAAACAAAAATAGAAAGCCAAGTAAAATTGTCTTGGCTTATTCCATTGTGCTCCTTGCCTGAAATAAAAACATATGATAGTGACATAAGTATCAGCAGCCAAACAGGTATGAAGGTCAACCCTTATAAAAGGGGATAATACTAGTAACTCTAGAACTTGATCCAAAGATTTCTGAGATTAATGGGAATTTTTCTATGGCATTTATTGTGCTTTAGATTAAGTGTGCAGATACAAAAGACTGTGTAACAGTAAAGATGTCCGCAAGCATTTGGGTAATCTTTGGGATGCTTTCCCATAAATAGCTAAATCTTTAGCATGAGTGTAAGACTGGGAAGTTTATTTACTGCTCTTGGCAGCCATCACAGGGATATACAAGTGCCTGGGCAGCTCCTCAGGGAAGTGACTTCTGCCTATTGCCAGTGCTGTTACAAAATGACGAGTCAAGTATTAAAAAAAAAAGAGAGCGTATGGAAATGATGGGGCTTTGTTTTTAAATAGAAGGCTGTAAGTTCTTTTTGTTTGATGCTTCTCTTTTGGCCTTTAAAGGTGCTGGCAAACCATATTTGAAAACAGTTGTGTGTACCCAAAAAGGCCAGGAACAACTTCCCAATCACAACCTGAAATTGCTATGCAGTGATATGACTAAAAGATGGTACAGAGCATCATGGATTTTCATAAACCCCTCTGGAAGAGGTGATACCGAGCTAGCAGAGGGATTGGTGGAACAAGATTTAATGAAGCTGACCGGTAATGAGGAAGAGGAGGACATTCCTACATGTAGAAAGTAGATAACAGAGCAGATGTAGTATGCCTGGAAAACAAACAACTCTCATGTTATTCTTAGATCAGGATTACCTCTGGCAAGGAAAAATTATGTGCACAATATAATTTAACCCAATAACTCCAAAGGGTTGTTAATTTTCAGCTCTTTTTTTTTTTTTTTCCCAACTTGACTACATGTTTTTGCACCTGTTTTGGCTGCAGTGTTCAGAGATTTGTCTTTCGGGTTCAAGCACTCCTGTCTGGATGTGAAGCAGCTGAAGAGGTTGATGTTGGAGGCTGATAACTGCAAATACAAATAGCTGCTCTCACCACTTGAGAAGAGTCCAGCCTCTTCTAAAGATCAGAGCCTGCCCAGACTCAGCTGTGGCTGTCTATTAACAGATGAGATTGCTGCTCTGAGACGAGGTCCTGCTTCTGCTGCACTAGAAGGTTGGTCCTAGAGCAGTCACAGGTATGCGAGGCCACGTGATTGCCTGCCTTGGCACACGAAGTTGGATGCTGTGCCCCTCCTCACACGTGGCCCAGACTGTACATTCACAGGCACTTGTAGGACCGTGCTATAGAGAGTTAGTAGGTCTGCCATGAGGGAGCCTTGGCCCTTCTGTAAGAGGCAGCACAGACATAGCCTCAGTTTCTGCTGCTGGAATTTAGCTTAAAAGAAAACCTCTTAAGCCTCTCTCTGTGACTTTACTGGGACTTATTATGGCATGACTTAGAGGAAGAGAAAATGAATCCACTGCATGTAACCTCTGTGTGAGGAAATGGGGGTTTGGTGGTGGAGTGACTTATAAAAAGTTCAATGTGTTTTCCTGGTGCTTTTTTTAGTGTTGAAGTGTTAATGAGCCTTTGAGACAACTTTTGATCAGTTCTGAGTGTATACCACAGCATACGGGATCGTAGTTCCAAGAACAGAGATGGTCTTAAGAGTTGAAATGAAAATCAAACATTCCCTTCATTGTTGTTATAATAGTTCCTCTGTACTAATAATCCCTCAAAGACCAAAGCAAAAAATGGTTTGTTCCTTGTAAGGGAGAAAAGCTCAGAACCATAAAATTCAGATTACTTTGAGACTTCTGTCTCTGACTTTACCAACTGGCAGAAAATTAGATGACATCAAAGAATCACTGGAAAAGAGCTTATTTAATTTCGAAATTAATTGGAAATTGTCACATGTAGTTGTAATGCTAACAGCTGCTTTCATGTCAGTTACTGCAAAAGAGAGCAGCATTATGCCTGGATAAGGGTATAGAAGATGAATCTGAACGGTGATGGAGATGTAAGTTGGACTTTCTGGGATGCAGAGTCAGGTAATTCTGCTGTCTGTACTGCACCTATTAAGTGTTTTTCTAAGTTTTCTTTTGTTTGTTTTGGTTTTTTTTTAAGTGTTAAATGTTAAAATGCATTAAATTAATTATTAAATTTAAATAATTTTACTTCAAAACTGTTCACATGAAATATGCAAGTAACAATCCTGTCTTTACAAAGAGTTGGAAAAATATCTAGCTTTTTATGGTTGTTTTTATAAAATGATGAAAATACCTCTATGAGGAGCTCAACCCTTCTGTAATTTCTTACACACATTGATCTGGGTCATATGTTTTTAGGGAAGGAACCAAAGCAGAAAGGTAGTTGCAGTAAAAATCAGCTGCAAGCAAACATGGATGAGTTTTGCCAATGAAGTCTACTTCAGAATGGTTTATTGGTCCTTTGCCACCTCTGATTTGTGTGGCTTACCACACAGCTATTGGCTGCCTTGAAAGATTTTTGGTAAGCAAACTGAGGAAGTATGGTTCTAGTGAAGGAACATTTGATTCACAGTGTCTATCTGAAGGATTATCAGAGGCCTTGGGGGTACAATGAGATGCCAGCCTGTGGGCCAAGTGCTTTCAGCCCCTATCAGTGTAATAATTCATACAAAATGTGCCATTTTACCCATCTAATTGTAGAATTTTCAGGGAAAGGAATAAAATCCAAAATAAAACTATGTAGAGTGTATTAATAACTGATGTGAAAAGCAGAATTATTTTCAAATTTTCATATCTACTCCTGCTTAAAAGCTCAGCTCCTCAAAAAACACATTTAAAGTCAAATAAAACTTACGAGGGTTAACAGTTCCTACAGCAAGACTTTAAGAGTATCCATGGTCCATAAATCATGTTCATTGGTGGGATCCCAATTGCAGTTTCTGAGATGGCTTTTTTTGGTTTGGAACTTGGGTTTTCCATTTGTTTTAACCTTCTTTCCACCAAAATTGGCATCCTTATAACAGCATAACAAACTATACTCTTGTGAAAAATCTTATCACCGATGATTCAAAAAAGTTTTAAGGCTAGTTATTTGGTGCTCATTTAAAGGAGTCCCATTTATAGCAGCAAAAGTCCTGTCTTGTAGCCCTTGAGCTGAACTGGTGAGAGGAAAAGATCACTCACCCAACTGCTTAGGCTGTCAGAAAAATAGTCTGGGTTGTGGGAGGCCAAATACAGATTGAGAACAGCCTGGGGGAAGCCCTGCAGCCACACACAGTGTCTATCAGCAGTTTGTAGGTCTGCCTATCCCTTGCTTTTGAACATAGACCATTGTTGGTACTACAGTTTCCACTGAGTGTATTATGCAATCTATGTTGCAGATTTAGAGCTGAAACAAACCCATCCAGTGGAAATAGGTTTGGTTTGTGTTATCCTTCCAGCAGGGGTTTATCTGTGTGGACTGGAAATGACAATATTAAATGCCCAGCATGAAAATTTGGTGTGAGGATTATCAGATTTATGTTTTCTCAGTGTATTGTCTCTGGACTTCCTGCTGGCAGAGGAGCTTCTACTGCCAAGGTTTTCAAACACTAATGCCTGGAATTATGGAAGGAGGAATAACAGAAGAGAATGTTTTCTCTGTTTCACTCCTGTAAGACAATGACTGTTGAAAACCTTTGCTCTTCTGTCACTTCCCTCAAGCAATTTCTTTTAAGCTTCCCAGCTGAAACAGAGCCATGGCATTTTTCCACCTGAGTGAAATTGCTCTGTTTTCTTGAATGGTCATAAAGACATAAGCCTTGGATACCAAAAAGTTATAATTTTAATGCTGCTTTTATTTTCCCTTCTCCAGATTTACACATAAAATACATGTACACAGAAGACTTGAGGTATTTCAGATACTGAGTGTATGTATTAGCTTCTTCTCCTGAGTTGAGTCAAGGATGGTTATCTGCAAATGAAGCTGAGGCAGCTCCACAGCTGCTGCATCCTCAAAGTGGGGTTTGATGTGCTTGCTGTTGCCACCTCTCTTTTGCTGGGTACAGCTCAGCAAATTCAAGGTCAGTCTTTCTCTTTCTCGCAGTGCACATGTGTGCTTGTGAGCACTTGCTCCTGATTCCCCTAGTGCTGAGACCTGTCCAGGGGTGCTACATGTCTAATCTTAAAATAGATCCACCAGATGTTTAGTATCTGAGTGCAGTGTGATTATTTAGTGAGGATTATATTTCTTTAGGTTTTAAACAGTATTGTGATTGTGCTGTGTTTTTAATTATGTGCTCATTTCAGTGAGTGCAGCAAGTGCTGCAGTGGTGGAAGGCAGTGTTTTTGAATCCATGTGATGCATCACCACCACGTGCTTGGTGCCTTGCTACTGGCCTGATCTTGTGAGGTGTTCATCACAGTCCAAAAATAAAACTTGCTCACAATGTGATGTATGGAATAGTCTTACAGGGGAAGGTAAGGGAGAGTTTTATTGCTCGTATCAGTTGACATTGAGACTGAATGAAAACTGGAGAATATTATGCCACAAATAGCCTTTCAAATTGCTTCTGGGTTTGCAAGAAGCAATTCCAAACCTTTATAATCCATTATATAGCTTTCTTTTCATCATTCCATTAGCTTAATTCCATAGAATTTTTTCTTTTTGCTGAATGTCAAGTAATCCCAAAGGGTAAAAGGATTTTGTTGGAAAAACTGTTGCTCACATTTCTATCTAATTCTGATATTCTGTAAAAGGGCTATATTAATAAACAAATGAAATTCCAGCACCTAACTACACAGACCCAGCATTTCACTGCAATCAGTTTGAGCTACAGCTCTGCCTCTTCAGTCTTCCTCGCCTGAGGCTGCAATGCTCCCACTCTAAAGCAATTGGTCACACCTCATTATTGAGGTTATTTGCAATAGTGTGCGAAGGACCAAGTAACAGATGTTTTCAAATGGCTAATCAATTTTTATAGATTTAATTAAGTTGATGCCTACACGTATTTCCAATGTGCTTTTTCACCAAAGCTAGGGAAAGGATCTTAATCACAAATTCAGTCAAGCCTCTGTGAGGCTCAGGCTTCAATGTTAGAGCATAAATGTTACTTGCATGCTATTGTGATATTCTATTTTGGCCACTTACACTGGAGATTCGTGTCTCTGAACTTCACTCTTAGAAAGTTACATTTGGACTTAGATGTATATGACACTTGTTGTTTGGAGTGACACACACAAATCCCCATATACCAGAATGAGAATTCAGCCCTAATCATCAAAGGGAAGTGAGGACTAAATGAATGTGTCATGCATATCCAATTTCTCCACTGATCATCCAGAGAAAATAAATCACAGTAGATGTCCTTCCATTTCTTCTTTGTTTCAAAAGCTAGAAGGAGTTCTCTGTTCAAGTCACCCTGGATTTCCCTGGGGAATATTAAAATAAATTAATATTGTCTGATTAAATGTTTTGACCCAAATTTAAACCACTGGAAAATGATAGGCCTATTTTATCATGGCAGCAGGCCAGGGTTTTTTTTTTGTGTGTGCTACTGGAATCAGAGGATAAAACTGGAGGATCACATCTTAACTGAACTAATAACCAATTTCATTCATTTTTGGTAATTTTTTTTTGAACTGTAGTTTTTCAGACAGATTTCTCATGCATCAATCTCTCAGCGATGTCTAGTGTCCATCTGTACTAAGTTCTCATGTCTTCTTCCCATTATACACCAGGAAAGACTGCCAAAGTGATCCACAGAAACAAAAAGAGATAAAAATGGGGAAAGGCATTGCAGGAAGGTCTGGCTTCATTAACTGGAAAATTTTAAATGGCACACATTGCAGATAGGTATCCAAGTCACACTGATTTCAATGAGAATGGGATATCTTACAGTTCTTCATCTCTCTGAAATGCACCCTAAGGCAATTTCATTTGGAAAGAATTGTTGGAAGAAATATGATAGGTGTATAAGATGAGCAGTATAAAAAGCATGTTGCCACAGCCAGGGCAGTGGCCTGAGACTCGGAACCTGCTCAGAAGTTAATTGAAATCAATTGGAAAGACTTCTGTTGACTTAAATAAGCGCTGGATGAGCCCTTGTGAAAACTACTTTCAACACCCAGGTCTATCACAAATTGTTTTAATGGCTCAAAGCAAGTTATTCAGAGCCATATCCAGAAAGGGGGCCAGATACTGTAATGGGATTGCTCCAAGTGAGGAGAGTGTGAAAGGTTCTCTGTGCAGCCTCACACTAGGGCTCATTTCAGAAGTGTGTTATAAGCTGTTAATATAAAACAAATAATGATTTGTATTTAAGCTGTGGTGCTTACAGTAATAGAATACTGTCAAGACAACTTTAAAACAGTTTAAAAATTAAGATTAGGCATTTAGGATTAAAAAAACAGTATCTGTAGTCAGATTACTTTGGATAAAATGTCACAGGCCACTAATCCTCACGCTTCTGAGCATAAACTCATCACCAGCTGGAATAATGAAGCAGATACCTCAAAGGAAGAATATGTTACTGTTCAGCAATTTATTGTATCATTTACATATGCTGTTATCCAGCCTTTATGTAGGTGGAAAGGCGGTCTGTTCTCACTGCCTGGGGAATGGCAGAGCTGTCTATAACTTGTATAGCTGGGGCCATTCCCTTGAGGTGATGAAGGTTCCTGATGAGTGCTGCACCCTTCAGACCCACTGGGCTGGACCTTTCTGGCTGCTCTAACCCCTCACAAGATCTAGCAGTGGTTTTGGTGTTGTCAAGAATGCTCTGCAAGCACTGGAGTTGGGCAGTACTCTGTGGGATGGAGCCTTAGCCATCTGAAATGAGACCAACTCAGATGGTCAGAGCATGGTGTTAACAACACCAAGGTTGTGCATTCAATCCCTGTAGGGGCCATTCACTTCAGAGTTGGACTTTTAATACTTTGGTCTCTAACCATGTCCTAGGAAAGGACCGACAGTTTAGCTGCAGATATTAAAAAAGTTCATCTGGAAGCAAACATTTCAGCCAAAGAATTGCTTCTGGTCCTTTTTCAAATTCCATTTCGTTTAAGCTTGACCCAAACCAACTTTTATGTGACTGTTTTGAGAACTGAAGGAATTTGTTTTATGTTTACATGTTCACTCCAAAAAAAAAAGACAAAGAAAAATAATCACTGATTTCGTGAAATCTTCACCAGAGTCAGACTTAGGGAGAGGTCTCAGAAACTCAGAAGACTAGAAATTAAGGTAACTTGGGAGAGATGGGAACCTGCAGTTCAAACTCATCCTCTGAAAAGGCAGAGGAATTTGAACTTTCCTGACATTTCTCTTTACTAAGAATTTATTTTCAATTACTTAAAATTTTACTGAACTGGAACTATTCAGATTTAATTTTTCCCTTTGGGTTCTGTCTTACCTTCCTCCTGCCTGTCCTTATTAATGTGGTTTTGGGTTTTTTTTGGGTTTTTTTTGGTTTTTTTTTTGTGGCTCTCAGGAGTCCTGAGAAGATTTCTTGTTTCTTTCAAGCATGTGACCTCACTTGTAATGTCTGTGACCCTGTTTACAGTTTTAGTGTCTCTTGAAACTGAGAGGGTAAGGGCACAACTGTGCTTGTAAGAAAAATGAGGACAAATTATATAATTCTTTCAGGAATATTACCTTTCTCCTGGACCGAGTTCAACGTGAGTTAGTTGATAAAGTTTGCCTGAGGCTACATAGTTTTTGGCAATTTATCAGGTTACTGGAAGAAATGATGTGACATGCCAAGTTCTCTATGAAAAAACAAGTGGAAAGGGGAAAAAAGGAAGAGGAAAAGTATGATTTAATTTTTTTTCTTTTTTACAGCTTTTTGTCCTGAAGGTGCCCTGTTAAATAAAAGAAATGAATGGAATAGTCTATATATTGTAACTACAAACTAATTGATTTCTCTGTGAACTATGAAAGTTAAGGGAGCTTTCAGTGCCTAAAATGGATTATGTGTTCTTTGGTTCAAGGAGGCCACTGTGAGGTTTCCAAAAATGAGCATTTCCAGAAATCAGAATTAATTTCATATGTGATTTTAGGTAGATTTTAGGCTTTAGCCTTTTCCTGATTGAAGGCTGGTTTTGTTTTCCCTTGTATCTCAAGCATGAAGTAATCAAATGGCTTTGCTTTGGTCTGTTTGCAGACTTCATGGTAGTCCTTGCATTCCAGATTGTATGTGTGTAATGTTTGGAAGATTAGTAATGATGTGCTATCGCAGCCAAGGGCAGTCCAAGTAAAAGCTTTGTGGACTGTGACTGATGGGTGGGGTTTATGCCACTTCTTTCACCCTGGGATTGCTAGCTACAGTCTCATTACACATCTTTTTTAACAGTGGAGGGGAAAGGAGCTGCATTTATGAGTGGATTAAAGCATCTGACTTTTCAGACAGGATTCTTTAAGTGCAAAGTATCCTGATATGATCTTATTTATTTTCTATTTTGTATGTGGAGACATGTCTTCTTCAAGACTCTTACTTAAACTGCTTATTAGCCATCCAAAATATTTAATAACTTGGACTTAAACAAGCATCAGTTAAGCTAAGATTTCCTTAGGCTCCATTTCAGGGTTTCCTGGATGGGACTGAATTTAAGGCACACTCCATGTGTGAAATCTTATTTTCTGTTCAGGGCCTGTGTTTGCAATGGCTTCTGTGTTTGGGAGAGTGACGCATTCCTTAGAGACACTCTATCACTTCCCTTCTCACTAGGTATAAATACAAACACTCAAAATGTTTGTGTGATCTCTGCTTCTGTCTCTCTCCCTAAGGAAACAGCCTTTTCTTCTTCCCTACTTGGACTGTATCACATTCAAGACCCTCTTTAGATACATGGTCACGCCTTTTATTAATATAAATTGTTGGCCGTCTTCAAGCCGCCTGAACCATGGAGCTGTAAGGACTGTGAAGACTTGCTGGACCTGCAAACTACATAAGTTATATCAACTTTTGTACTTCTTGCTTTCCAATGGATTTTTAATTTTTCATTTCCATTCCAGAGTTTGCTTGCTCCAATAATCATGGATAATGGGACACCTAGGAGTATCTAATCCTTCCTCTCGCCCCAAAGTTGCATCATGTTTAACTCATTCCTGACAAATGTTTTGTGCAACCTATTTTTAAAACTGCTAAGTGAAGTGTTTCAAAATTTGACACATCCTCTCATTTGCAATTATCAGGTTTAATCTGAACTTCTCTTACTGTGATTCAAGTCCACTTTCCTCTCTCTTCTTCATGCTGGCTATCAAACCAATTGATTCCATTCTCTTTAAAGGTTATTTTCTGCTTTCAGTCTTTTCATTTCTAGACTGAACAATGCCCTTTTCATTATCTTTTTTTTTTTTTTTGTGGCTCTTCTTTTATAGGCTTTTGTTTAGTCCTATCCTTTCTTTCCAATCCATTTCCTAGTCAAAGTACCACTGCCAGAGTGGAGGTAATGTTCTTACTGAGGCCTTATCACCACCAAGAAAAATAAGGGAATTACGTCAGACAAAACTCCTATTTATATAGCTTAGGTTGATGGATGCCTTCCTTGCATGATATTGTTGACTCATGTTCAGCTGTGATCCCCTGTAATACTCCCCAAGTCTTGTCCAGAACAACTGTTTTCTGTCTAGTCATTCCCCATCCTGTACTTTCCCAGGCAATATTCTCCCTTCCTAAGTACAGGACTTAACACCTGTCCTTGCTCAGCTGAATCCTGTGTTTTTCAGTTTCTCTGATCTCTCCAAATCATTCTGAAAACTCCTTGTCTGCTCCAATTTGCCTACAGCACTTTACCCCACATGCACATTTCAGACCTGTGATCTGTTCTGTTACCCAGACTGTTGAATAACAGTACAGGAAAAGGAATTAACCCTTCCAGATTTCCAAATTATACGCCTTTCTAGTCTGACAGCAAACTACTCGTACCAGCTGTGAGAGAAGATTTCCAAGAAGCTCTGCATTCATTTTCTTGTAGCCTCATCTACAGTATGCTACTAGTTCTCTTTTAAGATTATTTTCTGTGATGGTGGAGCTTTTGCTGTGTTACCTGTGGCCATGAGTTATTGCTCTTTAATTCATGTTTCTTTTTACTCCAATATTTGTCTTTGCTATTTTCTATGCCCTTCCTCACAAGATGCTGATAAAGAAAGAGGTAAACTAACTACTATAGTTGGAAGTAACAAAGAGCTCAAGTCAAAACGTTTTTTATTCTTACTGTTTCCCTATCCTAGGTGCCACATTTCAATAAATTAATTTGACATCACAGTAATAACAGTTACATTTTTTCCTCCATGGTTACAAAAACATTTTGGGGATTTTTCCCTTCATAATTGTCTTTCAATACTGCTGTTTCATTTTTCAGTCCCTATGATAATTATTTGCAAAATTTCTTTTACAGTCCTTATATTGTATATTCTTTTTT
>VZRX01014164.1:5145-15497 GCA_013398075.1 Notiomystis cincta
TGGGCTGCACCACGGCCTGCAGAGGAATCTCGGCTCTGGCACCTGGAGCACCTCCTGCCCCTCCTTCTCCACTGACCTTGGTGTCTCCACGTTGTTTTCCCCTCACATGTTCTCACTTCCTCTCCTCTAACCAGAATCAAAACTGTATGCACTTTGTTTTGATTTTCTTCTTAAATCTGCCATCCCAGAGGCATTACCAACCTGTCCCAGTCCTGGCCAGCAGCATGTCCATCTCCAGAGCCATCAGCCGTGGGCTCTGCTGGACATGGTGGAAGCTTCCAGCAGCTTCTCACAGGAGCCACCTCTGTGGCCTCCCTGCTACCAGAAACCGGGCCAGGGCAAACCAATATAAGTACACAGCCACATATGATGATGGAAAAAGGTTCTGTGTACAGTAACCTCTAAACCCTGAATTTTACATAAAACAGGAGACTAGGGCATATAATCTTTTGATCTTACATTTAATAGAGCTAAAAACCCCTAGGGTTATACAGATATCAGAGTATATACAGTTATATAGAGATATATGGATACATAAACTGAATTTGCAGGGAATGTATAACTTGAGTCAAAAAGGTCTGATTGTATTAAGATACTCTAGTCAGGTGAAGTTTGCATAACCCATCTCAAAGAAATAGGTTTAGGTTTAATAAAATCTGATTAATCTAAGTTCATGAGGCATAATAAAGTGGCAAAGGGTTTATAATTTCTAGGATGAACCAAGAAAAATTCTGCAAATAGCAGTTCCTATTTGAAAAAAGTTGAATGGCTTTTTTTTTCCTAACTACCCAGTCATGTTGTATATTTCATGGTGTTGAAAATAGAAACGAACACCAAACCTGTTGAAATATCTATAATAAACAAGATTTTCCTGCTGACTTTCATCTTGTTTGTGATAACTGCTGTACATTCACACAGTTCAGCTTAGATCTGGGAAGGGAACTCCACACTGGTAGGCTTTTAGCACTCTGAGAGTTGCACAGAAATCTGCACGGGAAATAATATATTGAACTTTTATTTCCTGGGTCCTGATCTATTAACAAAACTATTATTTTTCCTCTCTGTGTCCTGATCAACATCACATAGCTGCTAACAGTGCCTTCCTGGCACAGCTGGTGTGTGTTGATTCAGCCTAGACATGACTACCTTCCTCTAAATATTTCTCTGAAATTACCTCCAAGTGTCTTTTGTCACATCAGCTCTTATCTACACAAGCTTCCTCAAATGTTACACCTTTTTAAGATGTTTCATCTGTTTGCTAATATTTCCTAACTACCTCTAGATTTCTCCATACCTGGAGATTTCAGTGAGGTCTGTTGGAGTTTTGTCAATAAAGGATGAAGCATTAGATTTTAATCTTTTCAAGAGAGCAAACTTGCCTTTCTATTCTTTTATAAAGTGCCGTGTAAATTTGAGAGACTGTAAAATTTTATTGCTGATAATCTTGACTCTGATTTAGAGATTTCATGAAAGGTCATCTATTCCAAGTAGAGTCTATGACATATTAAACCAGTCACAAGATTTCATTAAAAGAGTTTCAAAAGTACTTCACAGTATCAATAAATGAATCTTGTGAATTGAAGGTAGAATACCTGGACACCTTCATGGCCTACTTAACCCAGCTATTTTTTGAAAATGTCATTGACAAACAAGAAACATCATTATACCTTTATATTTTATCCAAACTAACACATTCTGAAAATATTTTTATATTACATTTTTAGCCTACTTACAATTAAAAATATTTTTATTTATTTTAGCCTACTTAGTACTTTGTCCAAATATTTGAAACCCAAAATAATTAGATAGGATATAGTTCTTTATCTCTAGGACAGGCAAAGAATATCAAAAGGTTGTCAGCTATTAGCAGTATGATCTTAATTAGTTTTAAAATGTTGTAATTAAGTATTTGCACTGGCAAACACAACTAAAGATATGAGCACAGACATTGTGTATATAAAATAAAGTTTTGGTTTTAAAATATTAGTATTTTAATATTCTGTGAAATAAAATTCTATATCACAAGAATGAAGATATTTCTTCACACAGCAAAATAGGATATTAAAGTAGAATATTTAATATCTTCTTAAAGTGGAAACAAATATGAGTGCTGGCCTAAATGAAAATGCTATTCTGAGTCATGACTGATGGGAAAATAGGGATATGAGAAACATTGAATTTCACCACTTGGTTTACATCCATATCAGTATATTAATTAGAAAAGAGTAGTAGAATGCCCACTAAGGGTGCATTTTGAGTGCATTTCCAAGTACCACAAAGGGCAAAATGTATTTTCAAGAATGTATTCAATATTACCATGCACTCTGTTTCATTTGTCTTACTTCCTGTTCTATCCAATATGGAAAAATAAGTTAAGTTGTAACAAAAGTCTTCCATTACACACATTTTCTGTCAAAACCATCAAAGACCTTCCCTGTAAAACTGAGAGAAGTTGGTAGTAATTTGAATCATCTGTGTTTCAGTTTCATTATTGTGCTGAGGTACTGAACCACATGGGGGTTGGGAAATGAAATTAGAAACCCTTCTTATGCTGTATTTGTGTTTTGGTTATATTAAATTTGCTCCTTTTTTTTTCCCTTCTACAGCAAGTGGCTGGTTTCTAGAAAAAGTGGAAATCACAGATGCAGCTCGGAATTCAATGCATTGCTTCAACTGTAACAGGTCAGTAGATGAGTCCATCATCACTCTGCACATGCTGTTTTCTTTTTCACAAGTCTCTCAGTTGCTTCTGTCTGGTTTTCTAAGGCAGAAATTATTTTTTTTTTTACAATGTTATGTTCCTATCAGTCCATCCCCAATGACTTTTGAACCCTTTGGCCAACTTGAAACTAACTCATCAGAAGAATTGTTAGAGAAAGATACTAGATTTTTCCAAGCAATTAAAACTGGATGATTGTAGGAGGGAGAGACATAATTTAATGCCTTTGCCAAGAGAAAGGATTCATATATATTTTCAAGAGGTAGAAGGTGTCTGGTGAAGCATAATACAAGCATTAGTGTATAAATATCTCTGGCAAACATGTCAGGGGTAAGCAAACAGGCATGGAAGGGAGTTGGAAAGGAGGACTGTGGGATATGGCAGCGTGGATTCAAATCTCAAGGAAGAAGTAGTGTGTTTTATTGAGCAGAGGCAACATTAAAATATTAGAATCCTTCTGTTTCAATGTTTGCTTACTATGGGCCCAAGTTACATCCAGCAAATAAGATACAGATTTAAAAAAGGCTTTATATAATGTAATGTAATGATCTAAATTTACAAATATATTTAGGTACTGGATTGCTGGGGTAAAGGCCTTCTGATGTACAAAAAGAAGGTGCACTTCAATCTGCACCAAACTGAAACCATACAGTGTCAAAAATTGGAAATTAAATTAAAGGGTATATTTGGAGTGACTGTTCACTACAATATATAGTTCACAGCTTGAAGAATTTTAGAATAAATAAGTGATGCAAACATATTCATATCCTCCCAAGTGGAAATTAGCTTTTTAATGCATCTGGAGAACACAGAAGTGTGAAAATTTACAAGCTCCCTGTATCTAGAAAGAGACATGTTACCTGGTAATCTGAAAACAAAAATGGTAGCCAAGAATATTTAATTTTATCCTTCCCCTAAATATTTCTGTAAACTCAACAATTAATGGAAACCAACTCCCAGCCCCTGTAGCAAAAAAAAGGTAACTTTTTAAGTTCTTGGATATTTAGTTGGACTCTACAGTAAATCAGGAGAGTGTTATTGACCTCAACAACATTAAACTTACAAAAATATTAAACTTCCTCTGCCTCAACTTCCTCTAAATGCATGCTCAGATGCTCTCTAATCTTCTAGATACCTAAATCTAAGTTAGTGGGCATGAAGAAAAGTTCTTAAACCACATTATCACTCAGGTGTGCAACACAATCCATGACAGGATTTTCAGTTGATGCCACTTCACCTCTTTTGCTTGTAATAGTTCTCAGGCCACACCAATCACAGGAAGATTCTTGAAGAAGATAGATTGCAGCAAACATATTTTTTTCAGAGTTTTTCTTTTTTTTTTCAATTTTATTTAAAATCTTATAATAAAAGCACCAAGGTAAGAGACAAGAACTCGAATCACATCATCCATGTGGGGGAGTGACTGGCACAGACTGATTCTAGATGCTGCTGACAAGGACATTGAACTGGGCCCTTGGTAGGTGCAGAGCTATGTACCTACCTTGAAGTACATCAACCTACTCAAACTGGAAGTTCTTTAGTAGGACAGATTAGGAGGTTCACCCCAGAGTACTCAGTGGCCCAGAGGCTCCTCAGATACAGGAAGCTCTAAGTTCATGGCCCTCTTCCAGCTGAGACATGGAGCTCCTCATGGAGCTCCTCGTTTCACGGCCTACGGAGTGAATGGGGAATGGGCTCGTTCTCTCACATAAAAAAGGACTCCTCAATACAATTAATGTCTCTAAAAGATATTAATCACTGAGAAACCTGAATCCTTTGCTAACCCATTTAAAAGCCTATTATCTAGCTTACACATCAGACCTTTCCTAGGCTCTGTGACTTCTGCATGCAGTTTTAGCTGCCAAAATCAGTTGTGTTTCAGCCTGGAACTGTTTATCTTCAGCCATATCTCCCTGCTGCTGAATGGTGCAATGTCAGATGTGAGCTACTTTGATGCTGTACTTACTGCCTGGGAATCCCTCCCACACTACCCCCTTTGTAGACATCACATCAGGTAGATGGTCAGAAACCTTCCAAAATATTAGAAGATTTTTAACTCATTTTGGAAATTAATACCACTCTATCCATGGTCTACCTGGGCTTTGCACTCAGGCCTATTTCTCATATAATCAACAGTAAAAGCTCCATAGGCTCTTACAGAGCTAGGATTGGGCCTATCATGCACCTCAGGATTTTGTGAACCAACAAAGAGATATGGGAAAGAGAGAGTTTCTGGAATGAATTACAAGGACAATAACTTCCTGTCACAGAACAGGTTTCCTTACTCTAAATTATCCTGATTTTATGTCATTTTTTTGGAGCAATCTACTAGTTACCTAGATGAACAACAAATTAAATTAATGGATATTTCATAAATATATTCATAAAGTTAATTACACTTTAAAATTACATATATATGAGTGCTAAACCAAAAATTTTTAAAGTCACTATTTTCTTCAGATTGGTTTATTCTTCTCTGTAAACCGATGTAGAAACTCTTCTAGAAAATCAAAGATGCAGAACCAGACTCTCACAAATTGTCTATTTCTTAAGTTTTATATGTGCTGTGTCTATGACAGGCTTTTATGTTTTTCCCTTTAGGTGGCTTTCTGAAGATGAAAGTGATGGCCTCACCACAGTGCAACTTTATCCACTGCTTGATTTCTGATTCTTTCTGAGTGTGATACTTCTCCAAATTCATGGTGATTTGACTTACTTGTCTTTTATGATTCTGAAGGCATTTTAATTATTGTGAAGTCAAAACAATGTATTAAAAACATCACAATAAACATGTCTAATGTGAACAGAGAATTTTGATCCTATTATAGATGCTCAAAAAGTTTGCATGACAGAAATTTAGATATCAGAAATTCAAATCTGTAACAGGTTCTGTGGACTTGAACTGAGCAATCATAATGGTAGACATATGTAGTAACATACTAAAATATTTTTCAGTGATGATTGGTGGGTAAGCTAAATTTGGGTAATTTCAAATCTGTCACTATGTGTTATTTTGATGATTTTTTTGTTTAGTTTTCCACATTTATTAAAATTTAAATTTTCTCAAAATCATTTTCCAAACAAACTGCACAACCCTTCAGCTTTACTATATATTGCTTCTCTTAAGAGCATGACAGAGAGCAATAAAGATCTTGTTATTCAGAAGTTCACCCTGTGTCAGTAAGCCTCTCACTGACATTTGATTGTAAAATCTTGTAGCTGAGCCAGAACCTCAGCTGAGAACCTTTAGATCCAAAGGGTCTCTTAAGAGAGGCTGTTATCAGTAACACTGCAATAGCTTAGGCAGGCTTAGGCAGCTCCCTGCTCAGCTTGATGATTTTTGCAGTGCCTCTCCTTAGCTCTCAAACCAGCTTTCCAATGCTACATATGTGAATGCCTTTATGTTAAAAAAACCAAACCAAACTAAAACCAAAAAGCCAAAAAAAAAGCCAAGTATTTTTGCAAATGCACACTAAAAAATAAATGTATTTAGCTATAAATACACAAATTAATGTTTGATTTGGTAGGCTTTGATATTGCCAGAATTGACTCAGGAAGGGTTTAGGATACAGATAAGTCTGAAATGAAATCAGGATTTGCACACCACCTGAAGTTTCATGCATGTAATCAAAATACAAATATTGTATATAAGCTATATCAGGCATCCCTCTCTTAATCAAAGAATTCACCTTTTATACCACTGAAATCTAAAGTCTTTCTAAAGATCTGAATTTTAGACCTGTTTCACCCTCAAGACACTTCCATGTTCTGTAGCAGCAATGCCACTATCTATAATAAGAAATAAATGAGTTTGTAATCTGTGTTGATAAAACATTGTCTGGCTGTTATTTTGTTTATGTTTATTTACTCACACTATTCTGTGAAATTAGGACAGTGGGCTGCCATCTGCATGGATGATGAGGTCTCAGTTGTTACTTTGATAAAATAAAAAAGCATATATTTGGCCTTGGTAGGCAATATATTTTTCTAATATAATTTTTATCTACCTATGACATCAGAAGGACAACTAATGGAAGGGGTGGATGTGGTCAGTATGAGCAATGGAACATTCAAATTCTTCTCTTTTTTTTTTTTTTTTTTACTGCTCACACTGCTATGACACTCACTGGAATGGATTTGAAATTGTATCCCCAGAGCCCAGAGTTCACTTACTTGGTATCAGTATTCATTACACTGAATCACTTCGTTGTGATCTATTATGTGATTTGTTTCATTATTATGTGTTTCATTAATAGTTTGTAATACTAGCTCGCTTTGATGCCATTTCTGATTCAGCAAGTGTAAATAATGCCTTCCTAATCTATTTTTCTTTACTAACAGTGGATACCCTCCTTCTGCAGCTGCCTTCCATTCTTGAAAATTATTTTCTCTACCTATACAGTGTCCAAATCAGGTTTTGGATTTGCTTCCCTGGATCCAGAGCGGTGTACACAGCTCTCTAACCTTTTCAATAACAGGACCAGCACTGCAGAGGGCTTCAAGAGCATCATGGGTGCTTGCAGCACACAATACCAGGGGATTACACTTTGATAAGAAAACCTGAAACACCCTGCTCAGGTCTTGCCAGTTAGCATTTTTAGCTTGTGACTAGTGCCAAATCCCAAATGTGCTTCTTCCACATGGTATACAGCGATGTGGGCTGTGTTTGGCACAGAAGTCACTTAATCTCTGTCCCTTGCCAGTGGGATGATTTTTGGAAAACTTGCTGGCCAAAGACAAGGACATTACAAAGGTGCCTCCTCGTGTGCACTCTGCTGTTCCCCCACAGCAAGGGTGCTGCCCTGCTTTTTTCCTCCCAACACCCTGCCCTGCCAATGCAGAGCCTGGGAAGATACTGGCACTACTGATGCTTCCATGGGGAACAGAGATGTAGCATGGAGAAGAGACTGCCTGGCTCAACAAGTAATCCAGGAATTTGACACACAAAGAAGTCTTGGAAAGAGCAGTGGGATAACTTAATCAGCTGGAGAGAGCAAGGCTGTAGTGGAGAGAAGGGTTTGACTTCTACTGCCTGTCCCTGTTGCAGCCTGACTGAAGATCTGTGAAAGAAGGCAGGCTAGAGGATTTTGCTGCTATTATTATTAAACATTTGGTTTCACACTGCAGGCAAAGCCTGAAGTTGGGTCCTAAAATATTTACCCTGTAGACCATATCATAGACTCTTAGGCAAAACTGAGTCTGAAAATGTCCATTAATGATCCAATATTAGTTAACTCCATCTTTTTTCCTCATCCACCTCTCCTGGTGTGCCGTTATATATCTTTTATTAGGTTGATCTAGATGACACATTTCTGCCCTTTTAAGCCCTTAAGTGTCTCAGTTTCTTCTGCTGCTGATGTTAAAGGTTTGGAAAAAAATGTAATCATGTTCTGACTGGCTCATTGGACCATTTAATATTTTCCCAGCAACTCCAAGTACTGCTTTTCTGAAACTCATCCTACATAAGAAAGTATTCCTTCCTTTTAGGTACATATGAGCAGTTGTATTGTATCTATCCATCCTGTAGTTTGTCAGTTGTGGAAATGGTATGAGAATAAGAAAAAAGGAAGTACCAAGTGTTCCTTTTAGTTCCTTTAGACATTTTGGATGAATGCCATCTAGTCCCTCATTGTTAGTATTTATAAATGTCTTTGCAAAACATAAACGACCTCTGCTCACACATCAGTCTGAAATGCTCCTTTGCACTTCTCCATGAAGAAAGGCAGTAGACTGGAAAAGTTCATAAAATCCTCTGTACTTAGCAGTGCAAAGCAATGTCACAACTTCCTGTGCTGCAGCTAAACGTTTTTCTTTTGCTTGACTTAAATTAATTTTAAACAGTGAATCAAGAAGGGGAAAGAAAATGGGACTTCTAATTTTCTTTTCAAACTTTTGAAAATTCTTAATTACATCTTACAGTGTCAGAAGGCATGTTAATATTTCCTTAGGCATTCTATAAATGCTTTTACCATTTATCATAAAATGTGATGTGCATGGTAGTGGTTGGGTTTTGCCTGCATAATAGCATCAAAAGAGTTGTACAAGGTTGCAAGTTTGCTTCCTTAATGTCTTCTTATATCTCTGTCTTCTGCTATCATTCCTTCTATATTTATGTCTATCTTTGATTATATATTTAAGTACAAGTTATGAAGCAACTGGAAAAGTGACTGACATCCATTTCGAAATAATAAATGTAAATTTAAGAAATTCTGAGTAAAATATTTTAAAAATCCTAAGAAATAATTTCTTCTTTCATAGGTAGTTTTAAAATCCATATGCTATCTTCAAAGCACTACTATTCTCTGTCACTTAAACCTGGAATCCATCCATCCATCCATCCATCCATCCATCCATCTATCTATCTATCTATCTATCTATCTATCTATCTATCTATCTATCTATCTATCTATCTATTTATCTGGAGTGTACAGTTGAATATATTTATATGTTTCCAATGTTTGGATAGTCTGGAAATATAATAAAGCAAACTACAGCCACAATTCACCATAAAATTTAAGTATGTACCTAAAATATAAGTATGTGCCTAAACAGTAATCATATAATCATTTCCACTGCTCTGGTTTATAGTCTTCCTTAATTTAGGTGTACACCTAAGAACCCCACAACACTGTGTGTGTCTCTTCCTGTGGTGGGGGTGTGTGTTGGCTTTTTCACATGCTACAGAAAAGAGACTAAGGTGTACCAAATACACATATCAACATCAGGATGTCATAAAGCAAAGTAATTTTAGAAGCCAGGGAACCTTCCAGAGTGTTATTTGAAATGACAAAAGTGGGCTAACTTTTGCCCACTTGGAGATACTTGATTCATCCTTCTTTTGCAATTTTAAAAGTAAGTACAGAGTTTGAAAAACATTTCTATATGAATCTACATGTAGACCTAAAAATAAAATAATCTAAAGCTAAAGAAAGAAACCAATTGCTATTTCTACTTTTAAAAATAGATAGTATTTTAATATTAATTTTCTAAACAGCATACCAATTTACAAATGTACTTCTGATTTGTGCTTATGTTAATTTGCTGAAATAGTGTCCTATTTTTGAAAGAAAATGTATCCTCCCATTGCAATGAAGTATCTCAGGTATCAGAGTGGCATGTGCCTGTCTGAATTAAGCTGGTTAGGCAAAAAGATAATTAATTATTTTAGTGCATTAATGTTAAACATACAGCCTATATTGCAACTTCCACTGACACCTGTGTGTGTAGTTTAAAGATGAATCTGTTGAAAATACCTAAAACACATGAACGTTTTGGAGAGTGGTTCCCACTTGATGCTCCTAAAGAAATTGCCTGAAGGCACTGTTTTAACATGGAAAAATAATTAAAAACAGTTGTATGGAAGACACAGGACTGAGACTACGTCTGAGTGAGTGAAGGAGAAAATAAATGTTCAGCAGATTCTCTGTCAGGTCAACCCAATTTTGTGTCAAACACGTCTAGACAGAGGGAAGCACAGTGCAGGCAGAGACATTGGGTGCCTTTGGGAGAGAAGGAATGAAGGAATGAAGGAATGGAGGAAGGGAGGAATGGAGGAATGGAGGAAGGGAGGAATGGAGGAATGGAGGAAGGGAGGAAGGGCGGAAGGGCGGAAGGGAGGGAGGGAGGGAGGGAG
>VZRX01014164.1:24309-44251 GCA_013398075.1 Notiomystis cincta
CGGCGGGCGGCCCCTGCCCCACCTCGGGGTCCCTCTTCGGGACAGCCCCGGGCCCTCAGGGTGACCGGGCTCCCGCGGGGCTGAGCGGGCGCGGGCGGCCCCGCCGGGTCCCGGAGCGTCCTGTGCTGCACGGGCAGCCGCCCCGGGAGGCTCCCGGCTGCCTCCAGCCCGCGCAGAGCCAGGTGCCCAGAACCTCCTGGGAAACCTGCGCCGGAGGCTCGGTAAAATAAGGGAGCCGGCGGGAAAAAGGGGACATACCCCGGTAAGGAACATCTCCTGGTCTCCTCACATGTGGCCAGCACACCGTTGCCGCCCGCAGGGAACTTCACTGGCAGTGAAGAGTTACTTTCCAGTAATGCCCTGATGCTGTGTTTTGAGATTTATGTGTACATATGCTGCAAACAGTCATCTCTTTGCTATGCAGATCCATGATGTATTAAAGAAATGTCTTCTAAATCAAACTTTTGAGTAGCAGTTCTCAAAACCATCTGCAAGCGACGTGCTGTGCTTTATGGAAAGGATGTGCTGAAGTAGGTTGTGAAAGGCACTTGCTGAAAAAGGAGATGACATCATAGTTTTCAAAAGTAAAGTTTTCCTTCAATTCTAGCAAATTTCCGGGAAAGATTCGTATGGAGACTGAATGCCCTGCAAATACATTTAGTGCTGCCTGAAAAGCACAGAGTTCAGGAGGCATAATGTATAAAGAGGTAAAACTTTCACATAAAATTTTGGAAGATAAATGTTGTGTTGAAGAAGGTCATGCAGTAGGGCAAGTGCACTAAAGCAACAGCTGAAAATACCTTTTGTGTTTCTTGTCTGATGAATGGAAAGAAATGATGTCATCCTTCTGTTTTGGAAACACTGGGGACTTTTCAGAACTACTTCATTAGAGAGTTTCATTTGTTGTTACTGTAAACTGCTAATGCTGGTGCTTTTAATATCTGTATCCTCCTTTTGGGTAAAGACTGTCTTTTGCTCTCTCAGTGCAGTACCCAGTGCAGCTCAGTTCTGCTTGTGGCCCTTAAGCATCAGGGAGTCCAGGTGCTGCTAGATAATTGACCAAAGATCTTAGGATGCCACAGCTAAATACCTTTCACTTTCCAGAGTATTTAGTTCATTGTAACAAATTCGATTTTCTAAACTTGTGAAACTAACTCAGAGTTACAGTTGTGCTCGTATTAACAATGACATGGCTTGATCGGGAAGCAGAATTTTGAACAGAATGATGCTTGTGTGCTCCTTCATGTTCTTCCTTCAGAGTTGTTTAACACAAGTTAAGCTTAGGGCTTTCCAAATGTGATGTTTTTTGTGTAATGTTTAGTCCCCACCCTGCAGAGATAGAAAAGTAAGTACAGTGGCTTAAATTGTACTTAGAAATTCATGTTGATATTCACATATACAGAAGTCAAACAGTGTGGATCATGCTGAGTGACACAGAAGAGAGTTTTACAAAGTCTGGTGTCATGACTCTGCATTGGAGAACACAAAGAGCAGGGAGGGCTGTGGGTGGAGCAGGGTGGGATCCAGTACAGTGCAGCACTTCTGTCAGATGAGGTGTCTGGGATTTAGAGCTCTCCAGCTGCTTGCTTTTTGATGAAGCACAGTGTCTTTTAACACAAGAGTTCCTCCTTGCAGAAGCACCTAGTCCTCTATATTTAAAGCTAGATGAGTCTCTTTTGATCATATGTATCTTTTCTTCATGTTTTATGTGCAGCAGTGTAAGACTACCAGAATATTAAACTGATGAGGCATGTAAGACATTATTTATGGTTTAGTCTGTTACCCTTTTTTTTTTCAGTGAAACAGAGGTATCAAATTGCTTGTCCATCAGTAACTTCATAGTATTTATTTGCAGTTTTCCACAAACTTAGAAATTATATGGTCAGCAGTATGGAGTGTTTCATATCAGCACTTCATAATTGATTAAAGTGGCTCCATTTTAATTCCTTATATATATTCCTGATTAGGGGGAGCCTTTGGAGACATCTATAGCAAATAATCAGCACCAAAGAGAAGAGGTCACATCAAACCATGAGAAACTCTGTACATAATCATGGTGTCAGAATTAACATGATCTGTAGAAATTTTCTGGAAAAGAGGATCTCTAATTGGACACTTAATAGTCCAGAACTTTTACTCTGCAGTGTGACATTGGCACTGGCTTGAGCAAATAGCTCAAGCAATTTAGGCTGACAGATGATCTGAAGTGTTCTGCAGTTGCCTGTGTTTGGAGACCAACTCCTCTGACACACCTGAACAGACTGTGCTGGCTGTGTCAGCACCACAAGCACACACGTGCTGGGGTCACCATCCCAATCGTTGACAAAACCTGCTACCCTTT
Source organism: Notiomystis cincta (assembly GCA_013398075.1). NCBI lineage: Eukaryota > Metazoa > Chordata > Aves > Passeriformes > Notiomystidae > Notiomystis > Notiomystis cincta. Next base: position 26,651 of record VZRX01014164.1, read on the forward strand.
GTTCTGTGCCTCTCATTATGTTTTCTCTTAGCTTTCAGATTTTTCCTTTGTTTTTTTTTTTTTTTTCTTCTGCCTTTGGTTAAAGCTCTCCTGTAACTACATTTAAGTTTTCTGTTACTTATTGCCCTGAATCTTCCACAAGTAAAAATGACAGTAGTATGTCTGTGATTTCTCTATCAGGGAATGAGGAAAAAGTTTGCTTGTGCTTGATTCTCAAGCTACTGAAATTGGTGATCATTCTGTTTTCATGTGGTATTTGTTGTCTTCTGTCTCCTCTTAAAATTAATTGAATCATGAGGTCTTCAATTTCCCTTTATTTTCCCATTGCCAAAGGTTTGGGGGGCAATGGTGTCAACTGCTTATTTAATGAAGCCATCCTGAGGAATGAGTGGTACAACTGACAGTCCCACTGCTCTTAATATTCTTGAATTAAATAAAAAAAAAATTAAAAATGTGTTTTTAGTGATTAGTTCTGCCAGAATGACTTTTAACAATTTCAAAGCTTTTCCTCTGAGATTAATTTTTTGTTTACAAACATACTGAAAGCCAGATCATTGAAAATGATTATGTGTTAATTTTAACTAAAATGTGCTAATGGGAAATGAATGAGGTCTTTAATGCAGTATGGAACAATGCTAGAAGTAGGCAATCTAAAATTACTAAAACAGTTTTTATTCATAGAGTGTGAAAAAAGGGAGCTGCAAGAGCAGCTAAGCTGCCAATCAGTTCTGAATAAAAATGTAATTTTTTTTTCTTTTGAAATTGGTATAAATTCCCTCCCCCCAGAAAAAAAAACAAAACAAAAAAACCCTTCAAATTATCAATTCCTCCTTTTTGAAGATTATATATATTTTATTTTTTTTTTCTCCTCTGGGATTTGGCTGTTCATGGACTTCTTGATAACATTGTCCACCTGTTAAAATTCCAATGAAGTCTCTGAGGATCTGCTTGCTACAGCAGAATGCAGCTACTAGCCATTTTTGACAGCTAATTTCACATTAAAATATGATCATTGATGAGATTCTGCCTTCAGAGATAGATACAGATACAGTTCCTTATCCATACTTCCAGTGTGTTCTGCTTTTTGCCAATATATAGGCATGGAAACCACAATATGGAGCCCTCTTCTCCCAAGGTGGTGCTGTGAGGGACCTGTCTTATTATTAGTAGACTCTGGTGAGGTGTACAAGGAGGATGGAATCCACAGGGTGTTTCTATCCCATTCAAAGAAAAAAATGGTTGTGGATGCTTTAATTTATAGTCTGTAAGGTAACTCTATAGAGTTTTATGGGCCAGTAGGATTCAGATAAACAATTGCCCTTTGAGCCTGGCCTGAGAGTGTGTAACCACTGCCCTTGAGCATCCCTTTGAATCACTAAACTTCCCAGGCTTAGCCATGGCTTTCAGATTTTGCAGTGGATAGCAGGACGTGGTGACTGGATGTAAGAGATCATGGCCTTCACTTGGCATCTGTGGAGCTGGTTCATTTCCTTAAAAAAAAAATTCTGGCTGAGATTCCTTTGGTCTGGCAGGATTTGGACAGCCATGCTCTGAAGGATAAAGGGATGCTGAGAGTAAGCCCTGGGAGGAGTGTGGGTTGTGGGAAGTTGGGTGAGCAAGAGGAGGAGACTGGAGGAGTGGCTGGTGCCCATCTTGTGGTGTCTGGAAAGGGAGAAGTATCTCCCTGAAATAACTCCTGTGCCTTGCAGCAGGGTTGTGTGAGCAGGCTGCCTTGGTGCTCAGAGTGCTTGGGAGTTCCCACAGTGTCTGTCATTTTGTCTGAAAGGCTGCAGACAAAGTGCCTGAAAGGGAGCTGTCAAGTTTCTGTAGCTAACAGGCCAGAGGAAGGGTGAATCACTGGAAAGAAGAGGACTGGAAATTACCCTTTAAAATTAGTTCTGGAGAGCTGAAGTAGTACTGAGATGATTAAGTATATCCCTCTCAACAGAGTGAGGGGGTTTGACTGAGATTCCTAGCTCTGTGGGAAACTACCTAGAGAAGGAGGAGGAGACACCAAGTTAATTACTTGTCATTCCTGGTGGCATTGTCCAGGACAGGTGTCTGCTCCAAAGTGGTCTTCTTCCCTGACAGGAGATGCTATGGTTTAGCTGTATCTGTTTATGTGTAATGCTAAGAAGCAATCATTCTTTTCCTTGTCCTTCCTGGTTCTTATTCAGAGAAAAAGGAGTTGGAATAAGGTTGCAAAGGTGATGTTGGATTCTGAGACCAAGGTGAGTTGTAATTTCTCTGGTGCCCTGTGGAAACATTTTTCACAGGTCTGGATCATCTGCCAAAGAAATGTCATTGCTTATGCTCATAAGCTTCACCTTGGAAATAACTTGACACTCTTAGAAGTAAAGAAAAAAGAGAGAAAAGGGGGAAATGGTGCCTGTCCTGTATGTGAGAAATCCTTACAACTTCTTCAGGTGCTCACCATGGAGCATGACTGGCCCCCTAAGCTGGAAGTGTGAGCAAGGTAGCTCAAATTAAGGAAAACATAATCAGTCTTAGCTCAGCTCAACTCCAAACTTAAATAGGTTCATTTCTTTTCGCACTTTTGACCTACGTAGTAGTTTTGACACTTTTGTTCAGTAGGAGTGTAGGAGTTTGGTGCAGTTATGTGGTCAATAATTCCAGCTGCCATTGGACTTCACACTAAGATGTGATAATATCTCAATCTGACACCAGTTTTTCTCACTGTTTTGAGATCTGTCAGATAATTTGTCACATGGAGTCCAAATTTATGAATCATAGCCATTTCCTAGACAAGATTATTGCATATCCTCCCATCTGTCTCTTAGTGTAGCAAAATGCTGCCACTCAGCAATGCCATATTTCTTTTATTGAGTTACTGCAGTGCTTGAGTGAAAGTCCTACTGACTCACTATTTTGTTTGCTGTGTCTTTAGGTCTCAGGAAAGGTTATGGGCTTTCAAAAACAGGAAATAAAGTTGTGGAGTTTTTCCCTCTCAGCAGGATTAGAAGGGGCAGCCCACCTTGTAAGTGGCCTGACCACATTTAAACTTTTGGTAATATATTCAGCAGAATAAATATTTAAAAAAATTTTTTTTTCATTTTTTCATTCCCTTTTTTTTCTTTTCTTTTTTTCCCTTTTTTTTTTCTGAAGACAGTGGTATGCAGATGAAGTCTGTGCCTTTCATATTTTTTTGGGAACACAGAAGTGAAGCTTTACTATGTTCTTAAAAATCTCTTACAAGTCTGCATACAAATCAGATTTGGTATTCAGTTTATTCTAATAACCTTAGCTATGTGTAAAAGATGCTGATGTACTTTAGAAGACAGATACTGTACTTTAATAATTAACAAGCGTTCTCTCTGTAGAGAATATTTATCAGTTACATAAGTTTTCAGATTTTCAAAGGACTGCTTAAGCACTAAAATTTCTGATCACTCAATTGGCTTAGTAGGAAAGCTAGTATTTTATACACAGAATGCTTTCTAGAAATTTATATATGGGAAGAATTTATATTTGGGAAGAATGGAAAATTGTTAAGGCTGCAAGGGTTTGTGTTTCAGAGGATTTCCTATCACCATATATAGTTATTATTCTAGAGTCCTCTGATGCTGTGAAGGAGTGACTATATGTACACACCATGAATTCAAAGAAATGCTTCACATTATAATTTGTTGCAGAAAGTTCTTGAAACCACATGGGGGATTTGTTTTGGTTTGTTTTTTATTGTTAAAATTTCTGTTACTTTCTTCAGGGAAAGTATTTATTGCTGAAAGGTCATTTTGCATGTCCACATCTCCTGTGGGAAAGCAAGTAAGTGTAACACCACAGCGTGATCTGTGGCCTCAGTTATCCTCCTTCATTCTTCAGGTTATTTCTGCCACAGTTTAACTTGTTCAGAAGAGTATTCTCCTGTTCAGAAGAGTATTTTCCTGTTCAGAAGAGTATTCTCCTTGTCAGCTGGCTTAGTCCTTAATATTTGCTCATAAGGACTGACTTGGCCACAAAGACACAAAAGCTTTAATAAAACTAAAATTAAATCAATTCCTATGCCACTTATAACCGTGTTACCTTGTTCTTCTGTCTCTCTGTTCCAATTAAGTAGCTTTTAATGTGTAGCAGATAAATCACAACAGTGACTTACATTTTCAGTAAGCAGTTTGTTTGGGAGGAATTTATCAGGCACAGACAAAATCAATAGCTCTTTTGCTTGCACTTCAAGTAGAAATGTTTGGTTGCTAAAGTGTATTTACAGAGTGGTGCCTTTTTTGTCAATTTTAGCGCAGCCGTCAGTTGTATACATTGTGTCAAGTGGACAGATAGGCGTGGAAGGGGCAAACAGGCTGTAAAAAAACCTGCTTCGATTTACTTGATTTTTAAAATGAAAGGAGGCTGATATAAAAGAGCACATGAGGGAGCATGTAGAAGAGGAAGCAGGTTCTGAAAAGGCATGAGAACACCAGTTAATCCCCCTAACTGTGTACCTAATTCCAGTTTATTTCCTTTCAGCCACTGACCAAGGAGAGATTATTTGAATAATTTCCTAAGTGACTGCCTGAGAAACTGTAGAAGCAGGCAGGAAAACAGAAGAGTTGTATGTCTGGGAAAACTCACAGCAAAAATATTAGATACACAGAGAAAATGCTAGATAAACTCTCACTGCAGTGAGTAGTCATCTGAACAATGATAAATAAAATGTTAGATATCAGTCTGGCATAAGCTGACAGGAGAGAGAGTACTCTAAAACATCTTTTCATAAATTTTAGAATTAAAAAATAATAGGTCTTGGGTATATATTTTTCCAAGAGATTTTACCTGAATTTTCTGACAACCCTAACTTGAATTATCATCTCCCCGTGGGCTCTGATTGCTGAAGTGGTTTCTTATCACTCTCCTTCTCATTCTGTTTCCCTGCCTGAATGGCTGAAATGGGTTATAATGTACTTTTCCCCCCAAGATAAAATAATTGCTACATTATGTTATTATTTTCCTTATTTTTCCTTTGACAACAAGCCTGTGCTCTTCAGTGTGTTCATGGTTTAAGGCTTGTATGGAGAGCCATATAAATCTTTTTGATTGCCAGGGATAATCAGTGGGGGTGGTTAATGTTATCAATCACAAATGATTTGATGTCACAAGTTGGAGCACATGGAGCAAGACTGTTTTGTGGGGTGTTTTCAAAGGAATTTTAGCAGCCAATGATATGACAGGGAAAGTAGTTACAAAAAGAAGAACTTTTTGTTCTTCTAAGGTTGGAAGGTGTGACTTAAACAAGACTAAGGATCGTACCAGCTGCTTTAGAGAAAGATGCAGATGTTTTATGGTGAAAAAAAATTAATTAACCCACAGAAGGATGGACAGTTTTCTCTATCAGCTGGTATGTGTCAGATTGATTTCTGCCTTAAAAATGAAGGTTAGCATGGCCACAGTTTTCAACATTACTCGCTTTAATGGGACATTTTTATGTAAACATCTGATCTATTCTAGGATCTTGCCAACTTCTTTGAGTGGTGTTTTTCCATGGATAGTGCATAGGATAAGTAGATTACTTCCTGCAGGTCCAAGTACTTTAAATATCAAGAACCAGACATCAGCTATCTGTAGAGATCTATGCATGCACAGAAAGCAACGAAAGCCACTATGCTTTTTTACCATTTAATAATTTTTTCCACCATTTAGTAGTGGCTTATGTGGAATGATAAGCTTTGTCATTATAAATGTATGTGGGCTTTTATCTCGAAGAAGGGTATGGATGGAGTTGTGTCTTTTCTTATTTTTCTTCAACCCTAATCTTTATAGTCTCACTTTTTATGGAAATATTTCTGTGAAACAGATCTATAACAGGACTTTGCTCTGAAAGCAGAATTTAGATATTCTTCAGGCATATAGACCTGAAAAGATGACCTAGAAAATTTGGCTTAACAGCCTTGTAAGGAAAGCTTTTTTACTGTGAGAGTGACAGAGCACTGGAGCAAGCTGCCCAAAAAGTTTGTGGAGTCTTCTTCTTTTCTGGATATATTCAAAACATGCCTGAATGTGATCCTGTGCAACTTGCTCTGTGAACTTGATTTAGCAGAGGACTGGGACTAGATGGTCTTCAGAGGTCCCTTCTCACTCTAAACATTGTAGTTCTGTGATTCTGTATGAAGTTACTTGAGGAACTTAAACATAATGGACTATAATGTTCAACTTGAAAGTTGCCTAGAGGCTTGTATTCCTAAATTTTAGCTGTATCCAGAACCTTGCCAGCACGTACAGCCTGAGCTCCTCCTTGTTTAAGCCCATTACAAACCAGGCTGCAGTGGCACCAAAATCCTTTAGTGGATCCAGTTGGCAAGCTTTGTTTAAATCTCCTTTATGAGCAATGATGAGCTTATATCGCCAACAAATATTGCAGACTCAGCTTTGTTTTATAGTACTGGAGAAATATCCCTTATAAATAGATTATTTGCTCAAGTTTTAGGGGATTTGAGTCCACTGCCCTTTCCAGATGGGAGGGGTCACTTCTTGTCTCCCTGAATGGTTTCTGCACTGATGCTGAGCCAAGGCTGGATGGGGACATTTACTGCCCTTCCTGCTGGAGCTGTGACGTAACACTGACAGAAATGTCATGTTTGTGAGGCCACAGAGGAAAACCTAATAGGGCCTTCCAATGAGACAAAAAATAGATTTCCCTCTCTTCTTTACTGTTTAATTAGTTTTTTCCTACCCTTTAACCTTCTCTCTTTCTCTTACCCTAAAAGTACTCTACAAGTATTTCTGCTTGCAAACATTCATGCTTCATGTGTAGTATAACCACAAAGAACACCATAGTACAGATCTCCATGAAAATGCCTGCTTAGCTTATAGGAGTAGCTCCAGATGAACTAAATTAGCTGAAAGATTGGTTTATTCATTTTTTTCATCAACCTTTCTTTGTCATATGCAATCAAACTTAGAGATAGAAGAAAGCTGGTTTTGATGTATGCACCTAGTAGTTGTTCCACACTTTTGCTCTGCCATTTCTTGCAAAAGTGAATTCAATAACAATTTAAAATTGCAGTTTAAAAATTGCTTGTGTTCCCAGTTCTTGCTCTGAGTTGATTTCCTGATAACATTTTTGTAGTTGATTTTTAACAATGTAAGCAGTTTTTTGGTTGAAATAAAACCCTATCTTCTTGTCCCAGCTTCTTATTTCCCAATTCACCTCAAGCTCAACAGCAAGTGGAACTCAACTTTTCAGTATGCATAGTTTTGGTTGTCTTTTGGTTGTCTTTAGTCTGTATTTCAGAAATTAAAACTACGCCTTCCTTTTAATTCATTTGGAGTGGAGCTTTTTATAATATTTTCCTTAAAAGAGAAGGATATTTAAAGTGGCTCAGTTTGGGCAGTCAAAAGCAGAGCGTACTTCTGAAGATGTTATTCTTTAGTTATCTAGTACATATAGTCTATGGATATTATGAAGCTTTATTTCTGTAATATACTTTGAGATACTCAGATGGGGAATTATATAAGTAGAAACAATTCAAAACCAATTATCATTTCAATGTGTCTGTCAAAACAGTTTTTAAGTTAAACACGTTGAAAACATGAACGTCTCTATAATGGACAGTATTGGCCTATTAAAATAAGATTTTAAAATTTTAAAGATTTATTTCCACAAGGTTTTATGTTCATTACACACAGAATATGTTATAGAGCTTAGAAAATTTCTGTCCTTCACCCCACTTCCTTCACCTACTACTTTTGCTGCTTCAAGTTAGCTCATCTCTTCTTCTTTTGAGCTGTTTTCCTTATTTGTTTACTTTCTAATCTGGATCCAGCATGATGAGGAAAACTGTCCTGAGTAACATGGGTTAGGAAATTTTCTAAACAAAGTGGAGGTGCTGTAATCAACTTCAATCTGAAGCTCCCAAGCACTGAACATTCCAGCTTCAGAAACAAGGACATGTATGACTGGTAGCAGACAAGTAGGCTGAGAATAGAACATTTCCAGTAGTACTGGTGGAAACTGGACTCAATACAGAATTACTGAAAAAACCATAAAGGTAAACAGAGCTCATGGAATATTAAATGAAGATGTTCTGTAAGTAAAATTGGGTACTTATAGTAAGATTTACCCAAGTGAAACCAAATACAGCACAGAGGATAATTAATGTGGCAGAGAGAACTCAATAATAATGGCTTTGAACTTTTACAATAGCGTGTTAATGCATGTGTCAAAAGGAGGGATTGCATTTACAGTCAACAACCATTTGTTAGCAATTTTTACCACACAGGCAAATTAAGAACTCATGATAACATTGTATGAAAATTACCTTTCTGAACTAAGGGCTATGCTTGGTCCTTAAGGATGCTATTCATTATTTTTTTTCCGTACCTAAAAAATAAAATTTTGGACATGTACATTTTTCTATAACCTGTCTTCATTCTCTTTGTGTCACTTCTGTGGAAGAGCTACTCCATTAATGATCCAATTGGGTTAGAGAATTAATTAGTTATTGGGAGTATTCTCTTCATGGTTGGATTAAATCAAGAGGTCTGCCAAAAAAACTAGCACAGAGTGCAAAATAAGTCACCCCACCATCAGTTCCTGAGTTTGTCTCAGAGGAGGCTGACTCAGCCCCTGATGGTGGGTTTGGAGAGGCAGAATATAAAGTCCCAGGAACTGCAAAGGCTATAGCTGAAATGGACCCATTCCTTTGCCAGTTTGGACCTATTACTTGTGTTCTGTCAGGTAGACTGAGAATTTTGGTTTGTTTTGTGAGTTTATGGATGCATCACTGTAAAAGTATAGCTCCTTTAGAGAGAGAATGCTGGTCTCATACCCAAACTGTGATTTGGGCCACTGAAGGTTCTTCACGTGGGACTTGCCTGAGACAGCCCAGAGCAGGTCTTTAATCTTTGTGCATCCTTTCCTTCTCCAGTGGAATATATTAACAGCTTCCAACCTCTCACCCATGTTGAAAAGGTGGCAAGCTGGAGGAAGGTTCTCCTTCTGTTCCTCTAAAAACTTCCTAGAACAGCAGGAGGAGGATATTATGTGCAGGTTTGGGGACAATTCTGTAACAGAAGTAATGAGGACTTGCTACTACTTCTGATGGTTTAATGGCATGTTTAAGATAGAGGAGTATTTTTGAGCAGGCGCCTTTCCTAATTCATCCCAAAATGAGTTCCAGACGTGGACTCAGCCCTTTTTCTTAAGTCTAGCTCTCCTTACACTGCCCATATCTTTATTACACACTGTGCACTCCCAAGGGAGTCAACCCATTCTCTATTAAGACCTAGAATTTTTCTACAGGTCTATCTTTTATTAGGACAGGTGTGTGGAAGACCATACTGCTTCAGAATTCATGTTAATAAGTTGTTATCATTAATTTTTATGTTGTTTTACAAGTGAGAGACTTATTATAATAGCAAAAACAAAATTATACTTCATGTCTTTCTATTTGTTAAGTATCAAGAACTCTGATTTGCTTTCTTGAAGTGAAGAAAGTATTGGATGGAAAGAATATTTTGAAAAATATTGACTCTTACCATAATTAAGTATATTTCAGTAATGACATGAAAAAATTTCCTAATGCATACTCTAGGTAGGGAATGGAAGTGTATTACATGAACAAAACCATAAAATGTCAAGTTTTTAAATGTAATGCTATGTCTTGAAGGATTTTAAATATCCACAAAGTGATTCATTGAGCTTTGAAACAAACGGCATTTAAATTATCAGCATATTTTAACAGGGGATATTTTCAATACCTCAGCAAAACTGGTATCCCTAGTTTTTAATTTTATACCAGCACCTAAGGAGAAAAGATGGCCAACAGCTTTATTTGACAGCTAGCACTAATATAGGAGTCAAACTTAAAAGGACACTGTACATACCCATCATCATAAGAAAACCTTACAAGTATTCTTTTGAAGTTCACTTATGAATTCAGTTTGACTGTGTTAATGACTTGTACTGATTTCTTGTGCTTGAGCTTTATTAGTGCAAATACTTATGGAAGGTGTATTTTAAGCCTGAGTGCCAGAATATTAATCAAAACCTTAATTACATATTCAGTAGTAATATTCACAATTCATATGGGTCTTACTTAATTTCATTACTCATCCAATCAAGGATCAGAAGCAATGACATATGATTTAAATAGCAAATTGTTTTGGATATTTCTAATTAGTAGGCACAAAGGATTGGTTATTAAAGAAATTAACTTCGGCACCTTGAAAACTGAAGAATAACCTTGAAATAAGAATAAACTCAACATTCAAATCTGTTCACAGAAAATATACTAAAAGTTTTTATGCATGCTTACTGTATATAAACTATTTGCAAATAAATAAACAGAAATATCAGAAATATGTCTTCTAATGGCATTTCATAAGTCATTCTTTGGAGAATTCTTCGTGAATAGCAACCTTAATAGATGTGGAGAAGACAGCAGGATTTGTGCTCATTTCAAGCAATTGTTTTGGGTATAAATATTGCCACTGTGACTCAAGAATGCACCTTATTTTAAGACTACCTCTTTGACCAACAAAATTCTAATTTGGTCATAATGGAGAATGTCTCACACTGGATTTATCTTACTGTATGGGAGCCTATCACTGCTTCATCTGTGCTTTCAATTCCCCATCCTCAAAAACCTGTGAAGCCTTTTGAGGGGTCAAGGCTTTGAAAAGTCTCTCTGCAAACTTGAAGTACCAGGGGGAGAATTGGGTCCTTCTCTCTGTACTGCTGTCACTCCATGCTCTGTTAAGTGTCCTTCATCTGCATTACAAGCCAAAGCTCTTTGATTCTGTGATGATGCCAGAGGAAGGCTGCTCTGTGGCTCCCTCAAAGCTGCATTTCTAGGAGCAGTACTGGATTCTAAAAGCAAGGAAGCACAAAGCCATGGGAATAGTTTAGGAATTATATTAATTGCCATCACTGAATGTGTACATACCTGGGAATTGTTGCAAGCAATTTCCTTACACAGGCTATCCCACTTTATATTTTTTTTTGTAATATGAACATCATTTTTGCCTACAGACTTCACAAAGAGAAGAAATCCATGACGAAATAAGGTAGAATCTCAGAACCGTCAGTCATGGAAGTATCTTTTTTAATTTCCTTTTTCTCTTGGCAACTATTTTTATCATATTCAAGCATTAGCTCTGAGAGAGAAATAATGTTCACTTCAAAAGCCACTTCCTCCTCAATAAATAATTCAGAGCCATAGATTGTTCGTGAGGAATTATCAACACACTAGTAGTAATTTAATATACCAAGCAATCGCACTCACTTTAGCCTACATATGATTCAAATGGAATATGACAGTTTAGGGTCTCCATTTGCCCCATGGCATGTTGGGATCAAACTTGGCAAGTGATTGCAGTGTTCTCATATCTTCTGAAGAAGTGAATGAAAGTTGCATAATTCAGGGAGAATTTCTTAATTACATGCTAAATCGGAGTTTGCTTGCTTGTGTTCTGAATCCAAATTGTTGCTCAGGACCAGCTTTAAAGCATGTGAATATTTTCTCTGAACCTTGTTAACCAGCATCTCACAAGCTTGTCACTTTTTTAAAACTTGTTGAGTTATTATTTTGAGGCAGTGTTTTAGTGTATTAGTTACCTTTGATTTATCCCATGGGTGAAAGGCTGTGCCTACACTTCTGAACTGTCTGACACATGGGATCCATCTGCTGAAGACAACATGCTTTCTGGAAGTTTTACCTCTTTTTCTTTTTCAAAGAGTCAGTTTTATTTCTTTTTCCTTCCATTCCCACTAGTAGCCCAACACCACTGAGTGTTAGCTACTGGTTGAGCTGGCAAGATTTGTTTTTCTCACAGTTGCAAATAGCTGTGGTGAAAAAGAGACAAATTCCTTCTCACTCTAATGATTTTGCCTGTTGATAGGAAAATGCAAAACTGGTGGTATATCAATGGCATACATATCGTGTGCTACTAGAACTGATATCTGAACTCAGGTTAGGACTTCTCTTTTCTTACATTGCTTTTTTTGGGGTGGCTCAAATGTATTCACACTGGTTTGTCACAAATTTGGCATAAATTTTCTTCTGTTTTGGCTGAATGGCAATAAGCAGTCCTACAAAGGTTTGGGGCTATAATCATTTAAACCATAGCAATTTATCTTCTATCCATGAAAGAGGGTTTGTATGGAAGGCAAGGGATGCCTACAATCAAGACATGTTAAGTACAATGCTTAATTTTATCATTGCCCTTTGTGTTCTCTACAGTCTGTATCTTCTAGAAGGCTTTTTTTTAGGTAGCCTTCTATCTATGAGAGTGTTTACGCCAAAGATATATAATGAAATAATACATAGAGATTTGTAATTGTCTTGGTGATAACAGGCAATCCAGGGCTGTATTTCTCCAGGAAAAGATCAGGTTGAAAATGAGACTGAGGAATAACATGCTTTCCTGTGTTCTTGTGAAGAAAATAATTGCCCTTCAAACTTCTAGACTATTCTCCAATTCATCTGGCTGATAAGGTAAAAAGATAGCCAGGACTTCTCTCACAACCTATTTGCCTACAAGGAAGGCTATAGCTGAGTAATTCTTTCTCTAAAGTTCCACTATAATCTGAATAGATTTAGAAGTGGTTCAAGGGGAGCCATACCATCTCCATAAAAATCTCTGCTTCCTGGAGGAAAGGTAATGCCACAGGTTTTGGCTCATTGCTGTGAATGTAATGCCAGTCTTGTTATTTAACTTGGTGGTTAACCTGGCCTTTCATCAGAACTCCACCAGAGATTTTCATTTTGGAAACTGTCTGCTGATCGTACAGCATGCATGGAAGGAGCAAGGAACATTAGGTCAGTGGCATGTAGAAGTAAGGAACATTAGGTCAGTGGTAGATGTGATGTGTTTCTACTCTAATTTAAAGTGTCTTTAAGATGTTCAGAAACTTCCTTTATGTTCCAGTGGGATAAGAAATTGAATGCATGAAGGAGCAATGATGATCAGCACATAACTCAAAATGCTACAAGGGATGTGTTTTGAAGCATCAGCTGTTACTGTGCAGCTGGATGAAAGAGATATCTAAAGATGTATCCTTCTTGTCTGACTTAGAAACTGGTCTTGGGTTGGTGCTGGCACATCTGGAAGATGGACTTTAAACAGATATATAAATATACCTATGTAATAGGTACAAGAGGAGGAAAATGGGGAGAATGCAGATAGAACAGTGGATGTAGAATTGCTAACAAGTATTTGGTTAGCAAAGAAAACTCCAAGGTGCTGATAAAAAGTGTCAATGGCCCATTGCTCCTAGGATGGTGCTTGATCTGTTCAGTGGCTGAATGTTGTCCCTAAGGAAAAAGATGAAGCACACAGACCTGACAAAAACCTGTGCAAGAAAAGAGAAGTGGAAACATCTGTGCAGGACTTGAATCATGTAAATTCATGACTGGAAATAGGAACTTGAATGTTGTGTGCTACCATGAAAACATAACAAAAATTAGAGACCTGCTGGTATTCTACTGAATATTAATGGCATGATAACTTGAAAGAGTGGGATGTATGTGATTAAAACCAAATTTTTAGAAGGTCTGTAAATATGGTTTACCTGGCCTAGCACTGGGCTACTAGAGTGAAAAGGAAGGGTAGGCATTCCAGAAATCTGTGAAAATATTATCTATTGTGGAGGATTTAAACTGCTGAAATGGATACTGGAGAGCACAACATATTAGTAACCATCATGGATGTTTTTGTGTTGTAGCTATCAGTCTTCATTAAGTAGCTAATGTATTGCCATGTGTCATAGTATTCTGTTTTTGATGGGGATATTTTAGAACTTTTTGAATTTCTTAGTAAGGAATGAGGATGCTATGGAAGACTGATAACACTGAATAACCTTCAACAGCATCATCACAGATAACTTCCCCTTATGTTTCTTGAAGAAATAAAGTTGCTAAGTGGTTTATTCTGTTTTGTTTTGTTTTCCCCAAAAGAGCAAAATTTCATAACTGAGGCAATTGGCTAGTAAGAGAAATTTGCTTCTGCAAATATATAAAGAAATTCTAAATTTCTTTGAGATTAATAATGCTAACACTGTGGGGAACATCAAAGAAAGAGAAAAAATTGTAGGGTGTAGCTCTTATAATGAAGTGTGTGTTTGCAACAGCATTAGGAATTTGGAAATAATGCCTTGCCACCTTGCCTCCTTTCCTTCCCAGTTGTTTAAGCAGCATTAAGGCTCAGAGGTCAAGAGGTTTGGAGATAAAATTAGACTTTCCAAAACCAAGCTGATCTGGCCTTTCCAGAAAAAAAACCCAAATAGCAAAACACTCTTCAGCTATGTAATAGGGAGAGAAAAAGGAAGAAAAACAACTGATATTAAAGATAATCTAGATACACTTGGTGATTTCCCTAATTTTTCAATAAAGAAAATTGTATTAGCATAGTGGTAAAGGGCAGACAGATAATGTATATGATGGTAGTAAAAGAGAAATAACCACAATTGCAGTGAAAGCAGTAAATGAGTTTTTCTTTGAAAAATCAAAGGGAATTAATAATTCCAATTCCAGAATACTGAAAGAGCTGATGAATTGCATGTGTGTTTTAAATCTGTTAATATAAATGTGGCACCATAAGACTGGAGAACAGCTACATGTTTAGAGAGCCGAGAAATAAAATTATTCATCAACTGTCCATCTGTGAGTAAGTGATGCTGTAAGTGTCCTTTCCTTTAAAAACTTTTATAAAGACATACAGTTAAAGGAGACGGGGAGAAGAAATAAAGTGTAACAGTTTTCATTAAAGATAGGCACTGCCAGACTGACTGGAGAACTTTCCCAGTACTCTACAGAATTTTGTAGGGAAAGGCAGTGTGCTGCATTATTTCTGTCTGGCAAGGAATGTCTTGTAATGCACCCTGGAATTTTTCAGTGGAGCTGGAGAAGAAGGGGATTAGCAAGAGACTGTAGAGGCTGAAAGGCATTAATTCACCAGCAGGTGTGTTTATGTGCAACCATTGCAGCTGAATTATGAGAGGCACTGTGTGGCCACAGCTATGGCTTCACTGAGTGACCCAAAGCTCATGGCACACTGAGGGCTTACATCCCTGTTGTTAGCCTCTTCCTTCTCATCCTCTCATCCAGGAAACATATGTTTAAATCACTGCATTACCATCCTCCCAGAATTTCCAAACTCTTTTTGTTTTCAAAATTCTGAATTTTAGATCAGATAGAAGTTTGCATTTCACAGCCTAGTCTGAGCATATTGGGATTTTGTTTATTCTCCAGGCATGATCTGAGCAGATAAAAAAAATTGCTGGTAGAAATACAGTCAAAACTAATTGAGTCTTTCCACAGTTTGATTTTGCTCCACAGAGATGTATTGTCACATGCTATGAAATCAGGGGGTTTAAAAACTTCAGAGTCAATGATTTAAGCTTCCGCTAAACATCTTCTCAAATAGGATCCCAGCTTGTATGTTTGTGGCATACCCCGAGACCACAGTTAAACTGGAGCTTTCCATATGTTGTGGCATGCCAGAACATTTTGCTTAAGCTTTGCTGTGACAATATATCCACAGGACCAAGTTTTTTCAGAAGGTACAATACTCAGCTTAGGTAACCAAGTCTTGGGGAGAGTTTGCTGGCTGCTCATCACCTGGGAGCATTCAGGTGTTTAGTTGTGTGTCTGCAAAGTGATGGGAGAAACTGCTGTCACTGAAGATTGAGTAACTTTATATCATTTTGATCCAATGTGTAGGGATAAACTACTCCAAACAAAAGCCAGCCTGGGTGTTTTACTTGACTGTGTGTCTTGTACTTTGAAAGACTGCCTGCTTTGGGTTTTAGGGTACTTTCATCAGTTCCTGCCAATTGAGGTGCTTGTGGGTTTTGTGTGTGTAGAATCTTGTAGTATCCTTAAATTAAAATGTGGAAATAACATCATGTTGCTGTGGAAATGTCTTTATTTTAATTTTAATAGTTTGAGACATTCTCACCTGCTGCAGAATGAGCATGACAGCCAGAGAACGAGGCTAAATGAGAAAAAGAATGGTATTGCATCACTGGGCCAGGATATATATTCCTTGTCTACAAGTGCTATGACACAGGTATATGTCAATTAGTGTTGAAGCACTTTAGACTGTGTTCAGTAGTGTTTGTTGGCTGGTTCATCCTAGAGCTTTTTCAACCTCAGACGTGGATGTGCCTCCTTTCCCTTGTGTTATGTAAATCCAGGTGTTAGGTGATTCAGAAACTGAGTGAATCTGAAAAATATGCTTATGTCTGAGCCTAGAACACCTTCCCTCTTGTGCAGAGTGCCACAGCCCTAACTAGCAGTACTTTACTGAGTGTCAAAGCAGTTTAAAGCACACAAGGTAAGTGGGCACATTACCCTGCATGCTGCACTGCAGGCAGAGGCACTCCTGCTTTAGGCTCCACATGAAGCCCCCACAGGCTTAATAATGTGTCCAACTCCTTTAACCAGCCTACTGAGTCCAGTTCAGAAACTCACAAAGCACCTAGTATCTTAGTCAACCTAAGGGAAAAAAATAAAATATAGAACCAGGCCATTAAGTTGTATAGTAATGTTGCTAATAATAGTTGCAAAAGGGATTACTCAATCACTGAGAGCAGTAGAGTAGTGGAACTTTATTTTTTTCCAAAGAGTTGGGAGTTTTGTTTGGTGAGTTTTGTTTGTTTGGTGAGTAATTCTACAGCAGCCCTCAGAGTGAAGAGATGTATACAAAGCTCTGGTCCTGCAAGCACCATGCCAACTGTGCTGAGTAGACACAAGCAGATGAAGAATCTGGGCAGTGCTTACTAAGCTCAGACAAATTCAGTCACAAGAGTGAGACAGAGAAATAGGTGACTAAATAAATCAAGGGTTAACTGTGTGTAATGTGAAAAAAAGGGGGAGGTTTACATCGCTTCTTCTTTTTGTTGTTGTTGGTGGTGGTTTTTATTTCTTCCTTTTATTTTATTATTCATTCAGATGCAGCAAAATATTGTTGGTCCAAAAGACTTGGACCCATGAGTAGACATGTGGCACCTTGGATGGCAGATTAATTTGCCCTGCTAAACCATCCAGACTTGTATAGTCTGCTGATATTCTGTATTTGTATACTTGATCTTAAAACTTATTTAAAAACTTCTAGAAGTCAACAAAACTTATTCCAGTTCTGCTTTATACTAGTGAAATTTTTGCTGAAAAACAGGACACATTTCAATAGTGAGATTAGCTAGACTGTGAAATATTACCCCTCAGGGAAGTCGTAGGAGACCAGTTGCACGGATCATTTAAATGCAATTAGAAAAACCAGCAGAGGATGGAGCCAGGCAATTCCCCCTCCCCGCCCTCCTTTGCTTCCTCCCCAAACAAGTTTGAAAAATGTCATTTGGGGAAATAATAATGGACTCAAGTTGAATTCAGCAAGTAGTTTTGGCTGAGAAGGGACAAATTTGAAGATGTTTTATTCCAGTAATTTTGTGAAAATGCCTGCATGTTAGGGAGGAAAGTTTCATGCTAAAAATGCAACTTGTCATTTCAAAATATAGTGCTTTCATTTATGAATTGGGTCATACTTGTTCTAGGTTGATGCAAGAGTACATGATTATATTTTTCTTTTTCTGCTTCTTTCCTTCCCCAATATCAAATTTTAATTAAGCTATTCTCTCCTTTTTTTTTT
>VZRX01014164.1:44273-76450 GCA_013398075.1 Notiomystis cincta
TTGTCATCTCATTCAAACAAAGAATCTGTTATTTGCACAGTTCTAGAAAGTATAAAGGGAAGTCAGTTTCAGGCTGATAGAAGGATAGACTTTATGTCTTTTCCTAGGAGATCTCTTTAATTTAGAGCCTGTGATTTACAGGTTGAGTTGGCTGTCTCAGCTTAAGTAATGCCTTTAGTAGCTTTCAAGTTTGATTTTTCTGAAAATCTGGTGATGTGTATCAACAACTTCAGTTTCAGTATGAGGTACATTTTTGCATTCCCTCTCAAAGTTCGAGTTTAAATATCTCAAATTTGGTGCATAAAGCTGAAGCAATTCTAAAGAGATGTAAAGACCAAGAGGATTTTTAGTGGTTCATGAGTCTTAGATTGCTTTTCTGAACAGGGAGGAATTTTACCCACTGAGCCCTGGAAGGTTTTCTCCCATGCAACTTTCATTGTATGGATGTCAAGTTCTCTGACAGGTGGGGAAGAATTGAAACCAGTGAGGCTTCATAAAAATAAGAATTTTTGGAGCTACTGGGACTAACACTGCAATATTTAGCAATCTATTGTGAAGCAGCAGATGTATAATTTGATATACACAACTTCATTAATCATATTTCTTTCTTAAATGGTGATTAAAAAGAAGTGCTTAGAAATGAAAGTTGTCTACAAAAGCTTGGTTTTGTCTCATTACCTCAGAAAGGAGGTGGTTTCCCCCCTCTGTTGCTGTCTGTTGTTAATTAGGGAAGTAGAGATGGATGTGTAGAATTAGGTTGCACATAATCTCATCTGAATATTTAATCATAAATGATTAAGATGAAGATTTATAGCACAGATTTTGACATGCTGGCTGATAAAGCAAGGTTAATAGAGCTATATTCTCCCCATTATGGATTGTCTGGGAAAGCAGGCAAGACAATAGTGTCTACAGACATTAGAGGGCAACAAGATCTCCAAGAATGTTCTTTCCCTTCTTTATTTTTAGAAAAAATATTTTGCTGATTGTCTGATGTAATACTAAAAGTTCTGTGAGAGAAAATTTAAACAGAAAAAAGAACAAAATTGAAAGGCAAGTTATTTTCTAATGAAATATACAGCTGTGAATTCTGATAAAAGGATAAAAGCAGATCTGTTTTGTTTGAAAACTCTAGATGTAATTTAATGGAATAATCTGCTAATGTGGTACAGTTTGACCAAGGCCACATATTTTCCTATCCTGTTTAATGGTCACTTTTTTGGACTGAAGATTACTGATTGCAGGTTCCACCCCCTCCATGGAGTACAAGACCTTTGATGTCTCCAGGACCACGTGAGTTGGGTTTGGTTGCACACATTAGCTACAGAAATAACTGGAAAGTTATTAGGAAGTGCAGTAGTAACACAATTATTAGTACATTATTCATACAATATATTCTCTTGTAATCTCCCTAACAAGAAAGAATAATTGATTAATTATAACACTGCTCTGGAGGACCTGAACTATCATTAGATAATTCTTGATTTGCTGGAGGAAGAACTAAGATAAGTAAAAATACACCACCAATTAAAACAAAACAAAACAAAAGCAACAACAACAACAACAAAACCCAAAGAAACAAAAAGGCAAGTATCATGGAAATTGAGCATCTACATCAAAATTCAATCTGAAATTCAGTTCAGACACTATCTCTCTGGAGATGTTCTCTCTGAGAACGTTGTGGACATCTTATTTTAAACTATACATTTATGACTGAAAAAAAGGGGAATAAAGGACATGTAGAAATATCTCAGCATTAACAGAGCTTGTTCTGGGTCACCCTAGCCCTGCCAGGGAACTAGAAATTAAGAACTGTTCCACATATCTTGTGGGATGCAGTGAGACAGAGAGTCCACAAGGTTGGCAGTGGATATTTCTGGGATCAAACCCTCTGAAATCATGAGCTCAGGTGCTGTTTCAGGTTCTGTGATAGACTCTGTGCAGGTGCAGCACCTGCTACCAACCACCCTGTGGTTGTTTCAGAGCAGGGCTTAGGACAGGCTACTCACGAGCACCAGCCTCAGCTCAAGTGTATTGCCACTCACGTCACTGAGAATTTTTTACCAGAGCCTTTAAAATGAGAGCTGGGAGATTGACATTTTTGAAAATCTGTGGTATGGGAATTCACAAAGACTGAATTTATCCTAGGAAACCTAATCTTGCATTCAGCTTGGAGGAGGGAGTCTCCCCCAGGAGGGGAGTTGATGGCAGAAGACTGGTTATAGCTGCTTGGTGCTTTGAATTATTGCCCTGGAAGAGCCCATCTTCTCTGCTGCCCGTGGGAGGAACCTAGGGAGCATGGGGGAAAGTCAGGCACTGTAAATATCTCCCCAAGTGGCTTTCCCTGCTGTCTTCCTTACTTCTGTATTTCTAGCCCTAGGCTGTTGTTGCTGTCCCTTTCCTGCATTTGCTGAGATTCCCCCTGCCTACCCCTATCATTCTTGTTCCCTGTTAACAGAATAAAGGTGGGAGTGTTACCTTTCCTTTTCACAAATGCCTCCTGTGTAACATTGATTCAGCTCTGGTGGTCATATCCTGTGATATTTATCACATAATTTGTGTGGAGGATAGAAGGATAATTGTTCTTCTGTACCATAGGTAGCTGTCATTTTGTAGGGTGTGGAGACAATTTTTTTACCAGACTTCAAAACTTACAGCAGTAAATGAGCTGTTTAAGCCTTTTTGTAAAAGCCATTGTTCTCTCTCTGTAAAGTCAAACGAATTGACATATCTCATTAGTCTGTTAAGCAGTACAAAGATAAATGCTTTATATATAAGAATGAACACAGATGATGATTCCAGCTATTTGTTAGGCTTCGTAAATGTGCAATATACTGTCTATAAAGAGCTCTTACTTATAAATTCTCATGATATTTTGGTTTGGTATTTTTTATTATTTTCATAGATAATTTATTTTTCTAAATAGAGGAATACTAATATTAAGTGGTCACAGATGAAAACTATCTACAATAAACTGTAAATATTATCTGTTCCTTGTTAATCAAAAATGTGTTCAACTCCTGTTTTGTTTCCTTCTTAAACAGTTGGAGATTTTGATACAATAGGGGTTTACATGACCAACATATGAAATGTCTGAATTCTCCTAGGCAAGTTGTGAGTTGTGATTATGTTCCTTACTGCCTACAAATTAATTATGAAGGTAATCCATGCTAAAATGCTTGAGGTTTCTTTCTGTATTTTGTTCAGCTGGATAGTTATTTACTTGAGCAAAATGAAGTTTGATACACAAACAAAATCTTGGTATTTTTTTCTCAAGTATATATGTATGTAAGGCAGAAAATGTTTTGTCAGCTCCCAGTTAATTTGAAATTCAGCCTTTCTCAGCAAATTTTGTTCCCTTATGTATTTGTTTCATTTACCTCCCAAGTCTTGTCTTAGAATATGTTTCTATGGGTAATTACACTAAGTAGCCCCATTTGAAAGCCTGCTGAGCAGGGCTGGACCTTTAACCTGCAAACTTTGTCAGGCAGAGACCATAACTAAAGTGCTTATAAAAATTCGTATCTTGGCAATGATGGGTAATATGCCTGGAATCAGAAAATAATAGCAGAAGCTAATGAGGGGATTTCCCAGAAATTAAGACAATCAAGTAGGGTATCTGAGCTCCTGATGAGACACATGCCTTCTTTTTTTAGTCAGAACATCGTTTTGCATGGGAATTGTGTGATGGCAGATGAAGGGACAGCATGTCCTAATGATTGGCTGCTTTACTCAGTGTATCAGCAGGACTAATAAAAGATTTTCCCATTCCTACAAGCCTTCATCCCTTTTATCCTGAAGCCATCAAGCCTCCAGCAGCACTACCAGTCTGAGAGAGATTTGTGTTGTGTGTTTGGGAGTTAGTTAAGAGCAGTGAACCGACAGCACTGACCTGTGACACAACCCAGGGGTGAAGGTATTGAAGGTAGGCAGAGGTGAATAGTCAATGTCTTAAGATATGGTCCTTGTAGCAGGCCTCCCTATGCAACTCCTGAAGGGCAGGTGTAATAAATAAAGTAAACACTCTCTTTTTCTATTTTTTCTGGTGAGTTCACAAAACTGCAGACAAGCGACAGCATGATTTGGTAAAAATAAACAAATCGTTCATCTGTGTTGCCAATGTTAAAAGAGCAGATGTGAAAGATTTTCCTGAAAGAACTTTCTATTCATATGCTGAAGTCAGGAAGAGCATAATTAGAAGTTAACTAAAAATAAGAGCCAGTTTTCTTATTGACAGCTGTCAGCAAGTATCTGTACAGCAAGAAATATTTGACCCCAACATGTACTTCTAAAATTGCTAGCTTCTAAATTTGTTCAGATGGGTCATGATGTTGTTGGTCCTTTTGCTGCTAAGAAGTGACACTAACGATTACATTTCCATTTTGAAGCAATTTTTGTTGCAGTACTTAGAAACTTAAAATCTTTACTGGTACTGTTGGCAGGAAAATTACTTTTTCAAAGCCATTCTACTAAATGGAGTAAAATTTCCTAATAGCTCCTGATTAAAATAGTATTTTTAAAAAATTCTGAATTCTTTAAATATTTTCTGCAAGTGCTTAATTGCATTACTTCAACTTGAATGCTGTCAGTGCAAAATTTCTCTTCAAGGGGCACTTGAATGCTGCCAAGAGGCAACACCCCTTCTGTTCTAGACAGTGAGGTAAATAATAGACTTTTTTTGTCTTTTTAAGAGATAGTTCTAGCCAGGCAAAAAAAAAAAAATCCCCATTCCTGCAAGCACACACAGATCTTCCTTCTGCACACTGTTTGATTGTCATAGGAGAGAGCAGAAGCATAAGGAACAATACACATATTAGCCATGTCCAGATCCATTTTCTCCCTGTTTTTACAGCCTTCTTTCTGGTGCTGTGTGAGGGCTTGATTTCAGACAATTACAAATATTGTCCCTTGATACTTGGACCCGTTCCAGTTTCCACCTGTGATATCTCCAGGCCTAACAGCAGTTTTCCAGCAGTAATGGCTGGGAAGAAAAGAGTTGCTCAATGGCTGTGGATCATTTCAGTTGATGGAAATTAAGAAGTCTCCATATGAAGCCCACTGATCCTGCCTGACACATAGGAGGAGGCATGGTATTTTGGGCACAATTTTGGGCCCAGGAAGGTGTGCATCACGGCTCTTGGGACCGTTGAGCTGCATGACATTGCCCATAGTCCTTCCTCCTGCTGTGTTGGTATAAACCCTCCTTGGGGCCTGCCTTGAATGAGAAATAAACTCTTTGGAAAATCACCTCTGCTGGTGGCTTGCTGGAGAGCCTGTGTGAGCTGCATGTTTGTGAGGCTCACTGAATCCCCCTGCAACAAAAACTTTTCAGCCCATTTACTCTCAGTCAAGGAGATCAATTGTTTCAGCCTGTGATGGCAGGGCAGTGCTGTTAGTGGTGAGCTCTGCCTTGAACCACCCATGGAAGCAGGTGGGGAGCACGGACCTCCAACAGTACAGGGAAAGACAAGACAAAAAAGCATGGTAGATGAAGTAGTCAAGAATGGGGCAAGGAAAACTCAGTTAAATCTTACTTAGGTCTGTTAATGATACGGGTTTCCATTGATGCCGGTAATAAACAGATTAATTTAATCTGGATTGAATTCCAGGAGGCTTTAAATATAAAGTTTCAATGAAAATGTTTATCAAATGACTGATTTTGTTTTAACTTATGGAGCTTAACACTTCATAAATGACAGAAATCAAATGAGGATAGCTTTCTGTCATGAATTTTAATTGTATCACTGCTCCATAGTTTATTTTTAAATTCTGAGAATCCTGGCCCAAGTCCAGCATCACAGCTACTGTTACTGGAACCCTCCAAAAAGGTAATCCAAATTAAATAGAAGTGTGAATCCACAGTGGATTAATTAAATGACATTAAACTCTCATGTGGATACTATGAATCAGAATTAAAAGTGTCTTGATTCAATTTAACTTAATTTCCAGAGAAAATGAGTTAATTAAGTGTGCTGCAATTTTGAATGAAAGTGTCTACACAGACTTTAATATGTTTTGACTAATCCACTTTAAAAATTAATTCAGTTAACTTTCCTGAGTGACCCTTGCTCAAGTTACCTTTGGTAACTTGATAAGAAGTCAAAGAAAGGCTAATGCTCAAAAAAAAAAAAAAANTCCTGAGTGACCCTTGCTCAAGTTACCTTTGGTAACTTGATAAGAAGTCAAAGAAAGGCTAATGCTCAAAAAAAAAATACTTTTATGACAACCGGTAGTTGAGACTTGATTTTTGTATTGGAATTTTTGTGTGATCAAGAAGAAGCTTTATTTCTTAGGTCAGAAATTGTTCTTCATTAATATGATTCATTCTGTCAAAGAAAAGAAAAAGAGTTGTGCAGCTCTAGAAGTACACATGATGGTATAGTTGGTTTTGCCACATATGGTTGGTATATATGATTTGAGTTTGAATATCAGAGCAGAGAGATACCAAGTATTTCTGGTATTACAAGAACAGAATAACAGCATTTCTCAAACACTGAGGAGGACACAGAAGTTCAGTTAATATTTTTTATTTTGGAAATAAATAATAGACCACCATGGACCTAATCCACTCTTGATAATAAGCTGGAAGGGAACCATTGAGATGAAGGTGTTAAGAGGAGAATACTGCCATGATATAAAGAAAAAGCAAATTAATCAGTACCTTTCCATGATCAAATTGTGTGACTTAGGAGGAGTTACAGTACTGGCAGTCAGGGGTCAGGGCTGTGAATGAGGCTTGATGCCTGCACAACCTGGAGAGGGGAATGACAAGGAAGAGGAAGGGGAGGAGCACAGGCATGTCTTTCAATGGAGCAGATTCCCGTGGCAATGTCCCACCTTAGCCTGGGCCACAGCTCTCCCAGATGAGCCATGAAGCATTAACTGGACCTGACAAGGCTGAAGTTGGGGTGAAAGAGATGAGGAGTGACAAACCTCAGTAAGCCATGCCCATAAGGGCCATTTTTCCTGGCACTGCTGTGATGCTTTGGACTTGCTGACAATCTTGGCTACAGACATGGATAGAGAGATGTTTCCTTCTCCTTGAGCTGATTATAAAGAACATGTAAGGAGAATCCAGTCTGGTGCCATATGAGACCCAAGTACTCTCAAGCAAAGAGCAGAAAGGCATATTCATGACTAGGATGAGACAGGAAAAATATCAGGAAAGAGGGACAAGGACTCATTTGCTATCATGCAGAAGTAGCACTTGCTCCACTGATGCAGAGACTAACATATTTTTCTTGATCAGCTTATTTTATAGATTGATGTTTTATCATAATTTTTGTGGTAAGTAATTTGTGGACTCCTGGAGACTTCAGGACTCAGTGCTTTGTAATGGTAATGTGATACAAGAAGCTACAGAGCTGAGAAAATATCAAATGCATGCTTTAATTGTATTTTGAATCTTTGTGCTTATTACCCACTTTTGTTATCCCCTGTCCATTGCAAGAGCCTTTAAGACCAAGTATCATCCTCCAAGCACTTACAGAAATTACAGCAGCTATTGCTAGTAAAACCGAGAAACAGGTGCATAAGAAAATGAGATTTTGAATGCCTACTTTAATTTTACTGCAAGAATAAGCTCTGGAAACAAAGCCCTGATTGGAAAAGTGCAGAGAATCAAAAACAAGTTGCAAGAGTGTCTTCACTACATCTTTTAATTATGAGGAAATTTTGCCACATTTTCATTCTGTATTATTATCAGAGCACAATTTTCATGCCTTTCATATTCTAAAAACTCCAGAGTGACACACACATTTATTTCTAGTATTAAATTGTGCTGCTAAAGCACATTCTGTTTGGCATGACGTCCTTTCAGTTTAATTTTCTCCAAAAATCCGTTTCATCTTTTCAGAATATAAATGGCATACCATTGACCCTTCAACTTCCTGCTATTCCCTCCTGTCTTCAGCACTCAGATGACTAAGTTGGGAATGTGTTCAAGTGGTGGCATCTGGCTCTTTGGGGAGCTCTGTGAGCAATTACCTTGGCAGCTTTACAGATGGCTCTTCATGCATTGTGGGGTGAATCTGAGCTTTTATCTTTTAGATATCTGTGATTTGGAGGAACTTTCATTCTGGTAAATAACCGTGCTCTTCCCTTCTTGAGTATCTGTTCAAGGCTAAACTAAACGCAGCTGCATTAAAAACTCATTGCTTTATGAACCAGACACAATTAAAAAACATACAAGTTTTCAGCTACAAAGTTTTTTTTAAAGGCTTGGATACATGAATAGCATCCTCCTTGAAGTCTCCTCTTTGTCTTCCATAAAACAGACATTGTCTTGGTAGCCAAGTATTTCCCAACTAGAAATCCTTGAAAGAGAAACTGTTAGCTGTTTAAAGAGAGTATTTCCTTCTAGTTCCCTTTAAAGACTAGGTGATTCAGGTGTGTCTGGAGGATCTTAAACCTGGATACTTTGGGGTATTTTTTTTAAAATAGATGTATATGTTAGACATATTTAGAGTAATCAAAAGGAGGCCTTATCAAAAGGTTACACCTTCTCAGAAAGCTGTCAGTTTAGACTGAGGTAGAATGTGGGGTCAGGCTGAAGTTCAGAGGACCTCAGAGGACCTTGATGGGTGCAAGAGAGGGAGAACTTCCAGATTCCACAGCCTTAGATTTTTTTAACCCAAGCTAAAGTATGGAGACCAATTTATTTTTATTTTTGGAGCATATCTGGCCTGATGTCAAGCAATTTATTAATGTCTTTTGGGGACATGGATTTGTGTAGACAGGCAAGAACAAGGCTTGAAAATTTGTCAGTACAGGTTACAGAATTAGCTGGAGCATCTAAAAGACATCCAAGTGTTAAATAAGATGTCTTCAACTGAAGATGTCTAATTTCATCTCCTTTCTTAGCTGAGTTCACGGGGCAGCGGTGACAATGTCATGACTGCACCTAAGACAGCAGATCCAGGGATTTGTGAAATCAGAGCAGAGGGGCAGTCTGGTCCAGAGCTTTTCACTTGTAGCTTGTGAAGGGAGTTGCTGATTTTGCACTTTGCCTGCCATTCTGCCTAACTTCCTCCTGTCTAGAAGCAGTGCTTTTAATCAAACATGAGGGCACAAGCGAAATTTAGACACTGAGATTCTGCATTAGTGATTTCTATGGATAATGGATTTATAGATAATATCTGCTTCAAATGAATCTGGCCTAGATCATAGAAAAACATTTGCTAGCTCCATTACTGACAAGATTACATATTGGTTGTTGGGGTCTGAGCTTTGTGAAATCAAGAGAGTGTTTTCCAACAATCATTTTTTATAGTTGCATGACTACCTCAGGAGCAAAACGAGGTCCTTGGACATGGAATGAGGGATAGAACCTCCCAGAAGTGCTGAGAAAATGTTTGAGATATATGATGTAACCTGTGAAATCCTGGCATCAGGATGCTGTTATCATTTGAGATGATTCTCTAGAGTTGTCACTTTGATTAAAACTGCTTGATTATGATATGTGATTATAAAAAATTTTATTATGTGTTCTTTAGGAAGCATTCCAGGATTGAGGAGTTTTACATAGCATTTCTAATGAGATGGATTTTGAGCAAATTTACCATATCTGAGTTGCTATGAGTCCATAATCTCTTTTAATACTTAGAAATAGAAACTTCTGACTAATCTTTTTCCAGTTGTAAGACTGTAATGTACTCATTCGAAAGATTAGCTGATATTTTGTAAGGATACCTAAAGTAAAATGTGAATCAGCTTAAAGGACTTAGCAGAAAGACAGAATTTTTGTATATCCCATAGAAGATTGAATTACAGCCTTTGAGGATCCTGTGTTCAAGCTCTCTGTCACAGCCAAGAGAGAGTGAAAAATCATTACTGAGCTATGCAGCTCCTATGACTTTCATGTGTCTTAAACAATTTGATTATTGAACTGTTATCTGGCTCTAAGAGTTAATTTCTGCCTGACAACTGACACACAGAGGAACATGGCAATGGCCTTAAACAACCCTTCTGCTGGCATTTAAGGGAAAAAGTAAGGAGCTAGCTAATTTTGAAGACAATTGTGACTCTCCATTCCTGCTCCCTGGGGGAGAGAGAGGAACAAAACTGGCCAGACTCAGAAGGGCCAGACAGGGGCCTCGGGGAGAACTCGGGAGTTAGGGAAGATAAGATGTAACCTGGCTTTTGTGTCAGTGTTTTCTCCAGCTGCTTATTATGGTTTCTAAAGCTGTTCTGAGCTACTGTATTTATCATGCTGCCTTCTCTCCAGAGAGGTGTCCCTTGCAGATGTCAAACTCCCCAGGACCTGCTGCAAAAGGAGGCTGCTGTACAGTGAAGACAGCGAACGGATGAACCCAGGACACTTCTTTGCTTTTAGGGTGCTCACCCTTGAAACACACTTGGATATTATTTTCTGATGAAACCTAGCTGTATACCCCTGGTGTCTCTGAAAATAAGCCTGGGTATATGAGTGGAAAGAAAGTTAAGGTGCATACCAGCAGATAGCTGATCTTGATGGCAGAAGCCAAAACTCCAGGTAGGATTGTAGTGTGCATTTACCCCACAAGTTATAAGTAGTTTGCTGCTCTAGCTTGTCTCCAAAGTAGAGAGTCCACACATGAGACATGGTGTAGGCAGAAAATATATTTTGTACCATTAATAAATTAAGTAACAGTTTATTTATTTATTTACTAATAAATAATTTAAAAAATTATATTTCATCTTTAGCCCATCCTTTTCTGTTTCAGTTTTTGTGTATGCTTTGCAATATGCGTAATATATAAACATGAATATAATTAATGAATGAATGAAATTTATTTTGCTGAAAATGTTTTTACTGTTATATGTTCACCATCAGAAAAGTTTGGAGACCATGGCTGTAGCTTATTTCTATAGGTGAAGAAAGATGAGGCCCTTCTGTAAAGCAAGAAAAAACCCTTTGTATAAGAGGCTTGCCTTAGGAAAAGAGTCACTGTAAAATCAAATGTAGATCTGTCAAGAACATGTAAGGAGTTTCTAAAGTAATGTGTAACCAAGGAAAGATTTAGAAGGAGGAACATTTCTGTCAGCATAGAATAATCTTTATTTGCATAATGTTTAATTACTACTTAGTAAAATTTAGTTAAGTCTCATTATAATTATTTTAAAATTACTGCATTTACTCAGAAACAATGAATTACTGACTTAAAGGACTTAAGTGCAATAATTCATCCTCTTAGATAAGTTTTCTGATGGAAACTCAATTCCAAATTTGTAACAGTAAAAACCAACAAACAATTATTTCGAGATATTGTGTTTCTGATGCTAAGTATTATTAAAATAATTATGTGTACAAATCTTTTCTTTTGTTTTTCTTAAAAAAATTCCCCAATCAGAAGAAATCTCATGCATTGAGTAGAGCAGAAGCATAACCAAGTTCATGCAATTCTATCAGTAGAAAAGAATAATATGAAAGACAAGTGGGAAACTAAGCAAAATTCTAGCATTAATCAGTAGGATCCATTTTGCAAGTCATCTATCTGTATTCAATATAGAAAACATTGTGAATGCCATGAAAAGCCTTAGAACTACAAATAATTTATTATTGGTTTAAGAACTTCAGGTTCTGAATGCCTGCTTAGTTCTGCACTGGAAAATGTCCAACAAAACCCTCTATGCCCCCAAGTCTTAGAATATACCTATAAAATAGAGAAAACCAGTGGACCCTTCTCATCTCCCTTTTGGGAGGGGAGGGGAGGGNCTTTGCCAGAACTGAGTCTATTGAACTGCCAGAGTGAAAACCAGAACCACACAGGAAAGGAATCCTGAGGTCATGGCTTATGGAAGTCAGATTGTGCCTTTCAGCTGCTTCCAGCTGACATGGAATCATTTGGAGAAGTCAATTCTCTGATTGTCTTGGCCCAAGCTAGTTTTATGTCAATTTCCTTATCTTACTATTTATATATGCTATAGTACAGAGCTCACATTGGTCAGTATTGACCTCTGAAGAGTTTCTAGACATAGGAGGGTATCCCTGGAACATGTGTGACACAGGCAAGTCTGTGCTTTATTAGCTTTGGTTTCCAAAGACTTAGAGGTGGAATGTGTTTGCTGTTTAATCTTCAGAGTCATGGCAGGAATAGCTAGAATAAGTTACTTGATGTTGCTTTAAGTTAGGTGAGCAGCCCTATTAATAAGGGATCTAGAAAATTGAGGGCAGGCATCTCTTAATCAGCTTACAAGAAAAATGGAAGTGCAATAGAGGACAATTTTGGTGATATACTCATACCCCTGTGCATTCCATTGTGTACCTCAAAGAATTTTGGGAGAGGTAGAGAAGCCTGGATAGTGAACACACAGCACAGTAGCAAACCTGGCACTAGCAATATCAGATGAATGAAACTACAAAACACTTTCAGCAGTCACTATCTGCTGTCAGCCCTGCTGCACTCTAGCTTGTGCCACGTAATTCTCCTTTGAAGGTTTTGAGTCAATGATGCTCCTCCCAGATGCCTCACACAGTGAATTCTTTCCTGCTCCCCCTCACATTGTCAGTTCTTTGCTGACATGGCCCTTTCACTTTCCAAGTGTTGCTCCACTGAAGAGGGAGAATGCACACAACCCTGCAGTCTTTCATTGGTTACGCAACAGCAGACAGTGTCCAGTTAATAAAAAAATTAAATTACTGTAATTAAATACGATTTTTACCCCTCAAAGACACGTATTGAACTTGTGATGTGTACCTAAGATAAAAAAGCTCCAGTCCAGAACTAATCCATGTAATATGTGATGGAGAGGCAAGTAGAAGATGTTAACAGTAGTAGTAGTAGCTTGGAAATGGGATCATTAACTGTGCTGACATTCCTGCAGTTCTGGCAACTTGATCTTTAGGTGATCTCCATTGCCTTAAAGAGGATGAAATTTTAACTGTAGTGAATTTCTGAATTTGTTTCCTTCTATTTGTTGGCTTTTTAAGATCAAGAACAATTACTTCAAGATTTCTCCTAAGCATATGGCTCAGAATTGTATTAGTTTTTAAAGATGTATTATTTTTATGTAATCTCATTATACCAGCCTTAGGGAAAATACCAATTATTGTGTGATTTGCATGAGTTGGCAACACTGAAATGGTAGCGTGGTACGGTGCAGCGTATCACGTGCTAATATCTCAGCACTGAGGTGACTAATCTGCTGTGTTAATTCCCTTCCCGTGGGGGATAGCTTGAGTACCCCTTTCTTGACAGGGCTAATCTCACTGCTGACCCTTTTAAGTATTAAAATAAAATCTTTTCTTGAAAGCTCACAGAGAATAATGTGACAATATTTTCTGCTCTCTATTGTGGATCCCATGAGAAGTGATAAAAAGAACAGATATAGAGCAGACAAAAGAAAACCCATAGGTTAATGCCTTTTTTTGATTACTTCATATTTTAAACATTACCACTCTTCACAGAAATCTTTCTAGAAATCTTTTGAATAACATTCATACCTCTCAAAATAGGCACCACAACATATCTATCTTTACCAGTTCTGTTAACACTCATGAATAATGAGTTAAAATTCATTTTGCATGTTCATTTAGTGCTTCAACTGGCATGTTGAAGGTTTTTATGGCTTTAGAATATGATAGGATTTATTGTCTTTATGGATTTATTGTCCAAGGTACAGACTAAGTAGACCAGTGGCATGCAAGAGACCAAATTCTGTTGGCATTTACCCTCTCATAAATTTGAGGTAGCTTTGCCAATTTTAATTATTAATAATGCAGGTTTGCACTGAGATCACATCCACATTCTAAAAGCTTTCCTGATTAAAGCTAAACTGAAAGGGCAAATTATGATTTGTTTAATTAATAGTCTGTAGTTCAAAATATTGTATTTCAGGATGTGATCTCCAAGAAGACTCACCTGTGAGCTGGGTTCCCAGGCCACTCAGGGTAAATATTAATGCCAGTTACTGTGAGACTAAAGTTCAGGGCCTTTGGAAAGCTCCACTGGCTTTGTGTTAGTATTAAAGCTTTTGAAGTAAAAGCATCCCATGCCTGGGTATTTTCAAAGTAGTGTAAGAGCATACAAGGCATTCTGATGGTAGGCATAATGTGGAATTATACCTTGTAATCATGGGGTTTGATTCTGAGACAATAGAATTTGCCTATGTGGTCATGAGAATGGTGCTGTGCAGGGCCAGGAGTTGGACTCAATGATCCTTGTGGGTCCCCTCCAACTCAGCTTATTCTGTGATTCTGTGATTTATTGCATATGCAACTATTGCTGTATTCATGATTTCATTTCAATATTTACTTCACAGAACTATTTAGGGGCCCTATCAAGATAAAGGAAAAAGAAGACAAATAACTCTCTTTCAAATAGCTATTTTTAGACAAAAAGTAAACACTCAGTGTCCAAGAGGACCAAGAAATCTTGAAACTGGAGTGATTGTTAGAAAAGAATTCCTGTGCAGAAAGAGGGAGCAGCTGAGTGGATAAGATTGACTTGCCCAAGAAATGGTGCACAGCCTCCATGGTGGTGGCATTTTGGGCTATGGAAGGGGAACAGCAGTGGGGACAGGTTAGAAGAACATTTGTTGAGGGGTTTGATCTTGGAAAATCCTCACAGTTCTACTGAAATAATCACAGTATTCTGGTAAGAAGGACTAGGAAAACATTTCATTTCAGGCAGCTATCACGGCAAAATATTTATGAAAAAGTAATGCATGTACTCCTGCAGTCTCTTTTCAGTTGAGGGAACAATGATGCTGAATGTTTTTAATTTGAAATTAGAAGCCTTCTGAATATTGGGATAATGATAGTTCTAGGGGTATATTAATGAATCTGTGTGAAGGAAGGCAGGGCTGAAAAATGGCTAATCAAAGCAGAAGCTATTTTAAATGGATTCCAATTTTATCTCATGACCTTCATGGAAAATATGCAATATCTGTATCAGTAAATACTCTGCTTTTTTTTGCTGGCTTGGCACTTCTAAAAATATGTTCTTCTTTATGCTCAGGAAATAGAGAATACATAGCATTTTGGACTAAATAGGGGTCAAAATACTTTTCTTATCATCACCTGTGTTTGCAGAGTTCTGGCAGTAGTTGAAAACAGCCAATTATTTTCAAGAATGGTGGATTTGGCAGAATTTTAAAAATCATAGAATGCTTTGGATTTGAAGGAACCGGTAAAGATCATCTGGTTCCAACCCCCTTCCATGGACAGGGACACCTTCCACTAGACCAGATAGCTCAAGACCCTATCCAACCTGTTCATGTCTTTTTCAGAGGTAATAAAAATAGGAGGGGAAAAGAAATCCCTACATAATATCAGTTATTCATAATTTCTGACCTCAAACAAGCATTTAGATATAGAAGTAATTTCATTTTGTTTTATAAATGTATGAAGCCCTGAATCACCATCATCTCCTAATTAGTGGGATACTGTACAATGCCCCCTGTGGCTCTTGGTGCTCTCTGGGGTTGGAATAGCAGTGCTGTGCTTATGAGGGATGCTGTCCCCCCAATACAGAATGCCATGGTAGCACAATGAAACTAATAATGGTCCCACAGCTTTTGCTTCTTTCTGTTGTATTCTCATTTGTTGCTGTTGGTCACACAAATGCTATGATTGATGAATTAAATCCTAACTATGGCACTTCATGAATCCAAAAAGAAGTAGTGATCGTCTGGACCCAGAGGGACCCTTTATCTGTACTGAAAACCATAGCTGGAGACTGTGAGGCTGGGCTGTGCTCACAGAGAACAATTTTGGTGTATTGGAGATACAATAGAGGAAGTTAAAATAGATCACCATCAATGTTGGCAACATTGCCACCTCCTCACAGATTCACAAAAGCTTTACTCCATGCCAAGTTCTGCATTCTGCTTAGTGTAACACTTCATGTCAGATGAAATGATAGAGTTTTCTGTGTAGAACTTCTGAGCACGTGGGTATTTGTTCTGTTTGTTCTGTGTGTCACTGTGTTCCATCGACTCCTGGTCGACGCAATAGAAACTTCGAGTACTCAGCACTTTAGAGAAATTATTAGTTCCTGATGGAATTGGTTCATTTTTGGGGGGGAGGGGGGTGTGTTTCAGGGATTTTGTTTATTTGTTTGTTCTGCTGTTTTGCTTTAATGTGGGAACACCTTGCTTTTCTTAGTTCTTTGAGTTTTAGAAGTGTGTTCTTCATCCATCAAATTTCTGATACTTATTGCATTCCATGAACAGCCTCAGAGTCAGTCATGATTAGAAGAGCAGTCAGGTGGTCCTTGGCTACTGTGACAAGGGGAGGAGAGAATATAAAATTTTTTCAATTTGGTTTTTTTTCTGTCACAGGAAGGGAGCTAAGAGCTAAAAAAGGAAAAAAAAAATCTGTTGCATTAGGTTGCCTTGTATATAATATCCTCCATTCTGTTCTATGATTATGTGCTATTTTTTTAATAAACCTTGGCAGGAAACACTTGTCAAAAGATTTTGATCTGAGATGCTGTTTTGATAAAAGCTGGAACATTTTCTTAACCTGCTTGTTTAAAAAATAATTATTAGTGATTTTTTTATGAAATCCTGAAGGAAATTCTTGTTGAACAGCAAGAAAAGCCAGTAGCAGTAGCAGGAGAGTGATCCAGATATACTTTGGAGATCAGTGTTCAAAGTCTGCCTTATGGTAGACACAGAAGTGGTTTCCCCACAGAAATATGTTCCCCACAGAAATATGTTTCCCCAGTCAAAGGACTGAGCAGAGTATGGGCATCAATTTGGGTCTCCCTCACACTGTAGAAGAAGTCTCCATTTTTTTTCCCCAGCAGAGTTCTCTTGCTTCACACAGATGCTGGGAAAAAAGCAGGCTGATTCTTGGAGTGGTTGGAAGATCCTACGTGCTTATTTTTGGCCCACTGAAATGTTAATTCAGTACTATGAAATCAAATGGTTCCAGTAAGTGTGACTAGGAGAAGTTTATTTGGTATCAAGACAAGTTCTTTGTCCTGTGTACCTACTCCCTTTTCCTGCCTCCCTTTGTCCATCTCTTATTTAGCATGTTTTGATTGTATATAGGAGTGGAATGAATATATTTCTGAAGTCTTGTATTTTTATGGACTTTTTTTTACTGCATAGCTTTAGGTTTTAACATGACAATGAAATACATGTCTTCTTGCATATTTTACAGAATCACAATAAAAATAGTACCAAGTTTATTTCAGAGTTCATTCCTTTAATGTCTAAACTGTTTTGTCTAAAGATCACTTCTAAGGAATATATTTTATAATTAATTCTAATATATTACTTTCACAACACCTTCTGTCTGTAAGCTCTTTATCTAATTCACAGAAAATAACGATTTTAGCTTTATCTTTTTTTGATAAGTAATAAAAAAAAATTTCTTGTATAGTTTCCTTTTTTTTTTACTGGAAAGCTGAGAAAAGTGTTTCTCCTTCTCCAGTCTTCACCGTCTTTGATTTCACAGTGCTTTGGCTCCAGTGATTTGTTTCTTTCAGGCAATGAACAGCAGGACCTTGGATTTTTGGGTCATAAGGTGGAATAAAATTCAGGATCATTTTAACCAAAAACCACAGGCACTTATGACTGGAAATCAAATAGAATTTCCATTAATGTGTAATAAAACTTGTCTTTTAGACTGAATACTAGAGGGCAGCATAGCTGAAGCAAACTCTGAAATGTTATTAACATGGGATTCAAAATGTGCAGTAGCCTGTTCTGGATGAAACAGAATAAATAGCAACTGGTATCAGACCTGTATAGAGGGACTTATTCAAGAGCTGAGGAGAGCAGAGCTTTTTCCCTGCCTGATTAGCTCACACCCTTGATTTCTTTGGTCTTGAATTCCCCACAGAGGGATCACTGCTGCCCTGGGAAGGAAAGTCATGCTGGTTCATGTTGTATTACTTCTTGCAGTCACCCGTCTCCAAGCATCCCCAGCCAAGGTCCCTAAGCATCCCACAGCATCCATCACCTTGAAGCAAATCTCTAGGATCTTCCCTGACTTCCAGCATCTCTCCAGTCAAGATCTTAAGCAGCTTTCCAGACTGGAAGGCGTCCCTGCCAATGGAAGGGGTGGGGGGGTGGAACTACATGGCCTTTAAGGTTCCTTCCAATCCAAAACATTCTCTGATTGTATGATTCTTCTTTCTGAGCCCACCTCCTCTGTTCAGCAAACCTTTCTGGCAGCAGCTGTTTTATCCAGAACCCAAACCCTCAATTTCCCAGTCTATATAGTCTCCATGCAGAAGCACAGTCACACTAATTAGTGACTCTGTCTCATGTCTCCTTATTAATAGGAGGATTCAGGACATGCCAGTTCTTTTTATCCCAGATATTACTGAATTGCCTCCCAGCTGGTACCAGTTACAGCTAGTGAATGCAGGCTTCTGCTTGAGGACTCAGAAGTTCAGTTATGGACATTCACACCCCCCAATATGCCATGCATTCATGCCTGTTACTGTCCCCAGGTCAAGCTGTTTTTTCACTTACAACACCCACCTGTGTTGGATAAACCAGGGAAAGTCTAAAGATTACAGGCTTCAGGAGCCCACTTTCTATTTTCACTGTAACTATTCTCCTAGCTATAATATTCTTAAACAAAATTGAATTTGTATCTGCAGAGACTGTTAGCACCAGCATTTCTTATCTGTAAACAATCTGTTGTCTTTTTCTTTTTTGTTCTCATCTCAGCCCTTTATAGATTATGACAGAATTTAAGTTTCTCATATTCTCCTGGGTCTGTT
This sequence comes from Notiomystis cincta, assembly GCA_013398075.1. Taxonomy (NCBI): domain Eukaryota; kingdom Metazoa; phylum Chordata; class Aves; order Passeriformes; family Notiomystidae; genus Notiomystis; species Notiomystis cincta. The sequence goes on from VZRX01014164.1 coordinate 62,942, forward strand.
CCCAAATCAGCCTTCACATCCAATGTTCTTGCTGCTCTGCACACCCTTTTTTAATCTCAGCATTTAGCTGTGTTAAGATACCTTTTCTGGTCTGAGAAATGATTGATATTCTTGGAAGCATTTTAATTGCACCATACAAGGATGGGATCATGTGATTCCCATTAACATTTACAGGAGTCATAATTAAATCCCTGTGCAACACAATGAAAAAAATGTACCCTTCTACCTTATTTCCTTTGTTGGACAGTTCTATGTCATGTAGTTGGATTAGTCACAATGTGTTAAAAGCAATGCAGAAATACCACTTTCTTCTTTCTTCCTCTCTCTCCCTGCCACTAGAAATTGCCCCTTTTTTAACAGGGGAAATTCTTCCTTGTCAGTACTTATTACTATGCCAGAGTCATGGATGTGAGTTTTGAGTATAGAAGGCTGTTTCTTGCAGTTCCCTGGTGCTGTCATACTTCCAGGACTTGTGTAACTTGGATGTTATCCCAGCAGCTGCCATATAGCTCCACAGATAATGGATTAAGTTTAATTTAGTGGCCCTACATAATGGAAGGAGGTCAAGGTTTTCACTTTATTTTGGTTCTTGGTTTGAAGCCACCCAGGCTGACAGTAGCCAGAATCATTACTAATTTGCAAATGATTATGAAACAAACCCAATATTCTTAATAGAGTTCCAAGTGGACAGGTGTCCACGTGGCAATTAGCAGTGAAGGAATTAATAGGGCTGTTGCAAAGAAGCCAGAGATAAAAAAGATGGTTGGCATTAGGCAGACCTTCAACCCAAGGTTGCTCATGGTAAATGGTGAAAGCAAAATACTGGTATTGTGAAGAATGTTTTAGTGTCGTTGCAAAGGCAACCCTGATATTATGGCTAAATTAGATTCTTTTGCTGTTGCAATTATAGGCTTTCAGAGACTGTCACTTTATTATTTGTATATTGCAAAGAGAATGGGTAAATAGCATTTATTCCTTCTCATTATAAGAGTCAGACTGGTCTCACTGTGATTTCTCCACTTTTTATTAGCTAATTGCACACTGTAGTGTGCCAAAAGGAATGGCCTTGTCCACTGCAGAAAGAATATCCCTATTTCTCATCTACATAAACTATAACTTGCCTTCTGATTCAGATAAGCAATGGCTTAGCAGTCATTTGCTATTAAATGCTGAGTCATTTGATTGCTGTTTCTGGAGTCTTTTGCTGACTCCAGTGGTGCTTCAGCTCTTTGCTTCCTGGTCAAAACAAAGACCCAAATCAGAAGTGGCAGCAGCCAGTGAAGTACCACAACTATATTTTTAAATTAGAGAAGTCCTCACTAAGAACACATTTTCACATATTCCTAAGTCAAAACCAGCTTCAGGGAATTCGGATGCATCTTTTATTTCCACCTGATTGCTCAGGTCTTTTCGTGTCTTTTCATATATATGTGTATGTGTATATATATTTGGGTTAATAAATTTTATCTCAGTGTTGACTAAAGTGGTTGTTATATAAATTAGGATCCACATTAAAAAATAAGAGCATATAAAAAAAAAAGTAATCTCAAGACTTTATTAGAAAAGAGCACCTACAATTCATTTGCTAAGGCAGAAGCAACATGAGGCAAAGTGGATCTTGGTCTCTTGAACATGCAGTTCATCACTTTTGAAGGTTGTAGGGATTTGTCTTTCCTTTACCAATTAAGACTGGATGTCTGGTTTACATAAACTGCACGCAGATTGCATACCTTGATGTGAGAGTGGAAAAATCCATATGGACAAAATATTCCAAACTTATTAGTTTTTTTATTAATTTGACTTAACATTTTGAAGCAATGCAGTGGAAAAACTAGGCTAATGCTGAAGAAAGCTTTCCTAGAGTGATAAAAACAAAATGTAAATTCCTGAGTGAATACTTAAACCTGAAAAGGCTATTAACAAGCACATTTGCTTGCTTATTCTGCCTAGATTAATGTAGAAGTTGACATAAATAAATTTTATTGTTTAAGTTATTTAATGCAATTTCTTTTAAATCCCAACAGAAATATTTACTATCCTGATCATAGCAAAATCCTATTTTCCCTGTGCGTTGCTATAGCCATTAGTCCTTGTAATGAACAGGTGTCTGTTAAAATCCTCCTTCAAATACACAGGAATTCATTAACTGTCTTTAATTCCTGTTGATTTTCTGAGTTAAATCATAACCAAGTATTACAACTGAGATTTTTATATTTTAAAAAGTGGCACTGAACATTAGTTGCTCAAGCTTTTGAGCAACTGATAGGAATCATAGCTCAAATGCAGTTATCAACGTATACTACTTCTTTCATATAAGGCCAGTACATACTATGGCAATTACTGGTATTTCATACCTAAAGCAAGTCTTGCACTGTGGCCCCTCCAATGACACTGTTACAATTATTTGGTCACTATTCTGTTCTGTAATTCAGCAAGCTGTATAAACATTTCTTCATCTGAATTCAACTCTAAATGAGCCTTTACCAGTTCAGCAGTGATCAGTGCCTTTTACTGAGTGCTGCATTTAGTCATACATACAAATCTTAAATTTTGGCTTAAATTTTGGTGGATAGGAAGTAAACAACACTTCCAATCTTTTTTGTGAATCCATCTCTCCTTATATAAAGTGTTTGTTTTGTGTAGCCATTCTTAATGTGCATTGTCTTATCTATGATTTCAACCTGAGCATTTACTGAAAGTGGAAACATCTGTCAAAAGCCTCAGAGTTAATGATTTCAGTGCATTTAATAATCCTGTTGGTCACAGAAGAACAAATGTATTAATGACTAGGCATTTCATTTGAAACTTCCTCTTTAGCCAGTCTTCATCTCCTACTTTCAATAAATTGTGGTTTATTAAACTAGTGTTTAGTGAGTTAATGGTCATTAATATGAAAGCAATATTTGCTTTTATTTTGCAAGTATTGCTGTAAAATATCTCAATGATATTTCTGGCTGGAGAAGGCTTTTTCTGTGAAAACCACTGAATTTTCAGCCTTTGGAATTTCCTTTCCAACATGCTGAAAACTAATAATCCTCTCTTTCCCTAAGAACAAAATGTGTCTGCTATTAAACATAGTAAGATCAAAAAACTTCCTTTAGTTATGTCTTCCATTAACACTCTCACTGAGCACAGGTCAGCAATAATGTTCCTGCTAACAGAGGGAGATGCTTTTCTGATAATATTTTCACACTTAAATAGTTATCTTTTTTCCAATAAGACATTGTATAGCATGACTTGGGTTCCTGCAGCCTGACTGCTGACAAGAATCTGTTCCTATTTGTGTTGTGAGGAGATGGATAAGATGCAAAATGGCTCTGAGGGTGTGTTCTGTGAACACATGGACTTGTTAGAGCACACATGGAAGGTAGTTAGTTTTTGCTGACTCACTTCTGTTTGATGATGTCTTCTATAAGAGTGCTGCCTTGGCTTTTCCTTGAAAAAAGATGAAAGAATGAGCACAAGTATAAAATATAGTAAAGACTAGTTAGTAGACTTGCCACTTGTGATGCTGCCAGGACTCATCTGCTTATGTTACTGAAATAAATTTGTTACTACAGTTTGTGCTAGCATCAAAGTACTGATTAAACTACAAGGGTGTGTATTGAATTCTGTTACAGCTTAAGTAGCATAAACAGCTTTGTTCACTGCTTTGTTGCTAGATGCACACAGCTATGCTTCATTGCAGGGTTGAGGTGCTTGGACTAAGTTAACTACCAATTAACTAGCAATTTAACTAACTACAAAAAACAAAACAAAAGAAAACAACCAAATAAATAAATAAGGAAAATACACAAAGCCCACACCTGCACAATGAAAGACACTTTACTCCTCTTCTTGGATAGACTGCTTCAGAGCATGGTGAATTTGGACCTTCTGTGCCACTACCCTTAGTCACCTTGGTACCCAAGCCACTTCACTGCACATCTATCCTGGGCATCTTACAACTCTCCTGCAGACTGCACTGTGAACTTCAGATAAAGCAGGGATGATGTGGATACCAGAAAACACTAAATTTGACTTTCCAAACACAGACTGACTTTTGCCATGTTAACTTCTACGTAACTAATCTGGAGAGACTCAGCATATAACTCAGTGCAGTCATCTTTCCAGGGTGAAAAAAAAAAGAAGTCATTAAATGTATATCTTTAACAAAACAAGTGACTATTGCAACAACTGAGATGTTCAATTTATTGTATTATTTATGGTAACTTATTAGTTATTTAGCTCAAAAAAGGAGTACTGTGTGCACCAGAAGGAAAGGTGCTTTATTTAACATTCCTATGATACACAACAGAGTTATCTGCTGAACCCCCAAACTACCAGTTAGCTCCTCTCAACCTGGCCACCAGAAGAAGAGGAACATCCACATGAGCCTGGCAAATGCACTTCACACAGACTCCATGCTAGATGTTTAGCAATGCTCTAGAAATGCTCAAAAATTAGTGCTTTTAAAAGTAAAAGAAATTTTTTGCTTTGTCTGACAGAGATTAGCTGAGATAAAAGCAACTGCGCCCTCGAATGGGTTTTATTCCTCTTTTCCTGCTAAATAACCATGTAAGCTCTCAGAGTTGATGAAGGCAGTAGATAAGCAGTTGGGGTTGCAGCTTCAAAGAAACCTTAAGGCAGATGCTCTCTTTGTATTTACCTACACTAAATTTAACAATTATAAAACATCATATACAACTTTGGCTTCAGTTAAACTGTTCAAGAAACATGGATCAGTTTTCTAACACAATGTCTCTCTTCTAAAAGTGACAGATACCTCTGTAAAAACTATTTCCCTTCTGCAGTGTTGAAAATAAGGGTGATCTTGGGGCTTTGTGTGACTGCCTCCTAACTCTGATGTTGCTTTCTGTGGGGGTAGCAGGACAGCCATATCTCTTCTGACTTTTATTAGCACAAATGAAGTTAACTGGAAGGTTTGATCTCTCTAAAGCAGTGTGTGCATATTTAGAAACAAAAATGATTTAGAGCTATTGTTAAATCCCCTGAAGCATGCAAATTTTTGTTAAGCTTGATTAGTATTTGTTAGTTCCAAATGTTCAAAATCTTTTCATTTTAGGCCGTCTGTTGTTCAGTAAGGAATTAGTTTCCAATTTAATCTTTCTATCTACAGTGTGTCCTTTAGAGGTACAGTCCTACAGTAAGACAGTATCAGTGCTTGTTAGAGACAGTAAATTGTACTATGTATGTTAAAATACAGGCTCATTTTCAAAATGATGTGCCACAAAGCTAATGGACTACAACAAAAAGTAGCTCTGTGCCATCTACACACTTATTTTAAGTAGTATTCCCATGCTTTCATAAATTACATCTGGAGGACTTAATTGTCATTTAAGGACTCTCAGTGTCTATGGGCAGCAATTTGTCTCTCTTAGTACAAAGCTTTTCTGAAATCTCCAGTTATGTAAGCTGTACAGCTTAGAAAACTTCTGCTTTGAATTTTAGCCACTACTGTTGCAGACAATCTCTCCAAAAACAACCTTTAAATTACTATAGAGGAAAACTGAAAATTAAAATAATTTATTGAAATTTCATCTACATTCACTTTTACTGAGCATCTGAAGTTAGCCACCTATATTAGCAAAGTTAGTTGGTAATTTTAAGAACTCAAACCCTAATGAACAGGGGGCTTTGTGTTTCTGCTTCTCTCTGTGGGGAATCCAGGTCTGTACCTTGCTGGAGAATGCAGCTAACTTGGTATCCAGTCCTGTAGCCATTTACAATAAATATGTAGTTCAGGAATTTGGGCATTAATATTGGCTAAGTAACTCACTGTGATCAGCAGCTTTGGAAAGAAGCTTCATACCACAAGGTGTGAAGGGATAAAGTCAAGCCTTTCTTTTATGATTAACCTGTTCATTGACAGCAAGGCTTTGTATCAGTTCATGCAATGCAATAGAATTATCATTCTTCCTACCAGCATTGAGAGCAGACTTAGATATTTTAGCTATAGGCTTAATAAAACCAATGGAGAGCTAATTGTGGGAAACAGTTCTGCTGTTTGCATTTTTTTGGAGTTAATAACCTTGGATAAACTTTTCTATTGGACTAATACACTTTTTAATTTTTTTTTTTTTTGACAGAAACTTTCTGATTCAGTCCAGAGTTGCAAAATTATTAAGGTTAGAACAATGGCCAGATGTGCATGAGCTTATAAATGTCAGGGGTAGGTCCAGTCTGGGTTGCTATTTGAAGTTATTTTCTATGGGATTTTATGGTGTTAAATATCTGCATTTTCCATACACAAGGGGTCTTGGGTTGATTGGTTTCCTTGGTAACAGCTCTTTGCTCTGATTACATAAGCACACTGGAGTGGTGCAGAGCAGATTACTACAGAAACACACTGGAATTAGTCTGATGTAATGGGATGTTGTCTGAGCTGTTACTGAGTTCTTAATTCCATTATCCTTTACATTATTCCCATTAATACTGCATTGTAGTGAAATAAAAAGTAGCTTACTTAAGATTAATCAAATTTCCTTTAACAAGTTAGCTGTTGGTTTCTGAAAGAAAACTTTTAAATGAATGAAGTTAACCTCACAAAACTCTGAATAAAATGTGCTGTCATGACTGGTGCAGGAGAACACTTAATTCTTGGCAAATTAGTTTGCAAGATAAAAATATTTATACAGCTTAAATTTATGTTGATGGATTGTCTCAGTCATTCTTTCTTCTTAGTCCACAGAAGAGCTCCCTTGTGTAGTTTTAGCAAATACTCTATGTCAATCTCTGATAATCTTCAGAATATGTGTATTTAAATAGAAATTGCATTATTTTGGAGATTATGATTAAATCTAAAATGGTAGAGAGTTATTTCAATCAAATGAGATATAAACACTGCAGTTGAAATTTTGAAATGGGTGAATTTAAAACTAAAAGCCATTAGCTGCAAAAAAATTGGAAGAAATTGCACGGACGTGCTGCCAACTGTCACATGTTAGTTTGCTGCACTGGAGGCTTTTAAGTTTTCTGGAGTCTTGTGAAGCTTGTCAGACACAGTCCCCAGCATTACCCCAGTGCTGAAATAAAAGCATCTGAAGTCAGTCCTGGAGAATCTGTCTGTGGAAATGTGTTAGGATGTGCTTGCAGTAGCTGGCATGGCACTCTGGAGTGAAACTGGCTGAAGTCCTCAGGTCCATGCTGCCAGAAATGTCCCTTGTTTTTCTTTGGACTAGCTCACCAAGTGTGTTAGGTTCACTCTGTGTCATGGCTTTGGGGTTTTTTGTGTCCAAAAGAAGAGTGGTTGCATGCCCTGAGAACTCTTTATGACCAAGAGATAATGTGCTTTCTTAAAGTAAATGAGAACAGCTGTGGGTTTGCTTTGGAAGCACGGCTCTGATTGAAGCCAAAGCCCCAAAGGAAGGACACCCTGAACATCCCCCAGAGCCCCAGGAATGTGGTCATTTTAATGTTTGTAGATCAGTTGGCCAAAGGACATCTGAATGCTGAACTGACCAGAAAGAAAACCTTTGAGGAGGGAGGAAGGGAAACCTCTCCAACTGAGCAGTGTATACATTTGAACAGACAAGCAGATCCTTATATATTTTCTTATTTTTGTCACCTTTTTTTTGAGTATAATTAGTTTTAATGAGAGTCATGGATGAGATCTGTGACAGGTCCCCTTATTATTCTCTTTTGAGCAAAAGGACACTTTCTCATTCCTCTGTGTAGCCATTTTACCTCATCCAAGGTCTGATAATTACAGTAAAGGCTTGTGTAAAGGCAGCAGAGCTGTCTTTTCTTTTCCTGTGACATTGAGAATGTCAGTTCCTTTCAAGTTGTTCACGCTTTGAGGCCTCTGAAACCCGGCAATACGTCTGGTTTTTGTTTTGCTTTTGAGGAAATTCCACTCCTTCCAGCCCAATTCCTTCAAAGAAGCTCTCCAAGGGGGATTTTCCAAAGTATCTCATTATTATGGCGTGCTTACACTAAAATAGGTCTTTCTAGCCAGGGACCTTCCCTTATTCCTGGCTAGAGAGAGACATGACACAACCTTGGTCAATTCTATCTACCCAGAAGTGTTCAGTAAAACAGCAATTTCATTAGCACAGACAGGATCTGTAAGCAGTACACAGGCAGCCACACCACCCCTGTCACGTAGATGGTCCTGAAAATCCCTCAGGTTAAATACTAAAATTGCTACTTTGAGTCAACTTCAGAGATTCAGATAGAGTATTATCAATATATAGCATAATGACAGCATATGTAAAAGCACATGTTAGAAGCTCTCTCAGCACCTGAGTTTATTCAGAAAGTTTATTTGTAAATTTATATATCTCTCCTGAGCCACTTCCTTTTTGCAGTTGTTAAAACAAGGTTGGATGTGTTCTGGTTGAATTTTGTTGTTTAGAAGCAAGGCAAGAGACTAAACTGACTCCAGCTGTCTACCTATTTTATGAAAGATAATTGAATTCCATTTTGTGATTCCAGCTCAAGTTGTGTGGTATTCAGGACTTATTTTTAGAGAGGAGCTTTCTCTTTAGGAGAATATACATTTCAGACTGCTAAAATGTTACTCAAATCTGAGTTCATAGAATCATAATAGACTCATAGAATGCTTTGGGTAGGAAGGGACCTTCAAGCACATCTAATTCAAACCCTACCACCATAGCAGGGCCACCTTTCACTAGACCAGAGCTCCATCCAACCTGGCCTTGAACACCTCCAGGAATGGGGCATCCACAACTTTGGGCAACCTGTTCCAGTGCCTCACCACCCTCACAGTAGAGAACTGTTTCCTTATCTAATCTAAACCTTCTCTCCTTAGTTTGAATCCATTCCCACTTGGTTCGCCCCTTCTACTTCCATACACACTTAATTTTGTTGATTTAGTCTAAACCTCTTTGAGTAGAGACTCTTCATACAGGGTCTGTCTTGTGAGAGCCCTGGTTTTGGATGGTATTTCTTGGTTAAGATGTGTTACAAATAAATAGTGATATTGTACCAGACATGAGGAGGGTTTGGAAGAGTTGGCTTTGAAAAATAATCACAAATTATAAACTGTATTCAGAATTCAAAACAAAGTCCAGCTTATAAATATTATTAGTATTCAATATTGATGATTGTCTACTGTTGTTTAAGGTGAGATATCATCTGATATTAAAAAACCCCAATTTTTGGGGAGGTCACAGCTCACTCAGAAAACTCAGCTTTTGATGAATATTGATTTTGATGGAAAAAGTTACAACTTTTTACACCTAATCCTTTCCACACTCCCCATTATCACATCAGGCTGGTACTCTCACTCAGACCAACACAAATCCAAAGCAGCAACAAGTCAGTGGACTTAGATCTGCTTGCAGCTTGTGAGAGAGTGGATTTAGTGTATCACTGCCAGGCGAGGACTGGGAGCCTTAAGCTGCCTGGGAGCCATTGGCTGTGCAGTTGTGTTGCTGAAAGGCAGATGGTCTGTACAACGTGCCATAACTCTGCCTTTTCTTCCCCTGTCAAGTGCAGGGGAGACACAGGCCTTGAAGCTTGGTGCTGCAGCACACTCATTTTCTATACTGCCCAGGCAGAACAGCAGGGGAAATGTGTTCTTCATCTGAACTCTTCCTCTTCTTCCTTGGTTACAAATTTTACACCTAATTACTGAGCATGTGGGGTGGAACCTTCTCTCTTTATATCCCTAATGGTGTTTAAACATGATACATAATATTCCTGATTGTTTTTCCTCTGTAAAAATTTTGCAAAAGAAAATGTTAACAATAGGGAGTGTGATCAAGGTTCAGGTGAAAGGTCAGAGTTAGGAAGGGAAAGAACAGGTAACCCACAGGAGGAAGAGGATTAGTCACTGCAGCAATGAACACTGCAAGTTCACTCTGCCTTTCTTTCTGCATGGTAAAACACATCACATAAAATACAGCCTCTTCACAGGCAATACCAAGGTTTCTCTGAAGGATTCTGAAGGGATTAAATAGCCTATTCAGACATCTTGATGTCAGAAAAAAATATAATGGCATAAAGAATATAAAAGTAAATTGCACATTTTAGCTGTTAGACATACTTAAAAATGGGAGCCAGTTATGTCTGTAGTAGTGAAATGTACCTGAAAAATTATTTGTCAAGTCCCTTCTAGAACCAGCAAGGTTGGCTATAAGGACTGTATTTTTGGCACAAAATGCTGAAAAAAAAATCTGCAACTTAAGGGTATGAAATCTGTCTATGCCCAAAGTTCCTAAATAAGAAATTGCATCAATAGTATCACATTACTTGATACAGTACGTGACTAAGATATTTGAACAAATACTATTGTAGCTTGATAGAGTAATATAACACTGACTTTACTTCATAAACACCTTATGTGTCCATTAAGAGTTCAACAGATTTTAATGCTTCAAAATAACACTTTTGTGTTTAAAATGTCTGTCAATTCTAAAAATTGACTGTTGAACTTAAACAGAATTCAATAATAGCTGCTGTCACTCAGTGACTTCCAAATTAACATTAGTTATTCTATAATTAAAAGTTTTACCCTATGAAGTATTTAGACTGCTAAATACAGTTGTGTAGTCTAACCACCTTCAAAGATTTCTTATTGGAGAACTCCCTAAAATAAAGATTCTTCATCAAACTTTGCCATTCTCTATTTTTCAATACTAGCATAAACAAGCTCTGATGATAAGACAAGGAGAGTTTCATTATTCAATTGATGTATATATTACACTTTGTCTCTATTTATGTGTTATTGTGGGTGGACTTTGGCTGGCTGCTAGGTGCCCATCAAGCCACTCTCTCACTCCTCTTCTTCAATGGGACAGAGTGAGAAAATAAGATCCAAAACTCGTGGGTTGAGATAAAGACAATTTAGTGAGGATTTAATCTCAGCTTCCCATCAGCAAGTGATTCCACCCAGTTCCTGAAAAGCAGCATCTCAGTACACGTAGTGATTGCTCCACAAATCAAACAACTCAATAATTAATGCTTCTCTTCCTTTCTCTCAGCTCTTACTGCTGAGCATTGTGCCATATGGTGTGGGCCCCTTGTTCAGGATGGGTCAGCTGTCCTGGCTGTGTCCCCTCTCAGCCCCTTGTCCACCCCCAGCCTGCTGGAGGAGGGGAGCAGGGTGTTGGAGAGGCAGAGCTGTTGCTGTGCCAGTGCTGCTCAGCAGTACCAAAACACTGTGTGCCACCAACCTTCTCAGCTGCCAATGCAGAGCACAGCCCTGCAGGGCTGCTCTGGGGAGCCCCTGACTGACTCCACCCTGGACAGACCCAGTACAATTACACTTAGCTGGGCTCCAGCTGAGCTTTCTTTGCTGTACCCAGGCTGGCTCTGCAGTGTAGACAATATTAAAAGTGATTTTGTGGTTAAAGAAATGAGTGGTATAAAGAAATACAGGTTGGGATGAATTCCTGCATCTGCTCCTACAAAATCTCCACATATTCCCTCTGCTTTTCTTACTAACATAGGGACAATATCCTCTTTCCTGTGCATTAATTATCAGATTAGATGACAGACTGGGGAGCACAGGAGCTGACTTTTGGTACATTGCTACACACTACAGAAGCATTATAGGGCGATGCTCCTCATTTACTGCACCTCTGTGCTACTGTAGCAAAAGTAGTCTTTGCTAATGCAATTAATTATATCAAAATAATAATTTAGAATTCTGAATAAAGTGCTTGAGAAAAACATTGATTAAGAATGTGGCATTTTCACAGGTTCAATCTACAGGTTGAATTTTTCTTGCCCTTGTGCCTCATCCCATTCTCTGTCTCTCAGTTTCCTTGGCTGAACCACATTGGTTTCTGGAAATTTAACAGTATGAATACCACTGGCAAATGCAGCTTCACAGCTACAAGAAATTTTTCAGGCTATATTTACCTGTAATATTTACATTAAGACTTGCATGCAATATCAAGTCAACTTTTGTAACTGCAAAACTCTTTTATTTTGAAGCCCTAGATACCTCGAAGTTAAGGCACAACAATCTTTGTTATACTTGCTTATTGTCAATAGGGTTTTTAAAAGACTTTCATCCACTAAAAGGAAAGTAATTGCCCTGTTTTTATTAATTATGGAGTAAAAGTGATTGTGTTCTCAGGTTATTTTTAGGATTTTGTGGGGCTTTTGACCTAGGAACAAAAAATTAGGTTATTTTAAAACAGAAGGAGGAGAAGAAAGCCACTTCTCCATTATTTCCCCCATTGACTTTTTAAAAGCCTCTACTGCTTTTAATCAAAATTATTTGAAGGGAGTTGTAGGAATTAAAAAGCAATCCAGATTTCAAAGCTAGTATAGCCATAGAACCTCATGAGACATTTCAGTGTTGACAGTAATCAGAAAGAATCATCTTTAATGCTGATTTCAAAGATATCAGAAAAAAAAAATGCTTTTCTTTGAGGGAAGAATATAATTTGATAAAACATACTGGTAATATGAGTTGTTTCCCTTAATATTGTTAAAAGTGAATTACCATATGCAACTGAAAATTAGTGTCTGTCTTCTCTCTGAAATGACAGAGAAGGGTAAGGACAGTTAGTTAGAGCTGCTGACCAAACAGGGATGCAACTGTGCCTCCTAAATTTTGCAGCTTTGAGTGGAAGCATGGGCCATAGGATGCATCAGAGAAGTGTTCCCACTCAAGGAATCATTTGTCCCTCATAAGACCAATAATACAGGTACATTTCCAAAGTGTCATTTTTAGAGGGTATTTAGAAATAAAGACCATGTATTGTTTAGTGATTGTACACAGTGTCAACTCATATGACTTGTGTCTTCTTACTAATTCATGACCATGGGTTCAAACCAATAAGTTTGGCATGGATAGAATATACTGAAAAAGGCTCTGTTTCCAGATGCAAGGGAAGTTTTCAGGGAGGGAGATACTGTGTGCAAATCTCTTAAGTCCATCCCCAGAATATTCAGTTGGCCAGAAGTGCAATAGCTTTCTCTTCCTGGTCAGAAAGATTGCCATATAACCCCTTTTTACTCAACCAGCTGCTGGTTTTCATATCTGGGACAACAAAAAATGGTGGAGAAAACACCATCTTTTTGTGACTTTACATCTTTTTAAGGAAGTATTGTACTGTATTGCCAGCAGTGTTTGCTTTTCTAACAACTGACAGTGAACCTCTCCTCTATGCAGCTGCTCCTCGAGGTCTCTCGACACCAGGGTGGTTTCCCAGTGCTACAGAAGCATCACGGGCACCCCATGGTCAGAGGAATTCGTGAGGCCCTGCTCTTAGTTATGGAGTGCTTACACAATGCTATAGTGATGCTTAGGTGACTGCTGAGGCAGGATTTTTGCAGGTACTAGTGGATATTTTAATAGAAAATTATTATTGTTTGAAGCCATGTTTACAAGTTTGAATTGTGTGGGTCCTGAATGGGAACTGTGACTTGTTTTTTTGGTGTTGATCATAATAAAGAAGCTGCCAAGGGAGTAAACAAGGTTTTACTGTGTTGATTCTGTGAGATTGCACAAACTTTTTATGGCACGATTAAAAGATATGATAATTTATTATTTATCTATTATTCATTAATTAATATATTATTAAG
>VZRX01014170.1:5386-31970 GCA_013398075.1 Notiomystis cincta
TCCTGTCACCCCGCGGGGCTCGGCTCCTGTCACCCCGCGGGGCTCGTCCGCGCCGTCGGACTCTGCGCTCTGTGCCTCGGTGCGCGGCGCTGAGCCGGTGCGCGGCGCTCCGGGGAGCGGGACGAGCCCTCCGAGCTGACTGGCTCTGATTTATGATCTAATTTCGCAGGGAACGCGCCGCCGCTCCACTCTATTTGTCATTTAAACGTTGCTCTGCTTGAAGGAGGTGCCATAGGGGATGGGTTTGGGGTCGCGTCCAGCCTCTTAACCGCCTTAAAGCGGCTAATCTCAATGTTTTTAACCTGTAAGGTCACTTTTCTCTGCAATTAGAGCGATGGAAAGTCAGTCCCTGAGGCAGGAGGTGGTGTGTGATGCCTGAGGACTCTGGCTGTAAAGCATCCTGACATCTTATCTCTGTTAGTATTATTTTTATTGCATTAAGCTGCCTACCTTCTTAAAGCCACGCGATTCTTGAATTTTAAATTACTTTCCCTTGCTTTGTCTTTTTGCCAAAAACAAATATAAATTATATAGTTCCTGACTTCTAGTGGAAGAACTTTCCAGTCGTCTATCCCATGCTTCCAGTACTGATGTTTTTTAAACCGAAAGAGACGTGTTTTCCAGCCGTGACACACCGTCGGGCAGAAAACAGGCAATGTTTATTTTGCTCCCGCCTCGTAACCGTGTAAAGGGTTGGTGAAAGGGTAAATGTGATGGCTTTATGTAGCTTTTTCTTTTTAATTATTATTTTACTGCTTTCCTCATCTGCTTTGCTGCCCCTGGGAAGGAGTAGCCGCGCCGAGCCCGCGGCTGTAAAGCTGTCAGCTCTGAAGGGCTGTTTACTCAGTGAGTTGTATCTTTCACACATGCACCAGAAATACAATTTACCAACCCAAACACCGGCCGCGGTCACCGAGGTTACCGGGAGCGTGGCAGCTTTGGTTCTCTGGGGTTTTATCCTCCGTGGCCCAGCGTTTTCCTTGAACAAAGCAGGTAATCCTGGGCTGCTGGCGCTCCCAGCCGAGCTGTGTGGAGCACGTTTGCTTTTCTCCTCGTCTCCCACAACTCGGGTGTTTTGACAGTTGGGATTTATGGGATGCACAGCCTGCCCGTAGCTGCTTTAAGGAGAAAAAGTGCTTTTGTGGTAGCGGTTGCTGAGGGTGACGGGCAACTCCTATATTCCAAAAATTCGCAGTGAGCGTTTCCCGGCACAATTTCTTAACGCTTTTCTGTTGAACTTGGTATTATTTGCCTTAATTACAGCCTGCAACGCTTTTGTTTCACCAAATTAAAATAGGTGTCGAGAGAGTGAGTCAAACACATTGAAAGCAAACCCTGCTTTTTCGAAGCAGCTGTAAGCCTGTCTTGTGGGGAGGACTTTGGTAATGGAGTGATTAAAAAGAAATAAATATTTTTGACCCGTATTCCTCGTTCCATAAGAAGAGGGAAGCCTCTGATTGGCTTGGTCTGCATCCCAGAAAACCCACAGGCTTGTGGGGAGACCCAGGACTGTTGCTCAAAGCTATTGAAAGCTGGACTCAGATAGAGGGTAGGACCCACTTAGTTACCTACCATGTTAAAAGGTTGGGGTTTTTTTCCTCCCCAAGGGGTAGGAAGTGAGATGGGAACTGCTGTGGTGTGGAGGGATTAGTAACTCACCCAAGGATGAGTGTGGTGGCTTTGTTGCCTGGATTAATGTGATTTACCCCCTTAAGCTGCTCCGAGTGCTCCTAAACAGCCCTGCCTGTGTGTGCAAGGTGAAGTGTGGGCAGGCAAGCTCGGGTACACCAAGGGAAGTAGCTTGAGGGGTTGGGTTTTGCCATCCTTCTTGTGGTCTTGGTGATTTTTCATCCTTTTTCCCTGGTGGGACGCCAGCTCTGCATTCTTTGCCACCAAACCCCTGGGACAGTGGCAGTGGGGTTTGGGCTGGCCCCCTGTGTGCCCCCCCCGCTGGATCTCTGGGCTGCTCTGGTGTGAAAATTTTTGGATTTTGCCCCAAAACTGAGGAGGGAGGAAAAAGCCCTGAAGAGGCCTGGCTGTGCAGGGCAAGTCCCACCAGTGCTTTCATTATCTCAAGGTGTGCTGTAAGTCCATAAATGAGGCTCCTGCTTACTTTGGCTTGCTGGTGTGCCAGAGGAATAAGGCAGCTGTGCGCCGACTTCAGGTGATGTCACTTGAGGATTTTAACTGTCAGAGCTTAAAAATACCCTGGCTTGTTTAAAGACTGCTTCTGCAGATGTGGAAGTGGGGAAGCAAAGCAATGGATTGTGAGTGCACAGCCATGCCAGGGTTCAGCATCTCATAAATCCCCCTCTCCTGTCCCACTGCAGACCCGCTCTGCCTAACGAGGCCTCGGGCATACCATGACCAGGGCATTAATTGGTGGGTGCTCAAGATGAGGCACTACCATGAAGTGCAAGCCCAACAAACTCTCAGTGCCAAAAAACTGGGAAGCATGTGATGGTTAAATCGTTTTGGGACTAAAGCTGTTTTCTGGTGCGATGGCACAGTCAGCAGCACCTTCTCCCACGTGGCTGGGGGTGGTGTTGGTGTGATCAGGTGTGTACTGGACCAACTGCAGTGATTCCAGGTGGTTTGCAGGGCTGGGTGTGAGGAGCTGTGGGTCAGGGGATGTCTCTGAGTCTTTGGATGTGCATGTAGAATGAGCTAGACTGAAGAGGTTCCCTGCAGGTCATGTGAGCTGTTTCTAGTTCTGTGTGTGAAAAGGTATTGAACTTCACCTGGATTTCCCATATCACCACCAAACCCACTCATCACACCTTCTGCAAGAGCTCCTTTACCTCTTTCTGCCAGACCTTTTAGCCTGTGGTGGAAAACCTCCAACTCTGCATCTTCCTTGTTCCTTCCTATGGGCACAGATGTGACTCCTGAGGAGTTTCATTGCAGTGCTGTGGTCTTGGCACACAATCCCATGCAAAACGACATGGAAATGTGGTGAACCTGTTGGTGAGCTCCCACGAGGCTTTGAAACCTTCAGTTTAGTACCAGAAGCCCTGAGACTGAGCAGGTCTTCACCCACAAACGTGCTGGGATTGGGTACCTCAGGTAATGTTTTCTATGGAATCGCTTTAATCGGCAACCCGGAAACCTGCTGAACTCTTTTGTGAGGCAGCATCTCATTTGTATGAATTAATTGATACTGTAAACTTGCCCTTTGTATGTAGAGTCAGGTTTTTGTCTCCTGCTTTGCTTATGAGCTGCTGACTAGTGAGTGGCTCCCTTGGGCTGAGTCCTGCCCCTTCCTCCTCACTGCAGGGGTTTGCTGTCAGTTTTTGGTGTTTCAGTGGGCTGGGGAGCTTCAGAGCCAGTTCCTGTCTGCAGCCAGGGTGAGACTGAGCTAAAAACCTTGTTTCAAGTGGAACTGATTTTCCACAAATTTCCTCCTTAAATGGGAATTTGCAGTTTGCTGTGCAATCCTGACTCTTAAAGCTGGTACATGGGCACCAAACTGTGTTCTCTGTCCACTATTTTTGCTATTCTGACCTATTTTGTTAACAGGTGGGCTGGTACTTGGTTGGTTCTCCAGGTGTTTTCCCTTTCCTGCTCACTTTCTGCTCTCCTGGAGGCCTCCCTGAGCAAACCCTGCTATTGTGTGTACCCTTATCCAGCATCATTTGCTCTGAGATGGTGTTTGTCTTTGGCAAAGCCAGCAAAATCCTCTTTGCTGTGTTACTTTGGCTGCTAGGAGGTCTCCAACTATGCTGGCCCAAGAATTTCTAGACTAGGTAGTTTCCTCTGTGTATGTGTGTGTATAGTGTAAAAGTGTTCACTTTTTTCAGTTGAGTGTCCTTTCAGTAATTTCCTTGGGAGATGGCTCAGTATAACTTCCAGGGCTGAGTGTGTCAGAATTTCCCGCTTACGTTCCCCAGCTCACATCTCCCTTTCTGGTGGGGATGATGATTCTCCAGTGACAGTGTTCACTTCAGGGGAAATGCTTGTTCAGCCTGGTGGGGGATTGAGCCTTGTACATCCAGACCACCTGCCATTTCCATTAAGCCCCTACTCGTTCTTTCTGTCTGAGAAATATCTGCTGTCTTTCAACAGGAGGGAAAACAATCATGTAAGGTGGGTTGTTGTCCCATTTTCCATACCTGTGAGATGTCTCAGAGCTCTTCTAGCCAGGTGGGACTCTACATTTTTCTTTTCCCCCCTTTTTTCCCCCTCCCCAGCTCCTTGGGCACAGTTTCACATTACAGCTCCATCTGAGGACTCGCTGCTGCAGGAGGTGGCAGGTACATTCCTGCCTCTTCCCTGCTGCGGGAATCCAGCAGTGGAGCAGCCGCAGGGGAGTGACTCCAGCTAACCCTTCAAAAACAAAAAAGTACCCAAGCCCCAAACTTTCCTGGATCTTGCCCTGCAGTTAGAGTTGCTAAATCTTCCACTTGGATGACTGGGAAGGCCCTGGGGGGCTGGAGGGGCTGGTGGGGGGATGGCCCCTTTTGGCAGCAGTGGCTTCTAAATTGGCTTTGCTGTGTCCTGATCCTGTGCACTCGCTCTGCTGCTGAGCCAAGGGTGGGTGCCTTGCGGAGAGGGAGCAGTTCTGGCCAGCCTCCTCCATCTCCTGCCTCTGGAAATGCCCAGCTGAACCAGTCCAGCCCACAGAAACGGCACAGGAAAAGGATAAAATCATTCCCTAAAGGCTGGAGTGAGCAAGACCAGCTTGTCTGGGTTATTGCCATCGGCTTGGCAGCAGGAGGGAGCTGGGGCAGGGAGCTGAGTGTGCCAGGGAAGGAGGAGGAGACGATCCCTTTGGCAGTGGCCGAGCCGAGAGGTGAAACCACACCCTGAGCCTCACCTGTCTCTGATCACACCTTTGATTTATACCCTGGGTTCTGCTGTTTAGCTTTCCCTACAGACTCCAACCATTGTATCTGATAATGAACCAAGTGGTTGAGTCTTATTTGTTTAATTCAAAGAGAAGTTTAATGCTTCTTACCTCGCAGTGTATGGAGGCTCTGCCTCACAGCCCGTGGTTGTCCTTGCAGTGAACCTATAAAATGCCAAGACAAGGACTAAAAGGTTTGAGCTGTGAGCAGCCCATCACTGAAACAGTCTTGGCTTGGCAAAGAGGCTGGGCACCATAAATTTACATTTTTGGAGGGGTTTGAGGGTTGCATTGCCTGTGAAATATTCCCTGCCAGCTCACCTTCTGTGTGCTGGTGAGCCCCTGGCATCGTGGGCTGCCAGCTCCAGCCAGAGCAGAGCTGTGTGGATCTTCTCAACCCCCTCCTTAATCTTAGGTGAAAACAGACAGATCCTGAATGTCTCTGTAATCACTCTGTGGCATCTGCTGAAGCACCGAAGTACAGACATGCTGGAGATGTCCACCCTCCTGGAAGTGCTGTTGTGTTTTGTGTAGGCACCTTGTGTCCGAGTGCAGCCTGCTCTAGCTGGAGATGCTCCTGCAGGGGGATGGCACCAGGGGGTTTTGTTTCCCGGTCCCCAGTGAGTAAAAGAAACCATTTATCAGGGTAAAAGGCCTCACTCTAAAAAAATCTTGCAAGAAATTAATCTTTTTTTCTGTGCCAGTTTGGAAGGTAAGGGCCCAGGTGACTGTTCTTCTTCTGGGGAACAACAAGGGAATGGGACAGTTCATGTGGCCCCTTCTGAAACAAACAGTGATTGTTTGGAGTCAAAATCCCCTGCTCGCTTCCAGATAAATCCACTTGAAGTTACTGTAGTCAGGTGGTATATTTTCAGTTTTTAATTTCTTTTTTCTTTTTTTTTTCTTGCTTGTTGTTAGTTGAGAGCTGATAGATCGGCCCAAATAAGGCCATGAGAAAGGCTGGCCATTTCCAGGAGGATCCACAGACAGTCAGTGCATGACTTGTTGCCTTTATCTCTGAGATCAGGAGATTCCTTTGCAGTGATGGATTAATCCACCCTTGAGTGAATAATATAACTGAGAACAAGTAGGAGCCAGCGCTCCAAACAGATGATTTGTTCAGTACGTGTGTGCCTCCCCTCCCCCTCTGAAAAGCATCTTTCTTCACCGTTTCATTCAGCCTGTTGAAACCTCACAGCAACCTGTGTCTGCAGCAGCCCCCGGCCCAGTGGAGGGCGAGGATGGGGCTGTGCCAAAGGCCTCTGCTCCCAGGTGCAGGAGAAGATAAACCACAGCCACACCGAGCCCAGGATGGAGAGAGGGGGCCTGCTGGGGCTGTGGTGTCAGCTGCCTGCTCTGGCCATGACATCACCTGTCTGCACGTTCTCCTCGCTGAGAGTGTTGATGCACCTGCCCGGGGTGAGCTTGCACAGCCCCAGTCCCTGGTGGCACTGACTGCACCCCAACACACGGCAGCGGGCTCAGTGCCCAGGAGGAGCTGTGTAAAAGAGCTGCAATTTTGGGGCTGTGGCAGTGGACTCACTGGGCAGCAGGTGGCTTTGAACAGAAATATGATATTTAGGAAGGTGGTTCTTCAGTTGTGCCAGGGCAGGTCTGCAGCAGAGCCACTGGAGCTGCTCGGGGGTGTCCTGCAGCTGGACACCAAAGGCCTTCAGGGACACATGGGCAGTCCTTGTTAGCACACCTCCAGCAAGATATGAGGCTGGAAGGGAGCTGTGCTGCTACAGCAATGAAATTCATGTAGGGAGATCTGTTATCATCCCTGTGGATACACTGGAATAATTCTTTGGCAGCTCATAAACTGGGTCTTGTTGCTTTAGCATCTTGGAATGCATCGAGGTCTGCTCCTGTTGATAGGCTCAAAGAGGCTGTGAGCTGTGAGGGTGTGTGATGCCTGGGGCTCCTCCTTCTGCTCAGGGACCCCCTCAGGCAGTCACAGTCTTACTTAGAAAAGCTGTAACAGCTCAAGGCCAGGTTGGTGGAAGTCCCCAGCTTTGGCTTTCCTTGTGTCATGAGTGCCAGTAGCCTTGTCTTGATCCCATGTTCTTGGTGTCTGGGATTGGAAGCATTGGTGGCAGCTTTCAGCTGCATTTTGGAGAGTTTCTGTGCTGTGTGGCTTGAAGATAACATACTTAAAATGGCATTCTCCCTTTGGAGAACGGGCTTGCTGCTGTTGGCTGTACATAATTTCTGGGAGCTGAGGAGTTCTGCTGTGTAATGTTCCAACTCCATGTAGATTAAATGTATTGCAGAGTCAAAATAAACAATAGCATGTGGTTTTCCTATGTTCCCCCCCTTCCCCACAATAAGAGTTCACAAAAGTTCTTGAATTAGGGCTCTGCATGCCATACTCTCGAGCGTAGGCTCAAATTTTCATAAAGCTTGCTAAGGGCTGTTACTGCTGGGGAGCACTTTCACCTTTGGAAATCTCTTTGTTTCTCAGGAGCTTTTCCTGAAGGTGTGTTGCAGTGTAGCACTCAGATACTTGTTGCCTTAAATACTTTGCAGTGACAGTGTATTGCAGCTTGATGGAGATTTGAGACTCCTCTAATAAAATGCAAGAGAAGGAGGAAAACCCCGAGGGTTTTTTGGAACAGAAGATGTTTTCTGTTCCTGCCACTAATCTCTGTTGCAGAATGAAATAGGAATGTATACTTTAAATCTCTGTCAGGGTGTAGAAGGAAGCTGGCAACGGATGTAATCAAAAATGTTATTATCAAAACTCTCTAAGTATGTTGAAATTTCAAACTTAATGATATAATTTTAAATTCAGCTATTCAGACTGAGGCATGGTTTTGGGGTGCAGATTGCACTTCCAAATTGTGTGTCAGGACGGACCAGAGAAGAGTGGAGCAGACTGTAGGTGGTGGGTACTGCAGTGGTATGGTTGGAGTCTTCAGCCCTGTGATCTCCAGTGACTGGGATGGCAGCATTAAATTGAGGTGTGGTTTTCTAGATTATGGACTTTGGGCTCAGCACTTAAAAAGGGTCCAGTTTCCAAGGTAGCATTTTTCCTGATTAGTGTGTTTGTCGTGGCTTGTACGTAACCAGCACACGTAGAAAGTGTTGAGAGTTTGTCTGAAACAGCTCTGGGCACAGTGAACACAAGGAAGCAACAGCAGATCTGATGTGCAGCAGCAAAGACTCTACCCAGTGCGAGAGGAGACGGAAAACTTCCAGCCTTATACTTGGAATAGGGGAACTGCGAGTAACCTTCACCCTTCTGACCCTTTGTCCCCAGTTGGAGAGGCTGCAGGTTGAGGATGCACGAGAAGCTCAAGTCCTTCTCTGAGCCAAAGGTGTGAAGCTGTTTATTTTCACTGGGGCAATGTATATATTGCAGGAGGCAGATGCTCGCCTGCTTAACCCAAGCACTCGCTGCTTATCTGCGCTCTGGCGAGTGTACAAGTGTTGTCCCTTCTAATCCCCCAACATTAAACAGTCCAGGCACCTTTCCCTGGCTGAGCCTGGGACTGCTTTAAAAAACACACAGAGAGAAGCCAACAAAAAAGAAACATTTGCTTTCTTTGCCAAGTTTAAATGAAGACTAATGCCGTGGTGCTGCTTAATCTTGTTTTTCTTGCTATCTGATGGATGCTAACGTGGGATGGAATCAATCCCGGCAGCCGGTTATCTTTGCAGGGCCCCCATGTTGCTGAGCTCGGCATTAAAGTCTCGTGGGGGAGTTGATGTGCTATGAAGAGTCTGGAACATTCTTCCTATGAGGTGAAGCTGTGGCTGTGGCATCCATCTTCCTTTGGGAAGGTGTCTCCAGGAATTGCCAGTCTGCTGTTGGACGTCCAAACAGAAATCCTGTTCGGCAAAGCGGGATATGTCTGTGCGAGTGAGAACAGGGCACAGTCAGGTGAACCTGGCGGAAATTTCTCCCTGGTCCCTGTGATGAAACTTAACTCCTTTCCTATCAGTTGCTCGTGTTTGAACTGGTTCTGCTGGGAACAGCTGCCATGGCCCTGATTCGCAGGAGGAGTCTGGGCTCTGACTCAGGACCTGCCACTGTGCCGGTGCTGCCCCGAGTGCCCCCAGCCCTGGGCAGGGGTCCCTGCTGCCGGCAGGGCTGGGCCGGCGGCGACTCAAGCTTGGCTGCGGTGAGTGAAGCAGGAGGGCTGGAGGAGCCAAACCCTCAGGCTCGAGCTTCGTGATGACTGCTGCCTCCCTCCCTTGGATCAGCGCTCTCCTTCAGCTCTGCTGGCATGAGGAAGGAGGCGGGAAGCTACGCCGGTGCTCAGTTGCGCAACACCACCGAGCAAAGCCAACCCAAAGCCTCCCTCTCTTTCCCCCATGTTCTACTACCCCTCTCCTTGCCTGGGAGCCAGTTGGTTTGTTGTAGCAAACCTGGCCTGACCAACACAATTTTTTCATTTCTTTTCCTGCCTAGCTGCTGCTTTTGTCTGGGCCTGAGGGAGAGGGGCTCGTTTTGCTAAGCAATATTGTCAGTTGTGTCAGGATTCCTTCCCTCGAGGTGAAGAAGTGCAGAAGTGTGTGTTTGCCGGAGAGCTCGGACTTCAATTTTGAAACCAGGTTTGGTCTTTTGAGCATGGGGGAAGGGAGGGGAGGAGAGCAGTAAAACTGAATTACTGTAAGGCTGAAGGATGGATTGTGTGAAGGCTTGTTTTAATCGGGGGAGGAAAGGCCAGGGTCTTTCCTGCGCTCTCCCTCAGCTGTCCCTGGTTAGCTGGTTTGCTTTTTAATAAGCATTGTTCTGCCTGGAGCCCGGGTCCAGCAGCAGGGAGTGTTGGCATTGCCTGTGACAGCATGTGGACAGCTGTAGCACGAGGGGAAGCAGCGACCTGGAGTGCAGGGCAGCACTTCTGTTCAGAAAACAGAGTCCAAATGGGTCTGTTGGTCCAGTTTGTGCACAGTTCCAGCCGTCCGCAGGCACGGTGAATTCTGAGGTGACTAACCACTGTGCTGTAACACAGGCTTGGCTCTCCAGTTCCAGTGCACCTCCCATATCCTGCAGCCATGAGTTCACAGGCTCCTAATTGCCTATGATGTAAGACAGCAGTAGATGAGGTTGCTATAAATTCTGGCTGCAGGTGTGGATTTAATGGTTGTGCTTCCCTTTAAGGGCTCATGGATAGCATGAATCCCTGCAAGTTACAACAGACCGAGTTGGACTCGGGCTAGTGCAGCTAAAAGAACCCATTTGTCTGTGTTTTTTAGAGCTGTTGCTTGCTGGAGGCTACCAAAGGACGAGGTGTCAGTGTTCATCTGGAATTGCCTCAGGAATGAGCTTGCTGTCCTCCAACAGAGCTCAGCCATGGTTCCAATTCTTTCCATCACTGTTCTCTCGGGGTTAAATAGTCCAGGTGTGAGAGTGCTGCTGGAAATGGACCTGTAGGCAGCCAGTGTGGACACAAGCACCTTTGTCTGAGAGTCTGACAGGTTTTTCTGATGACCAGAACAAGCCTGTGGTTCTCGTCCTTTCTGGTTTTTTATTCATGCTGGATTCTGGTTTTAGAAACCATAGACAAATTATAATTGTGGGTGATGTCCTTGACATGCAGAATGCAAACTTTCTGGAGGGAAAAAGCCACCCCCCGAGGCAGTTACTCCAGCTTGCTGTGGTGTGTGCACCTGTAGCTTGGATAATTAGAATGGTGAGTTCCCTAGCTCCCTTGAGAAAACAGGCATGGCTCACTTGGAGTTTGGTTTTGTATATTTTTCTTCATTTTTGCACACATTCTTGCAGTCCAGGGTTTATTAAACATACTGGGGTGGTGCTTCATGAGTTGATCTGAGGCCTCACGCTGTTCAAGTGCTAAGTTCCTGTTCTTGGATGTCCATTCCCAGCCCCTCCTTTGGGCTGGTGCTCCAGGACTGCATGGGGAGCTAAAACTGCTCCCTCATCCAGGTGAAAACTGAACCTCATTTTTTCCCTGGCTGAGTTTTCAGCTGGATCTGCCAGCAGATCTGACTCACTCGCTGGCCGCAGGATGCCTGGTGCAGATAGCAGAATGCAAGCCAGGTCCTGAAGGAAGGTGTTGCTGCCCTCCTCGGCAGCAGCCCGTCTTCAAATTGGCTGAAAAACTGCTTGCGAAATCTCCTTCTTGCTAAAATCCAGAGCTGAAGAAGTAAAGCAGGCGCCTCTCTCCGAGGCTGAGGCCAGCCCTGAGGCAGGAGCAGGGAGGGGTGTTGGCCAGAGGACCCTTGGAGACGTGGCCAAAGGCAGCAGAGCTGGCACAGGTGTCCCTTCGGTGGAAGGGCACAGGTGTTGAGCTAAAGGTGGGGAACAAAATGGAAATATGAGGCAAAGTAGTGCCTAAGCAGGAGAGATCAAGACAGGGGAGGTCAGGGGTGGGGGGGCTCAAAGAGCAAAGGGTGAGAATTTTGTGTGTATTTGGCCTACTGTGATGGAACTGTTAAACTAATGATACCCTTGGCTCCCTTGGGGGCTGAAAGCCCTGATTTAGGCATTTAAGCATAATTGCAGCCCAGCAGAACTGTGTATCAGGCTAATGCTCTGTTCTCTGCTTCCCCCGAGGCCAGAGGAGGCAGGAGCCATTCCCACTTCATTAGTGTGGCAGCAGGGGGACTGTCTCAGCTCCTTTGCTGAAGTTAATAATAAAATAAAACTAATTGTTAGGCCTGTTTGCGGAGAAGAAAGTGTGGCTTCTGGGATGATTTATTTATTTTTCTCCTGATGCCTGCGACCGGTGCTGGAATGGCAGGATGGGAGCCCCAGCTCTCCCCCCTCAGAGCACAGATGTGTCTTGGGAGCAGAGTCGTGACTCGGGAGTGTTTTCATCTGTGTGTGCCGAGGCACAGTACACAAACTGTTAAATCTCCTTCCCTCAGCCCCCAAATCCATTCCTCCAGTCCATGCCAAAGCATGCGTTCTTCTATCAAGACCATATGTACGCCAAGACCAAGGTTCTAAAGTCAAGGTGTTTTTGAAATATTGGAGCACAAATTAAGTATCTGAGTAATCTTAACTGTCTTCTAAAAAAAAAAAAAAATCTCTATCAGCCTCACATATAACTCAAAAGATTAATGGAAGGCTAAACTTTGATCCACGTCCAACAGCTGATACCAACCATGAGACTTTCCAGGCCTGAAAGCAAAATAGAAAAATCCAATAAAAAAGACCTCCTCCATCTCTGAGGCACACGGCCTCTTGGCCATGGTTTGGACTAATACTGCTATTTTTTCCTCATTTGCTTAACCTCTTCTCGTGTCACCTTTGTCCTGTGCTGCTGGACCTTACCTAGAACAATTTGAGTAAATTAGTGACATTATTTAGGGTGTTTCATAACTTTGTAGGAAACACATCTGCCTGATTGTTGAGGAGGGCCTCAGGATGTGGGATCCTCTATCCTCTCTGGAACTCAGTCACTGTCTCGTTTGCTCAGCATTGTTTGTTTTTCCTGCCATCTGCCACCCGAGCAAACACTTGCTCTGTATTTTGACAAAAAGATCAACTTTCAGGTCTTTAAGGTCCTTTCCAATCCAAGCTATTCTGTGAAAAGTGACGAGACATTAGAAATTGCTGCACCATTGATAAGGGACTTCAGTTCCCAGAATTGCTCTTCGGATTCATCACTGATTCAGAGGGGGTTTAGATGGTGTGAAGCAAGAAGAAAGCTCCATGCAAGGCTGCTTATAAAAATATATGTTACCTAGAAAGAAGTAAAAACATCAATTGAATCCTTAGGTGGGGATCTGCATAGGAAACACTTGGCTGTGGCTTAGCACTGATGGATGTGGTGGCTGCCAGGCATGGGTATGGGCAGAAATGTGGAGGCATTGCTGAAATCCAAGCTGAGGTTTGTGAAGTTTGAGCAACTGTAATTTCTCTCCTTTATTCTGGAGATCCTCATCCTTCTGATAAGGATCTGGAGGGTGCACTTTCATTTGTTTAAGATGTAATAAATAAATATGAACAGAACATCAAAGAATGCTTTTTCTTGTAATTTTTAACTGCCTCTCCACTCAGTGTTTCTGTGGATCCCTTGGCGTCTATTTCATTGCATTCTGACCCATTTGTGTCTCTCATGCTTGGTTTATAGAGTCATTGTCAGCAAGCTGATTTTTCTGGGGTTTTCCCTTTCACGTGTTTTTTTTGGGGGATTGAGAAAATCCCAGGCGTGTGGGACCGCTCGGCAGAGTTCTGTGTTTCCTAAAAGCACGTGCAAACTCCCTTTGAAGAACGCGATTTTATTGCTTACACTCACGAAATCCTCTCTTTGGTGATTCCATAATTCCAACACGAATGCTTAATTACGGTATTTTTTTACAAACTCCCCAACCCTCCTGTAGCTGCCTGGCTCCTTATCTCCAGCACTCGGCTTCCTGTGATTTAGTAACACACAAACTGCCGCTCCAGTGCTCGAGGTGCAGAGGAGTAAAACGGGAGCACTTGAGTGTTTTTTGCCCAAGCTGTGATTACAGCCCGGCGTTTCCCGGCGCTCGAGCCCTCTCTTCGGAGTGTAATTAGGAACACATTGATTCTTATTGCAGCTGGCAGCTGCTCGCTATTGCCTTTTTCAGCTTCTGACCCCCATAGTCCCGCTGACCTTTCCTGGGGTTAGTCGTAGGCCCTTTTCATTGTGATGGGCTCGAAGTGGCTCATGTGGAGTTGATTATTTCCTTGCTTGTCTGGCCTTTTTGGTGCCATAACTCCAAGTCACTTCCATTTTTTTCCCCTGCTTTTGGCTGACCACAGTGAAAGGAAATGCTTTTGCTGGCGACAGGATCGGTTTGCACGCTTGACTGACTCGATTGAGACCCTGAAAGGGGGGGAGGGGGAGGGTAATGAACACTGTAGGTGCTGCATTTGCTTTTTAAAGGTTGCTGTTAATGATTGAGTGGTCATTAAGCATTCATAAAAACGAGGCTTCGCCCCGCTCCGGTGCCTTTTGGCACTCCGAGCCCCGCGGGTTGGCATGAGGAGCGCGGCTCGGTGAGAGCGCGGTGCTCCGCTGGCACCTGCGGCCCTGCCCGCACGGCCCGGCCCGGCTCGGCCCTCCCTGCCCGGCTCNCAGGGAACGGGCAGGGCAGCCCTGGGCTGCCGCTGGCTGCGGGCTGGAGCCCGCTCCTCCCAGCCCAGAAAGCTAATGAAGTCTATGTGCCAGCTGTTACACTCATTTTGCCAGACCCCAGGAGGACAGCATGAAGACAGTCAGTGATCAAAGGCTCTGGAGATCACTGAGGAGCCGAGCGGCAGGAATGTCTGATTGCTTTCTCTTGGAATGCCACAGGCTTCAATACCTCCTTTTTTTGCTTTTTTTTTTTTTTTTAAGGGGTCTTGGTGTGAGATTTAATGATCTAACTCAGCTTGCTCACGCTGAAGCCAGAGTATTTTAGTTAATTCAAGAGGGTTCATTTGCTCTAAATTTAGGCATTTTGAAAATTTGTGGGGTTTGTTGTACTGATAGCAAGTTAAAATTAAATTTTTCTTGGTAATTCTAATAAATTACCTAGGGGGAAAAAACCAATTTGCTGTGCTTTGGATGTTAAATCACATATGGCATTATAAAATGAGGTGGGAAGAATCAGTTTTGAGTTGCTGCTTTTTAGGAAGAATGGGAAATCTGTGTATGCAGAGCTGGTATACTCCAGAAGGCTGTCCTGTGCAGCTGCTGGGCAGTGCCGCCCCTGAGGCTCAGTCACTTTTTCCCTGGGCTTCTTAGCAAAGACTGTCAGCTCCTGGAGGTGGAGTGGGCAACCTGAATAACTCCCTCTGTTCCTGAGCGTGCTGTTTCCTTCCTCCTCCTCCTCCTCCTTCTGCTCTACTCCAGCGTTTATAGGACCTGGAGCGTTCGGGTAGTGCAGAAACTCTTCCTGATTTAGCTGCTCCTCATGGAACAACTCACTGAAGGTTGGAGGAGTGTTGGAGCGGGGAGTGATGGAGCGGGAGTGCAGTAACAGATCGCGCTGGGGTGGTGGCTCTTGGGAAGGGAGGTCCTGGTGCTGTCCTGCCAGCTGGTCTGAGATGGCAGGAAGATGATTCAGGGAGCTAAACCAAAATGGGGATGAGATAATGCTCTTTTCATAGCGACTCTGCCCTCAGCTGCAAGGGTGGAGAGGAGAAGTTCACGGTCCAGTAAATAAGTGGGGCAGGATCTCAGCTGTGTTTGGAAGGACACTGGAGCTCAGCACCATGGGAATGCATGGGAAACAGTTTTGACATCTTTTAGAGTGTGAAACTTTATTTGGGGGCAGACATGGGTAGGAGTGAGTTAATTTGGAGGTGGGGGTTCAGTTACAGTGCCAGGACCAGACCTGTGGAGCTGTACATTGAAGATCACTGATTTCTGGAGAAACTGCTGCAAACATGAACCTTTGGGAAGAGGCAAGAGGGTCACTGCCAGGGCTGCAGAAATCCCAGCTGGTTTGGTGCCTGAGTCTTCCCATCCTGGCTCAGTGGGGTGTTCAGTGAGCCCACGGGCTGCTCCCTGCTCCGGGATGGCTCCTGTCCATCCTGAGGAGGTCTCCAGGCTGTACCAGCTGCCCTGCAGCATCCTGTGTGCCAGGCTGATGTGCCAGGAGTTGGGAAACCGCTGGTGCTCCTAAAGGACAGTTGAACTGTCCCTTCCCCTCTGTTTGGAGTTAGTGCTGGTGGTTTCTTTTCCTGCCTGCGCACGGCGTTCCAGAGGTCGCGGGGCTGAAACTGGGAGCTGCTGGATGCCTGTCCCCACAGCTCTGTGCTCAGGGGTTCCCTTCATAAAGGGTCTGTGACAGATGAGGCACACAGCTAGAATTATGTCATGTGCAGAAATACTTCATCTTACTAATTATGTCCAGAAGTACCAGGCACACGTTTCTGGGTGCCCCTGTGTGTGCAGCAGGCTTGTGAGGGGCCGGCATGCTTTGGAATGGTCGAGATGACCCCTCCCCTTGAAACAAGTCCATTATCTTCCTCGTTTCCCCTGATCCATGAGCAAAAACCTACTTTAGAACTGACAAGGAGGTTAAGTGCTGCATGAAGATAACTGGAGGATGACTTTAGGTGAAGAGATCTGGGTGGAAGTAGGAGAAATGTGGCCTTTGCCATGCTGTGCCTTTCTGCTGGGCTGGAGAAATGGCCTGTGAAAGTGAAAACATTTTCTTGATCCACAATAACCATGTCTCTCTCTATCCAGCCTTGAATATTACTTATATGACTAACTCCTCCTTTTGTTTGAGATGCTCAGACAGTGGCACCTCTTACTTCAAAGTCACTTTGACTATTTGATCCACAAGTGATGGAGATTCATCCTCCCAGTCAGGGAACAGTGAACAGTGGGCACAGTTGTTCTGAGCAGAGCTCATCTTGGAGTCTAGGACACTAAAATGGAGCCACATCTAACCAAGGTGCTCCTCTTTCAGGTCCCAACAGGTCTCTAATGACTTGCTGTCAAATTTTGACTTGCTGTCAAAATGAGAGCTCAGGGTTATCGAAAAGATGGCAAAGGGGAAGGGTTGTATTTTTCCACCCCTAGGGCTTTTTTAATATACAATATTAAAGAGACAAAGTTTCTCCACAGGGTATCTGCGACCAAAAAAAACCATGAGTTATGGTCTTGCCCTCTTCTCTGTATTTAGCAAGGAGTGTCACCATCTTCAGAAGAAAAAGAAAGAAGCATTTTTGGGTTATGTTGTGTTGCTGGGTCTTATCTTCCCCTGTGCTCCCAGATCTAGCAGTGAGAAAGATGTTTCTGCCACCCCTTCAGAAGCAAATGTTGGAGAAACTTCATTCATGTGCCCAAGTGTTGATACTGAACAATCCTACTCCAGTTAAAGCCAATATTTTTTCCTTTTTCCCCCCCCCAAAGTCAAAGAACTTTGGTCTTTGTGGCTCGCTGTTTGTACTCACTGCTTTGCAGTTGATCTTACCACTCCACAAGGCTGCAAAAGCCAAACTGGTAGGTCAAAAGAGGAGTAGCTGTTGACACTGGCAGCAAGGAACATGTAAGGAGAAAGATAAACAGAGGGAAATCAGAGCCTGGATAAAGTAGATCTCCAAAGATAAAGTTTAGTTAAAGATAATGAGCTGGCCTTGTTTAAAAAGACAGCTGCAAAATAACCCAGTAGCTCCATGTGCTGGGGTTAAAGTTGACCCAGAATATACGTTTCATTGCTTTTGATAAATAAATAGTGGAGGGAAGATTTGGCAAAAAGCAACATTGCCCCCAGCCCTCTTCAGCAAAGTGTTTGATGTTAACAAGTTCTCTGGGTGTTTACTTTGTCCTGTGCGCGCGCTGGTGGAGCGGCGCTCCTGCCCTTGAACCGAGGGAGAATTCAAATAAACCAACCCCTTCGGCACAGCTGGGCTCCTCTGCCATCTGCGGCTTCCCACAGCAGCCCCGGCTCGCCCTGGGAACCAGCCTGGCCCAGCATCGCCGGTCTGCCCACAGCTGAAAGAAATTTGCTGGATCAGATAAAACTGCCCAGAAACAGGAGCAGAACTCGACAGCGTTTCTTGCTGCCCTCTCAAGCTGTCAGTGTAACCCAGAGTGCAGTTTGTGGGCAGAAGTGGCAGTGAGCAAACAGCTCCATAAAATCCAGAGTGATTTTTTAATTACTATTGGAGGCTTTTCCTGATGCTTAATTTACATATATATTTTACCATGATGCTGTGATGATAAAATATGGTTATTTTTAAATAAACCACAGGAATAATTTTGCTGTTGATATCTGGATCCAGCTTCTTGGAAAGCAAATGACTCTGTGAACACTCAACAAACTGGAACCTACTCCTACCAAGCATGTGTGTTGCTGCACTTGTTTCTGTGCTCAAGTAAAACTCCCAGTTACTGTGTGTGTGTTGGATACGTGTTTATATATGCAGCTGATAGATGAGATGTTTAAAGTATATGTTGAGTGTTATCAGCAGTGGAATTGTATGGCCGGGCTGATAAATGAAGTAACTGTGCTAAATGAGCTCAGATCTTATCCATCATAGCATTACACAAGGCCAGTAGGACATTTACATGAACGACAGCTGCAGATTTATGGTTTTCTTGGAGAAACCAGTGTTTGATTGAGAGTCAGAGTGTCAGAAACACTGCTTCTGAGACTCACCTTGTGCAAGTTTGGTTGCTGGTTCCATGATTTAGTTTGTATTTTCCTGGTTTAACAATTTATTGTAGAATCATTTAGGTTGGAAAAGACCTCTGGGATCACATTTAGTTTGTGTTTTGCTGGTTTAATGATACAGTTTTTATTTTTGGTGATCAAAGTGAGATCTAACATAGCTGAATGGCCGTGTGTGCTACAGCCAAGGAAAGGATTACCCTCCCTAGAAGCAGCCATGCACCTAAGAGTGGGTATGATGCATGCCTCAAAAGGATATAGAAGAAAGCACCATTTGTTTGGGAATCTAAATGAGAACAAGACTAATATTGGTGTTTTTTCATTGCTATGGTTTGCCTGTAAAGCCCAGCAGAAGGAGCCAGCAGATGACAGGTCTCAGTGAGCAGGTTCAGAGCAATTGTGAGCCGGTTTAGAGCACTTGCAAGCGGTAGCGGCATCGCAGCAGCAGATTCACAGAAACTTGTAAAACAAGTGCGGCCTGATGATAGATGGTCAAATGATTATTGTTTGCAAACAATATTATCTCCAATAGATAAGCTGTTTACTTTGGACTCCAGCTCCTCTGGGTGGAACGGAGTCTAATTTATCAAGGCAGAGCAGTTCAATGCGGATGCCTCATGCCCCAGCTGTGGAAAAACTCTTACATTAAGAATAGTTCTTGGAACCACAGTGAAGTTCAGCACTAACTCACTTTTACAGATGGTTTCTATATTGCAAAGAATATTGGCTGTTTCCTGGTTGTGCTTTTCTTTTCTTTTTTTTTAAACCCCAAACACTTTGTTGTAAGAGAGTTAAAAGACGAACTCCTGAAACTCACAGTACATATGTGCCTGTTTGTTTTGTAGATTTTTCCGTGCCTCATCTTAGTCTGGAGCTTTGGGCTTTCAATTTGGATAATCTGGCGCTATGCATCCAGCCCCCAGGCGCTTCCAGGCACTGCTCCTCATCGCTGCCACCGGCCTTGTCACTGCCACCAGCACAGGTAAGGCCTCGCCCAAGCCAGGGGACTTGGAGATTTGGGGGTTGAGCCCAAACTTTGGAACAAACAACGCTTGGGAGTGCGTTTCAAAGTGGCCAACTTTAATGGATATTGTCAGTGAGATGCTTTTAAGGAAGAATGGAGCACTGAAATGCAGCCTTGCACTCAATACATGAATTTCTTGTGAAAACGTGGCTCAAGACGAGCGCCAGAACATGGAAGACTCTGGGTTACGTGGGTTTGTTCCTTGGGATCTCCATGGATTCAGCTGGACGCCGATTCTGCTGCACGCAGTGCATCTTGTGTTCCCAGGGGCTGGGAGGGGTTTGGATTTGCAGGGGAGAGGAGAATCAGCCCTTTGAGATGCGAAAGCTGATGCGTGGCTGCAGTTGGAACAGCTCTGGTGTTAAAAAAAAGAAGAGGGATGGTTTTAATTGTCACATCTGCTCTGTGTAGTCAGCTTGTCTTAACGTAACCACACAAAAAAGAAGCTTTTACTACTTTTAGCACTTCATAGCCAATCGTTATAAGCAAATGGGATAAATTTTATTTTTCAAGCAGTCATAGGAGATAAATTCCAGCTGCAAGGTCACTGCTACCAATTTTGCCTTTTACGCGAAGCACAGTGTTGGTGTCAGAAGTGAGGGCAGAGGCGAAGATGAAAGTAGCAGTATGATTTCATAGCAGTTGGTGGCGAGCAAACTGAAAGGTCAGTGCTTCCCTCTTATCCCTGGAAATTCGAACTGAACTAACAGGAAAAACAGTTTTCTAATTAAAAGCTAAAAATGGACATCTGGAGTCCTGCGAAATGCTTGGATACCGTTTTTATGGATTTCATCTTTTTTCGTTAAGTGAAGCCACACTTTAATTTCCAGTTTTATTTTATGTTTATGCAGATAGTTTATGGTTCAGTTAAAAATGTGCAGTTTCTCATCTGAAACTCATAACCAGAGCTGGGATGGACTGACTTGAGAAGAAAAGCATGAAGCCAGGGCCCCACCTATAAGAAAACTGTCTCTGACTTGGATGTCATTTAATATCATCTTGACCCGTACTATCTGGAATTCCTTAGATCCTTTACAAACTAGAAGTTGTTTTTTCCTGCCAATGTATCTATTTTTAATTTATTTTTTTTTCCTCCTAATTTGTATTACTAGCCAATTAAGTGTTACTGGTGTTAATTGCCTTTTGCTTGCTTCCTTCATGCAAAATCTTTAGTGGAGAATTCAATAGAAAACAAATGGAAATACTTCCCAGTGTTTCATTGGCCAGGATAGGAAAAAATCCCTTCCAACAAGCAGGAATTTTCTTCTGGCAAATAAATGGATTCTCATAACCAAGTTCTGTGGAATTGAACCTTTTATTTATTAGCAGCTCTTCCTGTTTCTGTTCATCTTTACTCAGTAAAGATAATGGATGCCCAATTCATCATCCTTGTCCTGATGAAGTCCATGTATTTGGAATTAGCAGGAGCCTTTGCTGTTCGTCCAGCTTTTTTTATCCGGCTATTTTTAATTAGTTCTGCAGACTCAGAGACGGTTCTGTGTAAATACCTGGCAGGCTCCTGCCATTTCTAGCATTTTACAAGTCACGTCCGGGCCTGCTTCATATGGGACAGATCAGCTCCAGCTGCGTGTTCCTGTGCTCCGTCTCTTCAGGTGACGGGTGCTGTTTTCCTCCGGATAAATCCAGTGGGATTGCAATTTCTGCTGGCCCTGGCAAGCGTGACGCCTCTGCCTTGTGCACACTTGGGGATGTACCTCCCCCTTACTGCACCTACCTCCATTTAATTGCTGTCACTCTCTTTGTGGGGATGGAATCTTGACATTTTCCCACTGTTTGAGACTGAGCAGGAATCTCTCCTGAGTTCCTCTTGGCAAGGAAAAGGCAACACTTGCTTGAGTATCACTTGCAACTCGGAGTTTAGAGACCCTTTATATGGTGAGTCTTTCATACCAGTCAGCACATCATTAACCTTATCACCTGTGTCCATGCAAAATTCTGGTCTCTAACTCAATATATGTATTTTTCCCTTTTAGATTTGACTCCCTGTTTTATTTCTGAGCCCTCATCAACCGTCCAGAAGTCTGGTGAGCCCGTCCAGCTCCGCTGCTCTGCCGAGCCCTCCACAGCTCACCTTTCTTGGCTGTTTAATGGGGAGCCTGTGGACAGCAGGGTGGGAGAAGTGGAAATCCAGCCAGGATCTTTGACAATCGTGTCCCTGAGCCCGGAGACGTGCGGGCGCTACCAGTGTGTGGCGAGCAGCGGTGTGGGCGCCGTGCTGAGCCGGCCTGCCACGGTCTCCATGGGCAGTAAGTTCATCTGCATCTCTGTCCTTTGCTCCTTGCCAATTCTGTACAATTCCTCAGAGGGTTGGTGTGGTTTGTTCTTCTTTCACTTTGAGAAGACACCTGGTTAAAAATGTTTTGGGGGTGGTTTTTTCCTCATCCAGTACATAGAATATGATGGATTATATACATTTCTTGTCTTTTTTTTAGTTATATCATCTGAAACTTGTCAGGTGATGCAGTCCTGAAACAGATTCCCCAGAAACCTTGTGGATTCCCGTCCTTGGAGGCTTTTAAAGCCTCAGCTAGACCAAACCATACCTGATGGATTTAGTGTTGGTGTCAGACTCATTTTGAGTTGAAGGACCTCAAGGGTCTCTTTCAGCAAACACAAATACTGTTCAATGAAATAACATTCATTTCCATGAATTGGCCTGAAAAAACAAGCTTCCTAAATGCTTCCCTTCACAAAGGATGTTGAAAGAGCAGCTGAGCTGCCACACCATTGCAGAAACATGCTTGAGAGTTAAGGAGAAATCTCTGGGAATTGTTGCCTGGGAAATAAGTGGGAGCTGCAGATTTTCATTTTCATTTGATTTGATCAAACCAGTGTTGATGTTCTCCAGGTGGGGACAGTCTTCTCTCCTCTTAGGGACAGTTTCCCTTCTCTTAGTTGCACTGGTTCTTCTGATCAGTCTTTGCCTTGATGCTTGATCTGTAAATTATTTGACCTCAAGGGGCTTTGGAAGAGGAAGAACGATGTTTTCCACATGGAAGGGATGATGTGGTGCTGAGAATGGGAGTACAGTACTCCTGCATGAGCATGATTTGTCTGCTTGGGATCTCTGGGCTGTCTGAATCAGGTCTTTGTCAAGCAGGGTTTGAGTGATTTCTCTGGAAGGGTACCTCATCTATGGAGCATGTCCAAAATCCCCTTGGGAGGAAAATCTCTTACAAGTGTTTTGGTAAAGTACTGACCCATGGCCAGCCCCTCTCAAGAGAGCTCCAAGGGTGGCCAGCATAGGAAAACTTCACAACCTCAAAGAAGTTTGAACGTGGAGGGAGTAGAAGAGCAGCTTTCACACTTCCCTCCTCCTCTGGAGTTTTGGCAGCACACGGGAAGGTGCTGGGAGCTCTCTGCATGCCCCACGGCACTGCTGTGTTCATTATGGCCACAGAAGGACAATTCCATGTTTTTATGGACAGGCTTCCTGCTGTCAGTGTGAACTGTCTCCTGTAGTGCCTGCAGAGCCTGTGAGGAGTCCTGCAGCCTTCCCACTGTCTCTGCTGGCTTTTCTGGGAGAAGTTGAGGGGATGTAGGGAAGCTGGTGCTTCTTGTAGTAAGGAAGTGGATAAGAAGGGTTTATGCTATTATGAGCTGCAGGATAGTGCAGGATAGACCAGGCCTGTTGATGTGAATGTCCAAGAGACACCAGAGAAGATAACCAGCATGAAACCAGCTGTTTTCTGAACACCAATACTGAGCTTGCTGCCCTTCCCCTCTCCCAAGGCGTGGCTGCTCTTACCCTGTTCCCCACTCTCTCCAGGTTTAGCTGACTTTGATGCTTTGGTGACGGCTGCTGTTGCAGCAGAGGAAGGAGGCACAGCTCTCATCAGGTGCAAGGTGCCAGAAAGTCACCCCAAAGCACAGGTTCGCTTCCAAGTGCGGGGGAAATGGCTGGAACAATCAACAGGTGAGGTGTTTTGTGCAGTGTAAGTATCCAACAAAAGCTTTCCTGGAGTTTTTTTCTTTCAACCTAAAGGGAAAAAATCCTCTGGAAACTTGCAGAACTTCCTGTGCAAATCACTTTATCGAAACCTACCCTTGGAAATGAATGTCCTTTGCATGGTGATTTCTTTGTAATCCTGTATTTAGAATAAATAAGTATAGCTAACAAATTAATTTTAAAAATTGCAAAAAAAGAAATCTTTTGAAACTAAATTAAATTTAATCCTCTTTTTGCCTTCCCCACTTGTTTAGACAACTACCTAATTCTTCCATCTGGAAACCTGCAAATTTTGAATGTATCTTTAGAAGACAAAGGATCCTACAAGTGTGCAGCATACAACCCAGTTACTCATGACCTCAGAGTAGAACTCACTGCACGGAAGCTCACAATCACACGTGAGTATTCAGTTCAGCTTTGCAGAATTAATACAGCTCAAACAGAATAAATAACATCCCTAAGGTTTTTGGCAAGGGCATATCAGTGCCTCCAACACTATGTTATGTAAGATTTCTCCTGCATTCTTTGCACATTCAGTTCTTACTTCTCCTCAGTGAGGAGGAATAGTGTGACTGCTTTCAAGTCCCAGGAAGTCACCTTTGGAAAGGGAATACTGCTAATACTTCTGTCCCCAAATCTATTTGGGAGCAGGACTTCTGGAAGACAGTGTTACAACATCGTGCTCAGTCCTGAGTGCAGTGTTTGAAAACATGGAGGAAGACAGAGAATGGGATGGGATGGGATGGGATGGGATGGGATGGGATGGGATGGGATGGGATGGGATGGGATGGTTTAAAAGCTTGGTTGGTTTCTTCTGCAAGGAAAAGCTAAGAGAATTGGAATTGTTCAGCCTGTAAAATAGAAGGCTTAGGGGTGATCTCATTGTGACCTTCCAGTACCTGAAGGGAGCCTACAAGAAACATGGAGAGAGGTCCTGGAGTGACAGGACAAGAGGCAATGGCACTGAGAGAGTAGGTTTAGATTAGATATAGGGAAGAAATTCTTCCCTGTGAGGGTGGTGAGGCCCTGTGAGGCTCTCTGCCCAGAGAAGCTGTGGCTGTCCCATCCCTGGAAGTGTTCAAGGCCGCGTTGGACAGGGCTTGGAACACCCTGGTCCAGCGGAAGGTGACCAGGAGCCCAAAGCATTCTGTGATTCTATTCTACAATTCATCTCCTTTCCTCCAGGCCCTTCTTCAGGTGGCTCCCGCATCCTTCACCCGCTGGCCCCCCAGAGCCTGGCAGTGCCCCGGCACAGCCCCCTGACCCTGGAGTGTGTGGTGGGTGGCTCGGCTGCAGCCCCCATCCGCTGGGTCAAGGACGGCTGGGACGCGCTGAGGCGAGGCAGGTGGAGGCTGCTGCACTCGCACCTGGTGACCGACCGGCTCGAGGCGTCGGACGCTGGGAATTACTCCTGCCTGGTGGGAAGTGACCCTGCAACAGTGAAATATGTTAACTATTCGCTTGCTGTACTTGGTAAGAAGTAAAGACATTTTCACATCCAGGCAACAAATGTTGCCTTCACATACCTGCTAGTTTTGGCATCTGCTTCCAAACAGCCTCACATTCTTTCTCAGCCTTAAGCATATTAAAATAAAAGATACAAATCTATTTATAATGACCACGTCCCCTCATTTTTCCCAAGTTAAAATCCATAATTATTTATCTCTTCAAACCATTTGCAATCTGAAATAATAAAAAAGTGAAGGATAACAAACTCCGTGGGAAGAACTGATCCATTTGTTTTCCTACAGAGTGCCAGTGTCAGTAATGTGCCAGGGACCAGATTTGCTTCTTTTGAGGTTGTATGTGAACAAAAAGCTGCATGGGAGGTGATATGTTTGGATGAGAACATAAACAAAAGCAAAAGAAACATAATCATATATTTAGCATCTTTTGTTTGGCTGCTAGTTGTTCCTCATCTCCTCTTTCCATTTTAGCAGATTTTCCTGGTATTTGAGGTTTTTTGCACTCGTGACAGATTTTGTTTGGGTTTTAAAATGTGCGTATTGGAGTTACTCAGAAAAACAGGGTGTTGACAAACAACACACCTTTTCTTGGAGGATGTCACTAATGAACTGTTTTGAAAATACAATTGTTTTATTTACAACAGAAATGTTTTATTTACAATAGAAATGCAAACGTGGCTGTTGGAATAAAAGGGAAAAACCCTTCAAATAAGCCTACGCATGGGAAAACCAGCTTCAGGCTGTGCGGTTCGTGGCACTTGCTCAGCCTTTGCATGCGATAAGCCTGTGTATTTCACAGCAGCTTCTTCAGGACTTGGCCTAAGTCATTCATGCAGAGTTGTTTCCCTTTCCAGAACCTGCCTCACTCTCCAGAGGACTGCAGGACCAAACCGTGGCCGCCGGAGCCACCGTCCATTTCTGGTGCGACGCGGGCGGCAGCCCTGCTCCCACCCTCACCTGGCTCCACAATGCCGCTCCTCTCCGCCCCTCCCCACGACATTTCCCCGCGGGGAACCACCTGCGCATCTGCGGGGTCACCCTGGGGGACTCTGGCTTGTACCAGTGTGTGGCAAACAATGGAATTGGGTTTGTGCAGTCCACGGGGAGACTCCGTGTCCAGCCAGGTAGGAGCATTTGCAGCCCTCAAGAACTCACATTTATACTTCAGGCTTTATTCTGTTTTGGATTTTTTCCCGTAGATTATGTATTAATTTGTTTCTGACCACTAATCTTACAAAGAAGGTGCTTTCAGCTGGATTTTAAGAGATACAGGGATTTCTGGGGTAGTGTGGCTACTTGATACTTAAAACCTGGATTATCAGCTGCAGTCAAATCAGCTTATGATTGGATTTGATGCAATTTATTCTTAAATAGAATCAGGATCCTGCTGTGCTGGATGAGCGGGTACTCCTAGTAGTATTGGCTGCTGAGTAGTTAAGCCTGCTCCATAAACAAGTTTACACAACAATCATCAGGTTTGGGGTTAATGCACACTTCCCCTCTATCAGATTGGCAGGATCAGGTACCAGTAGTCTTTTTGATCTCCTTTCTGTCTAAGATACCTTCTAATACCCAGAGGAGTTGATTTCTGCTGGCACAAGGATGTTGGCAAGACTGGTGCTGTCCCTGTTCTCTCTCCCTGTCACGCGTAGCTGAAGCTTTGCACCTTCTCCAGACCAGTTACAGTTGGTGTGAGCTGTGCAGAGCCTGGCTGAGCAGAGATTTCATGGCCTGCTCGTGTGTGGAGTTCACTAAGCCAGTTTTGCCTGCTCCTTGTTCCTCACTGACAGACAAGTCTTTGTCATTTAGATAATTTAAAGTGTAGTTTGAGCGTAGGTTTTTATCAGCCTTCTCTAAGGAGGAGCCTGTGCGGATCCCTTCAGTTTGGAAGGGAGTCTGGAGATGCTGCGTAGAGAAGAAATAATTGTTGAAATGTTTAGAAAGAACCACACGTGATTTTTTTAAATTGTATTGACTTGTTCTGGCATTAAGTGTCATATCCCTTAGCTGAATTCCTTCTTTGGCCGTATCTCCCCGCAGGCAAAGACTCTGTCCCCACCATCGTCTCCTCCCCAGCGAACACCACTGTGGTGGCTGGCGGGGACGTGACCCTGTCCTGCAGTGCCACGGGCCAGCCCGCGCCGCTGATCCGCTGGTACGACCGCAGAGGCCCCGTGGCCAGCGCCCCCGCGCCGGGGCCGCAGCCCGAAGCGCAGAGC
>VZRX01014171.1:0-15357 GCA_013398075.1 Notiomystis cincta
CTGCCTCTCCCCAGTGTCCTGCAGGGCAGGGGTTGGCAGGAGGGAACCCAGGAAGGCTCTGGGGACAGCACTGGCTCTGGTCCCCACGTGTCCCTCGGGCTCAGAGGAGCAGGACTGGCTGCTGGCACTGGGACCCAGCCCTGCACACCCTGCCCTGGCTGGCACTGGGGTTTGGTGACCTCACCTCTCTATCCCTCGTCCCTTCCTGAGTCACTGCCTCTGTCTCCATGGCACCTCCATTTCACTGCAGTTTCCAGGGGTTGGCCTTGGTTTGTTGGTTTTTTTTTATTTCCCAAAATTGCTCCATTGCAAAACCTCCTGGTGGTTGAAAAGCTGCTTTGTTTAGCTCTGGTTTGGGTTGTTTTGCTGGTGTGGAGCTGGGCTGGCTCCCTGTGGACTGAGAGCTGGGCCATACCCCGGGCCCTGCTCTGGAATCTGCCTCTGGTTTGAGGCACAGGTTCTACCTTGACTCCAGGTGTTGGCAAGCCCTGTGCAGCTGTATCCATTTTGGGTTTTGGGCTTCAAATTAAATGCTTTGCTCCGCTGTTTGACAACTTTTAATTTATAAAGAGCAACAAAGATGCCCTTTGGGCAGCACAGCCTGGACAGGGTAATTTCTCTCAGAAACTTTGTTTTTGTGTCTCTCACAGTCCCATAACCTGGTTCTCCCTCCTGGTTTTGGCCCTGTGCTCCAGGCTGTAGCTGAGGCCCAGGCCCCCCTGGCATGATGCCGTCTCGGACCAATCTCT
This sequence comes from Notiomystis cincta, assembly GCA_013398075.1. NCBI lineage: Eukaryota > Metazoa > Chordata > Aves > Passeriformes > Notiomystidae > Notiomystis > Notiomystis cincta. Next base: position 750 of record VZRX01014171.1, read on the forward strand.
CTGCTGGGATTCCCAGTAGCAAAGTCAAATATTCCAAGCTCTCCAGCACTGATGATGGATACATCGACCTGCAGGTAAAAAGTGGGGAAGGGAACTGTAAAACCAGGAGGATGGGCAGGCACAGGCATTGCACAGGCAGCTGCTTCTCCTGCGTCTCTGCTGGAGCAGCTGCAGCTCAGAGAGGGACAAAGCCGGGTGGGAGCCAAACCCTCGGCCCTTCCCCTCTGGAAAGCCCAAAGAGCTTTCCTGGGAACGAGATGGGAGCAGCTGTGAAGTGATGGAAGAAGGGCTGGCTCAGCAGGGTCTCCATGGGCAGAATTCCTCGTGGAGAGCCCGGCAGTGGAGCTGCTGCAGCGCTTTGTCCCCTGTCACCTCTGCCAGCTGTGGGGTCACATCTGTGCTGCGGTGGGAGGGGAGCTGTGCTGAGTTCAGCTGCTCAATATTTGGGTTTTTCCATCCAGTTCAAGAAGAGCCCCCCAAAAATCCCCTACAAGGCCATCGCTCTGGCTGTGGTGCTCTTCATGATCGGGACCTTCCTCATCATCATCGGGGCCCTGCTGCTGGCAGGGTACATCAGCAAAGGTGTAAGTGACTCCTGGCCCCAAGGCTGCCCTGAGCCCTCCTTAGCCAGCAGGGGACAGGAAACAGCCTCCAGTTGCACCAGGGGAGGTTTAAACTCAAAGTTAGGAGAGGTTTGTCCTGGAAAGGGTGGGGAAGGCACAGCTGCAGTGGGGAGTCCCCATCCCAGGAGTGTTCAGGACACGTGGCTGTGACACTCAGGGATGTGGGTCAGTGGTGACCACGGGGGTGATGCTGGGTCATGACCCTGAAGGTCTTTTCCAGCCTCAAGGATTCGGTGATGCTGTGATGGTGTTCAGTGATCCAGAAATCCAGAGCCAAAGGAAGTGAGCAGGGGATCCATTCCCAGCAGGGCCTGGCTGTGCTGGCAGCCCTTTCCCTGGCAGCAGAGCCCTTGGATCCTGCACTCAGCCCGGCTGGGGCAGGCTCAGAGCTGGGCTGGGCCTCTCCAGGGAGGGCTGAGTGTCCCTGCCCTCCCCAGGGTGCAGTTCCCTGTCCTGGGGAGATCTCAGCCCGCGCAGACCCTGCAGGGACAGGGAGGAGCTTCCCCCTCTCCCCGTGGTTGTGATCCATGGGAAGGGGATCTGCTCCTGGAGTTGTGGGTGCCTCTCCCCTGCTGCCTGTGCTGTGCACTCAGGGGAGGTCAGCTCTGTGTTATCTCTGTGGCAGCAGCAGCCCCTGGGCTCTATCAGCAGCACTGCAGGCACAGACCCCTGGGCTCGGCCTCGCTGGCAGCTCCCAGCCCTGGCTGCACACCCAGGGTGTCCCTGGAGAAGGACAAGGTCCCTTGAGGGGGTCCCTGCAGCCAGGAGGAGATGCCAGGACGGGATTAAAGGCTCAGCCTGACCGACAGCCGAGATAGTTCTGACTGAACGTGGATTGTATTTCTGGGGGATGGATCACAGAACCACGGGGTGCCTTGGGTTCAAAGGGCCTTACAGATGCCCCTGGAGCAGGCAGGATGTGAGGGGCAGGAGAGCCCCCCACAGAGCTGTGTCCCTGCAGGAGACCGACCGGGCCATCCCCGTGCTCATCATCGGCATCCTCGTGTTCCTGCCCGGCTTCTACCACCTGCGCATCGCCTACTACGCCTCCAAGGGCTACCGGGGCTACTCCTACGACGACATCCCCGACTTTGACGACTGAGCCGTTAATTAGTCCCGCTCTAATTAGGTTGGTGGGAGCTGGGAGCTGCCCTGGGCTCCCAGCTGATGTGTGCCCGTCACGCGGCGCCGCTCCCCGGGCTTGAGGTGTTGCAGGTTTTCGGGTTTGGGGGGTGGGGGCTGGAGCCCGGAATTGACCAAAAAGGAATTGCAAAGAACTTGGGATTTATGGTATTTTTTCCTCTCGGGGTTGCATAATTCCCATCGCTGGGAAGTTCTTCCTGGGCGAGGCAATTCTTGCGATTTTCCCAAAATAGATGAGCTGGTTTCAGAAGCAGATGCTTGTTTTGTTTTTCTGTAAGTGTTTTCTAGAGTTTATTTTAGTTTTCCATGAGATTGTGGTTATTGTTGGGTTACCTTTGCGGACAAACCATAGTTAAATTCTCCTTTTGCTCTCTGTCCATCAGAAATGTTTCCAAACTGCTGGTCCTGAGCTTGCCTGGAGTAAATAAAGTCTGATGTGCACAAGAGGGGGAAAGCAGCACTCACAGGAAATAATTTACACACACAGTGCACTTGCCCCACAGCTCCCTGTCAGACTGACCAGGCTCATTTCCTCACTCACACATTTTTCCCCAGCCAGCTTTCCCCGTGCCACTGCTGCTTTTGGCAAAATCCGCTTCTCCTCCACAAGGACTGCTGTGGGATTTTGCTTATTGTTTTAAACAACCAAATGGATACAGGGAGAAGGATTGGAACCCAGACCCGTGTGTCTAAATACCAAAAATCCTGGGTTTGACTACTGTGGGTGTTGGAGATGCTTGAATTCCAGCTGTCTGTCTTTTGGAGTCCTTTTGTCCTCGTGTAGATAATTTGCAGTGCAGAACTGCCCAGGCCAGTGAAGAGAAGTTCTCTGTGTAGTTTGTGCTGACCAAACCCCCTCTGGATTGCTTTGCCAGCTTTGCTGCTGTGTCATTCAGGGAGAGCAGAGTGGTGGCTGCCCTTGTGTGAGGTAAAAGCAGGCTGTGTCCTGGGCTGGGGGAGTCTGGGTGTCCTGCAGAACGAGCAGCGATGCGAGTGGATGCATTTAACATGAATAAAGCTCTATATTCTCTAACCAGAGGTTTGTCTTTCCCACCCTCACAAGTGTCAGAGTGCACTAAAACTGTCCTGGGCTTTTAGCTGCTGTTGCCTCCAGCTCTCCAGTGCTGCTGGAGTGAGTGAGGGAGGCAGTGAGGCAGCAGCTCCAGAACAGCTCCCCAGCACCCTGGGCCTGCCTTGGGCAGAGCTGGGATTGCTGCAGCAGGGAGGACAATCCCGAGGGCCTGGGGTGGGCAGGTGCTGCTTCAGGAGGTCAGGGGGCCCTCCTGGAACCCCAGAGCAGCCCTGGTTCAATGGGCAGAGACCCCAAGGTTTGTCTCAGGTCCCAAGACCCCGTTCCTTGTGCTGTGCAGGGTCACCCCAGCGGTGTCATCCTGCACAAAGCACCCCCCAGGTGTCACCTGAGCCAAGGGGGGGCTGAACATTCCAGAAGGAGGGGGAAGGAGTGACTGGCACTGCAGAGCAGGCCCGTGGAGGTGTCCACAAGCTCAGGGCTGGCCAAACACCTTGCTCTGAATGTACTCCTGAACTGCCTTTTTTCCTCCTTCAGTGCTCCAGACTAAACCCAAACCTGAGCCAAGCTCCTTTTTTAACCTGCATCTCTCCCCTCATTTGTCCCAGTCCCACAGGGGTGTGGATCCCAGTCCCACAGGGGTGTGGATCCCAGTCCCACAGGGGTGTGGATCCCAGTCCCACAGGGGTGTGGATCCCAGTCCCACAGGGGTGTGGATCCCAGTCCCACAGGGGTGTGGATCCCAGTCCCACAGGAGTGTGGATCCTGGATCCCAGCTCCCCACGAGTGTTGATCCCAGGCCCACAGGGGTGTGGATCCCAGTCCCACAGGGGTGTGGATCCCAGTCCCACAGGGGTGTGGATCCCAATCCCACAGGAGTGTGGATCCCAGTCCCACAGGGGTGTGGATCCCAGCGCTGCTCTCTGAGGCAGAACTGGTTAAATTCAGGATTTCCCTCTGCCCCCCTGAAGGCACAGCTGGGCACAGGGGACACGTGCTGCTGGCAGCAGCTGGAATGTGTCAGTTAAAGCTGCCTCTGGCCAGGAGAGCGGCTGCTGACGTCAAACCATGAATCAGCCTCTCCTAAGGGACAGGGACCTGGGTTTGTTTGGGTTTGGGGAAAGGGGAGAGGAAGTGGAGGGGAAGTTTAGATGGAACAAGCAAAGAGGGACAGGAGAAGATGCAGAAAGTTGGGAAGTGGGGGTCACCTAAGTGGGATCAATAAATGTAGAGGACAGGAAAAGAAACTGGACTTTGATGATCCTTTGTGGGTTCCTTCCAACTCAGGGCATTCTGTGGCTCTGTGATTCTAAGAACATTCCTGGAGGAATGAATTTATTTTTCTTTGACAGAAAGCAAAGTCCTCAGGCAGCACAGTAGATAAATAAGCAGGGCTGTGGGAGGGTTGGCCAGAGGAAGAAGGGGTTGGTTTATTTCTGATAGGGAAAAAAAGAGAAACACTTCTAGGAAAGAAAAAGGAGATTCTGACCACTGGAAATATGTGGATCCAGAGGACCTCATTCCTCAGGTTGACATCCAGGTTTTGGGGAGCCCTGAGTGACTCCCTGCAGCGGGGCAGGGAACAGGAAAAGGCCTGGGAAGGAGTTTCTGGTTCTAGAGCAGGGCTGGAATGACAAATAAGGCACTGATGAATGAGGATAACACTGAAGAGCTGTTCCCTTTATGGAGCATCCTCCATTCCGGGCAAGGCAGCTGTCTCAGGGAAAAACAACATTTATAGAGCCTGGTGGGGTGCTGTTCTGCAGAGAAGCTCTGGAGAAAGAGCACGCAGGCAGATTCCAGGCTTTTCTCTGGGTTAGGAGTGCCTGGATTTGTCTCCTCAACACTGTTCTTCGATTGCTGTTGCAGGGCGTAGTTGCACAATTAATTACCCCCTTAATTTAATTTAACACCATGGAGTTGCTGGAAAGATTTGGAAATGTGGTTCTGGAGTCCTGTGGCCTGAGCTATCAGCAGTGCCAGAGAAATCCTCCTGGTGTGTTCTTTATAAAAGCAAAGGGTTTAGTCAATCTCATGATTTTGAGTGAATGAAACCAGAATTACCCAAAGTATTGTGCCATAAACCCTTGACAGGAGAGGCAGAAATTGTGCTCTGTAGGTTGTCTGAAGTGGTGAAGGGATGGGGAGGAGTTTCACCAGCCTGGGGTGGTGTTGAGCCCCGAGTCTGGGGGCAGCCACAGCCCTGAAGGGATCCTCGCCCTGTCCCTGGCTCTCAGTTCCTCTCTGGCTGAAGTTCCCCAGCAACAATGACTCTCACACTGAGGATTTTGCATATTTCTATACACAGATCCATGTAAAGAGACCTAGAATCATTAAGAAACCTTTAATTAACATCGAGTCCAACCATTAATTCCCAAGTGACATCATTCCTGCTGCAGGGAAGCAGCTGCAGGCTCTGCAGGCCACTCCTGGCAAAGCAGGTGCAAGCACTCCCCGCTTGTGCCACAGATGTTTCTGGCATTGCTGCTGCTCCTTCTCCCTGGGATTCTGCACGTGCTGCTGGAAGTTCGTGGGGTGGGGAGAAGAGCAAAGCCCACCTCTGGCCCTGCAGAAGCTCGAGTTTGTAATCCTTGTTCTGCTTTCTCAGCGGTGGTTTGCATTTCCTCTTGCTTTTTGGTAACCTCGTGCTCGGCGCCTGGCTGGGTGTTTGGAAAGGTGTGAGGAGGCGGGGCTGGGCAGCAGGGCTCTGACCTTAGTCCTGAAAACGCTTCAGTCGGAGCTGTGTGAAACAAGCCAGAGAGGATGTCAGGCTACCTAAATCCAGCCACGAAGCCAGTGCTGTGCCCGAGCCAGCAGCACAAAGGGCAGCAGCATCGCTGGGCTTCCCTGCAGGAGCACTCAGCCCAGCCCGGGCTTGCTTTCTGTCACCTGCAATTAGCCAAATCCAGCATCACTTTCCACAGAGAGGCTGCTACAGAAACAGGGATTTGCTGTGCCATAAAAGCCACGTAAAAACCCCTGGAGGCAGAAGAAATGGCTCAGCACAAGGGCTCTGCACCTTCGAGGGGGATCTGTGCTGTGACCTGCTCTGAGTGAGCTTCTCCAGGGCTCTCCACACTCCTCCCCCTCGTGCCTGGTCATTAAAAGTCCCAGACATCAGCTTGTTCATGCATCTGCTCCTCGTGCCTTCCACCTCTTCCTGAACCTCACCTTGAGCTTTCTCCTGGCTCCTCCCTTGGGGTGTTTGTCCTGCTCTTCCCAAGATCCCTGCCTGGAAGCACCTCCAGGTCTCCATGGCTGATCCTGCTCTTCCCAAGATCCCTGCCCTGGAAGCAGCTCCAGGGCTCCGTGGCCTCTCCCCGCTGGTGTCCTCGGGAGCTGCATCCCTTCAGCAGGAGGGTGACACCAGCCAGCCCTCGGAGCCCTCTCGGGTTTGCCCCTCCCAGCTCGGGGCAGCTCTGCCCTCACCTCCTGCCTTCTCAGCCTGGTGAAAAGAAACAATTTTTGCCATTTTCCCAGGGCTCTGTGTTGGCCCAGCCGTGCTCCCCTGCTCCGAGGCAGATGTGTCCCAGGAATGTGGATGTGCACGTGCACAGTTCCTCTCCCCTTCCTGAGTACACAGGCAGCTTGAGGGATTTTAGGAATGCTGGATTTCACTAAAAATAGCCCAGACAGTCCAGCAAGGCCGTGACGGATTGCTGCCTCCCAAGAGAGCTGGCTTTGTTCTGAGGTGGAGCCAAGAGGGAAAAAACTCAATTGTGGATTAGAAATTATTGTTTCCAATTGATTTAAGTGACTGGTTTGAGTCTCTGGGCTCAGGCAGACCTTGGTTTGGGCTGGTTCAGCACTCGTTGCCCTGAGGCCTTTCCTTCCCTGCTTGCTCCATGTCTAGGAAGGTGTTAAGAAACTGCTTTTAATCAGAAATAAGGCAATTACTGGGAGCTCAGTTTCGTGGCCTGCATGGCCAGAGCTTTCTTGTGATAAAAATCAGGAAGTGACATTTCCTTCCTCCACACTGTACTTGGGTTGGATCCTGAGCCACTCTGTTGTCCTCATCCCTGGGGCAGCACAAAGGCTGCTCAGGGAGCTCCCCTCCCACAGCAACACAGATCCATGAGATTCACGCAGAGCTTTTCCAGCTCTGCACTTACAGAGAGGAACAAAACTGTGATGAATCTTCTTTGAGAGGACTTTCAGCTCCCATGAAACAGCAGGTTTGGCACTGAAGCAAAAGTTCTGTGGAGGAATCACCGTTTCATCCTGGCCTGTTAAAGCAAAGGGCAACAAATCCACTAGTCACCACTAATTAAGTTTATTTTGAAATATTTACTTGGGCTGAAGTAGTAGCTGCTCTTAAGTATTTAAAGGATTAGCTGCCTGCTAGTCTTTCATGCCTGCAAACATTTATTTAAGCTGTTGCTGCAAATCATGCTGTTAACCTGTCATGAGAGGGTTTAACCTTCCTTCCCTTGTCAGTGGGAAATGCCTGGTCCAGATGGTCCTGCTGATGTGGCAGTGAGAAATTCAACATCCAGTCAGCTCCTCTGGGCTCTTTCCCCAGCTTCTTCAAGGAGGGGCAAGGCAGAAAAAGAATGTAGTGATAATTGTCTACATCAGGGTGTTGCAAAGCCTAAGGAGGGGCTGCCAGGAGTTCAGCTGGTGGGAAATGCATTCCACCCCCTGCTCTGGCTGCCACCAGGGCAAATCATTCCTCTCCCTCCTGCTGGCCTGCCAGCACCAGCAGCTGCAGTGCTCAGCCCTGCAGCCCGACGTTCAGGCACTGCTCAGACCGTGGCTTTGATGCAGGTGGGCAAACCCACTGCCAAACCAGAGCCCAGCCAGAGCTCAGTCATGCAGGAGCACCAATTCCTGAGCTAAAGCCATGTGCAGCAAGGGAAAGGTCCTGGACCTAGAACAACCCTCAAAGAAAACTGAGAAGTCACCTCAGCGGGGATTATTTCTTCCTCTTAGGAACATGTTGAGTGTAAAAGGGGAAGATCTCAGGTCCTTAAACCTGCAAATACTAATTAGCATCACCATATAATTTTCTAGCAGTTTTCATTAATGTGTCATTAGAAGAAGTCTGTCAGCTCCTATAATCCTCATTTTTCTTGTCTCTCAACACTAACAGTCCATATCACTGCATGACCTCTTCCCTGCTATTTTGGGTGGTTCTTTTCCAGACAAATGCCTTATTTTCTCTGTATTTGATACTGGAGGTCAAGTGAATCCTCTCTGCCTTTTCTTGCACAAGAACAGAGGCAGGATTGTAACAGGGCCAGTGCAAATGTGTGCCTAAAAATAAACCAGTGGATGGTCTCCAACTCCAAATACAAAAAGAGTATTTGTAGAGGTCTCTCTTTGTTGCGTGACCGCGTTTTAGATCACTGAGGAGACACTTCAAAGTTCAGCTCACAAACAGCTCGAGGTTTAATCCTCCCCACCAAACAAAGGCCTCTCTGACTGGATCTGGGGTCGGCTGCCACGCTGAACCCTTGGAGCTGGCTCCGAGCCGATCAGCCCCGGGGCAAGGGCAGTGTCCGGGATGCTGTGCTGGGCCACTGCCTCCCAGCCTGGCCACGGGCCGGGGCCGCAGAGGGACAGGCAGGCACACATCTCCCTCCTCCCTCCTCTGCTGGAGGCAAGGAAAACAATTCCACAGCAGCGAGAGGGGCCAGAGCTTGCAGAACACTTCAGTGACACCGCTTGGCACCAATTAAGAATAGCAGAGAGGTGGCACTTCAGGCAGGGAAGGGGTTAACCAACTGAAGGGCAATTTTCGGGGGAGAAGTTGGAGTCCATTGTGGATTTCTTTTCTGTGCTTTCATCCCTGGTTCTTGGTTCTCAGCATAAAAGGGGTTGCTAGTCCTTCTTTGTGTTTCCACTTGGCCTGTGAGCCTTTCAGGGCACGGCCCGTGGCTTCACCTGTGAGCAGGAGCACAGAGGCAGCGCTGTGCTGGGAGGGAGCTATAAATAGAGAGCCTGGCCAGCCCTGTGGCATCTGTGCTGCTATAATTGCCTGCTCTGCACTCCCGTGACAGCCTCGCTGCAGCTGTCAGGGCAAGGAGGAACCTCAGGGTCTCCACAGTCAGCTCAGTGCTGGACCTGCCTGTGGAGCTCTGCTCTGGGCCCCGTTCTCCCTCTGCCTCCGGGAGCTCTGCTTTGTCTCTGTGTGAGTGACCACTCCCAGTGGGATTCGGGCAGTGCAGTTTCAGAAGCTGCTTTGTAGAGGGCTCGTGGTCTAACTCGTGTCTCAGCACCACACTTGTTTATTTTGCCTTCTGCCCCTTGCTGGAGGAGGCTGGTGTGTTTGTGTCATTCCTGATGTCATCATGAGGTTTTGTTGCTATGTGCTCACACAAGGGATTAAATGAGTCACGGGGTAAAAGTGACCCAAGGCCATCCTTCCTCTCTGAGGATGTTCTCTGGGAATGACTTGCAAGTGGGCTAAAGCAGGGACTGAGTCTCTGCTCTCACTTCTCTGCTGAGGGATGAGTAAGCAGCCACGAGGCGCTGCTGCCTGGGCTTTGCAGAGTAAAGGACCTTCCCTTGAACTCCCAGTGCAGGTGGCTTAAGAAAACCTCTTTTATCTGTGCTACAAAATGCCCCTAATGGACTTCAAAATGATCTTGTGCACCATGTCCACCCCATTTTGGAAGTGGTTTAAGTGGGAATGAGTTGCTCTGGTCCTGCTTATCCACATGTGTCCACAGCAGCTGCTCTTTACTGCCAGAGCTTTGAACAGCCACATGTGGATGTGACACCAGGTGACAAATCCCAGCTTGTCTCCCCCTTGGAGACCATCCCTGCAGATGCCTCAGGCTTCATCTGATGGGGAGAAGATCTAATGCAACAGAACTCCAGGCTGAGTGTGCCAGGAGAGCAAAACCATGGGCAGCTGGCAGCCCCGGGCTCCTGCCGTGCCACAACCCCTCCGAGCCAGAGGTGGCTCCAGCCTCGGCTTTTTGGCGAGGAGAGCCTGGCAGGAGAAGAGCCCAGGCAGGACAAACCCGTGCTGCCCTCCTGGCCCCCTCCTGCTCCCACTCTTTCCAGCACTGAGGGGCTCTGGGCTCCTTTCAGGGAAGCAGGCTGGGGATGAACTCGGAGAGGTCACCGAGCCCATCTCCTCCTCCTGTCAAACACAGGCTTTGCCCCTGACTCAGCAAGTGAAATCTCATTTCTTTGGTACAGCCCTGAGGTACCAGACAGAATAGCAAGAAAACTGCCTTCTCCTCCAGAGCACAGGCTGTCCAGCTGAGTTAGTGTCACTGGCAGCCTTCTGGAGCACTCTTGCCATGCATTCCTGACAGCTTGGGATGAATACCCCGTGGCCAGCGTGGCTGCAGAGAGAAGCAGAGGGACCTGAGCTGGGTTGGTTGTGCTGTCCCGGCTTGTTTGTACTCTCCTGCCCCCCACAGCCTCATCTCCACTTAGGAAACATTTTGCAAACCCGAAGCTGAAGGATGCTCTCCTCTCTCCAAAAGCTGCCAGAGGGGGAACCCTCGTGAGAGGAGCAGCAGGGAGCCAGAAGTTCTGCGGGCACGCAGCTCTCCTCTCCTGCTCACCCATGGATTCGTTCCCTGGGTGAACTGAGCGCGCTGTCCCTCTGCAGGTCACAGCAGACCCAGCGGGGGCTCTGCCGCCTGCATCGCTGCCTGCAGCCTCCGTAATTGGAGTACTTGGCCCGAGATCCTTGGACCGAAAGCTCTCTTTGCTACCGAGAGCACTTTGCACTAATTAGACTTCGTAAAAGTCTTCCTGCCTCCGTTTTGCAGATGACAAAGCGGAGAGTTGAGCCGGGCTGGCAGAGCCGAGCTCGGTTCTGAGAAGGAGATGCATTTTTTCTGACTCCATTTCCACCTGACATTGGGGGGAGCAGCAAGCCATGGGTGTCCCCGAGAAAATGATAAACTCCTGTGGGTTGGCAGCAGGAGGAGTTTCCCACCAGGTGTTGTAGGTGGTATTTTAACCCAGGGCTGCTCACACTTGCTTTCCTCACCTCACAAAGTGAACCCCAGGGGCTGCCCAGCTCTTCCCTTGGTTACCACTCCACATTCCAGAGGGAGAAGCAAAAAAATCACTGCAGTTGAGTTGTTAACTTTTTTTGCCTTATTTGGGGGAGTTTTCACTTACCTCCTAGGCAGCTGTTGAAATGCAGGGGTTTAATTTTTGTCTAATCCAGTGAAAGATATTCCTGTTATCCACATCCAGGAGTGCTGGGTTCTTCCTGATTCCTGGACTCCATCTGTGGGATTGACACAGAATGTTGTTAATCTGATGAGAGGCAGGCATCAGAATTTTTTACTTGGTTTTGTTTCTTGTTTTTTTCTCGTTTTTCATTGTAAAAACCAAACTGAAAACACACCAAGAAAACAAGACTGGAAATGAGCTCTGGATCCCAGACCCCAAACCAATTATAGACTCATGGGATGGTTTGGGTCTGTTGGAAGGGACCATCTCATTCCATGCCCCTGCCAAGGGTTAGGATGCCATTCAGTAGATACCATCCCTGGATGTGAAGTTTTGATTTGGCCTTTTGGACATCCTGTGCTCAGATCAATGATTCATATCCCAGCTGAGACAACACTTGGATTTAAAATGGAAATTATGAGTAGGAGACGCCGGCCAAAAGCATTTCAGCATTTAAATTTATGCCAATAATGTCCATGCTGCATCTGAGGAAAACCCTGAGCTGCAGTCCTGTCCTTCCTGTTTGATCCACACAGAGCCATGAAGAAACCACCAAAATAAAGCTGGGGAATGCCCTCAGTAAAGAAAGGTTCCTTGGACTGTTGTGACAGGGTGCAGCAACCCCTCCCCTGCTCAGGTGAGTCCCTGAGCGAGCTTTGAGGAGCTCAGGAAATCTACACAAGATGGAGAAAACAAAGGAGATCTCAAAGGTCTGCACAGCAAATGATTGATGACTGCTAATTTCTCCTGCTGCATTGTCATGAAGGACGTGCACATCCCATGGCTCCAATTCTTCCAGCTTTTTTATGGACCCGTGAATCATTCAGGCAGAGAGTGATTGGATGTTTAGATAAACACCTCAGGGTTCTTCACTACATTTTAATAACACAAATGATATATGCCAATCATCCCAGTAAAATGATTTCTACTTCTGTAGCAGGACAGTCAGCAGGGCTCTGGCTTCCTGAACAAGGCAAATGCCAGGGAATTTTCTCAAATTTTGCAGCACAGGAGGCCACCTGGAAGGGAATTTATCAATTTAAGAGGAAAAAGGACTGAGAAACGCTTTACTGCTTTTGAGCCCATGGTTCTGGGGGGGTCTAGCTGTGTCAAATTCAATTCTTGGAACACTAAATCCACTTTTATCATCCTTGCCCTGTTGTCCTTGGGATTATCACGACCCTGAGATCTTTATCTGTTACATTTCAATCTGACTGATGTGTTTTCTGTCCCATATTTCCCTCTGCCATCCTTCACCTGGGGAGGGCGGGTTGGAAAACCCTCACACTCACTCAGAAATGAACCAAACAGAGCTGTGTTCTCTGTGCCTGATCCCGAACGTGGGGAAGCCTCGCAGGGACACTGAGCACGCACGATCCCTCTTCCTGCACCAACTCCTGTCAACAGCAGAGCTGCTGCAGCCTCAATCAATCTGGCACTACTAAAACGTCCTTCCCGTGCTCCCCCACCCTGACAAACAAAGGCTTTTAACGTTTAAAAGCTGCACTGAAGTCTGTGTCCACGTTTGGGATAAGGCCAGGTATTGAATAATGCCAAGGATCGATATCCATAATCAAGCACTGTGCCTTAGCCCTGCCCTATACACTTCTCCATATGTCTCATTGGAAAACCTTTTAGAAGCTTAACCAGGAGAGCATTGCAGTGAACGGGGGGAAAAAACCATGCCTGAGGATAAGCACAAATGCTCCAGATGCCTCATAGGGTCTCTGGTCTTAAAGTAAGCTCCTGGGTTTTAATGGGATGGGATGAAACGCTCTTTATGGGGGAGCAGGAGGGAAGGGGTTGGACAGCTGGTGAACAAACACCCTGCCAGCATTCCTGGTTGCCAAACACTGCGCAAACAGCAACGTTTGAGGCAAGGACCCAAAGATCAACAGCGGTCTGGGTGGAACTGCTGGTCCAATTAGTGGAGTGGTCCGGGGAGCACTTTCCCATCGACTCAGGGCTGCACCGTAATTAAACAACAGCAGGGCTGGGGGGAAAGCCCGGCAGGGGTCGAGGTCTCCTCAAGGACAGCCGGTGTAAGGGAGCAGGGTGGGGTCTGAGGAGGGGCAGGAATCGCTCTGCGGGCTCGGCCCCGGCTGCCCAAACAGCCCTGAGCGAGAGAAGCACCCGTGAGCTGATGTGTCTGAGAACTGCACGTCCTGGCAAGGGCAGGACACGAATTAAAGCGAGTTAACGTTGTCAGAAGCCATTAGGAATGTCAGATGTTGCCGAGAGCGACGTGAGAGAGGCAGCGTCCAGTGCCGGGTACCGGAGCTGCAGATGTCAGCGGGGCCTGGAATCCCCCAGCTCTGTGGGCTTGGCAGGGGATTGTCACACCGGTGGCACATTTGTCCTGGCCCCCAGCAGAACACTGGAAATCTCAGAAAAGTGGCATTGCCGGACAAGGGTTGTGGATGTGGTGGAGGTGTCATCTTTTGGGGGACTCAGCTTAGCCTCCTCCAGTACAACAGAGGAGGTTTAGGTTGGACATCAGGAGGAATTTTTTCACAGGAAGGGTGATTAGACATTGGAATGGGCTGCCCAGGGAGGCGGTGGAGTTGCCGACCCTGGAGGAGTTTAAGGAATAACTGGATGTGGCACTCAGTGCTCTGGTCTGCTTGGGATGGTGGTGACTGGTCACAGGCTGGACTGGACCTCACAGGGCTTTTCCAACCTAAATGATTCTGTGATTCTTTTGTTCCTCCCTAAATTACCTCCTATTGTAAAAATTGGATTTTTCCTAGAAGATAATAATTTTAAAAAAAATTGAAACAGAAACCCCAAGACAGCCAGGGCTGGGGGAACCAGGTGAGTGCATTTTCCTAGGGGACCCCCAGGTGAGGGGCCCAAGGGGCTTTATTTGGGGACCTCATTGATATCCATCAATATCCATCGATATCCATCGATATCCATCAGTATCTGCAGGGAGGTGTCAGAGATGGAGCAGGCTCTGCTCCGAGAGGCAATGGGCAGAAACTGATCCATGCAAAGTTCCACCTGAACACGAGGACGAACTTCCCTGCGTGGGTGACCAAGTACACAGGAAAGTGTGATTTTGATTCCTAGGATCAAAATAATAGAATAACACAATCTCGAGTTGGAAGGGACCCATCAGGACCNATAACACAATCGCGAGTTGGAAGGGACCCATCAGGACCACTGATGTAACTCCCAGCCCTGCACAGGACATCCCAACAATCCCCCCGTGTTCCTGGCAGCCTTGTCCCAACACTCCTGGAGCTCTGCCATCCCTGGGGCCGGGACCATCCCCTGGGGAGCCTGTTCAGTTCTCCACTGCCCAGAGGGGCTGTGGATCCCTCACCGGGGATATTCCAGACCCGTCTGGACACGATCCTGTGCCATGTGCTCTGCGGTGCCCCCGCCTGAGCAGGGAGGCTGGACCAGATGCTCCTTTCAACCTTCCCCATCCCGTGACTCTGCGCTTTGTGCCTTTCCTGGATAAAGCGTTAACACGTCCCCGCAGCCGGAGGTTTCTCCCTCAGCGATCGCGAACCTGTTTCCCCCGCCGAGCGCCGGGGCCGCCATGGCGGCCGAGCCCTGAGGGAGCGGGGCTCGGGCCGCGCCATCTTGTGGGGGCGGAGCGGGGCCCGTCCCGCCCCGTGTTCTGGCTGCCGGGGCCGCCCGGCCCCGCCGC
>VZRX01014171.1:17445-32765 GCA_013398075.1 Notiomystis cincta
CGTGAGCTGATGTGTCTGAGAACTGCACGTCCTGGCAAGGGCAGGACACGAATTAAAGCGAGTTAACGTTGTCAGAAGCCATTAGGAATGTCAGATGTTGCCGAGAGCGACGTGAGAGAGGCAGCGTCCAGTGCCGGGTACCGGAGCTGCAGATGTCAGCGGGGCCTGGAATCCCCCAGCTCTGTGGGCTTGGCAGGGGATTGTCACACCGGTGGCACATTTGTCCTGGCCCCCAGCAGAACACTGGAAATCTCAGAAAAGTGGCATTGCCGGACAAGGGTTGTGGATGTGGTGGAGGTGTCATCTTTTGGGGGACTCAGCTTAGCCTCCTCCAGTACAACAGAGGAGGTTTAGGTTGGACATCAGGAGGAATTTTTTCACAGGAAGGGTGATTAGACATTGGAATGGGCTGCCCAGGGAGGCGGTGGAGTTGCCGACCCTGGAGGAGTTTAAGGAATAACTGGATGTGGCACTCAGTGCTCTGGTCTGCTTGGGATGGTGGTGACTGGTCACAGGCTGGACTGGACCTCACAGGGCTTTTCCAACCTAAATGATTCTGTGATTCTTTTGTTCCTCCCTAAATTACCTCCTATTGTAAAAATTGGATTTTTCCTAGAAGATAATAATTTTAAAAAAAATTGAAACAGAAACCCCAAGACAGCCAGGGCTGGGGGAACCAGGTGAGTGCATTTTCCTAGGGGACCCCCAGGTGAGGGGCCCAAGGGGCTTTATTTGGGGACCTCATTGATATCCATCAATATCCATCGATATCCATCGATATCCATCAGTATCTGCAGGGAGGTGTCAGAGATGGAGCAGGCTCTGCTCCGAGAGGCAATGGGCAGAAACTGATCCATGCAAAGTTCCACCTGAACACGAGGAAGAACTTCCCTGTGTGGGTGACCAAGTACACAGGAAAGTGTGATTTTGATTCCTAGGATCAAAATAATAGAATAACACAATCTCGAGTTGGAAGGGACCCATCAGGACCACTGATGTAACTCCCAGCCCTGCACAGGACATCCCAACAATCCCCCCGTGTTCCTGGCAGCCTTGTCCCAACACTCCTGGAGCTCTGCCATCCCTGGGGCCGGGACCATCCCCTGGGGAGCCTGTTCAGTTCTCCACTGCCCAGAGGGGCTGTGGATCCCTCACCGGGGATATTCCAGACCCGTCTGGACACGATCCTGTGCCATGTGCTCTGCGGTGCCCCCGCCTGAGCAGGGAGGCTGGACCAGATGCTCCTTTCAACCTTCCCCATCCCGTGACTCTGCGCTTTGTGCCTTTCCTGGATAAAGCGTTAACACGTCCCCGCAGCCGGAGGTTTCTCCCTCAGCGATCGCGAACCTGTTTCCCCCGCCGAGCGCCGGGGCCGCCATGGCGGCCGAGCCCTGAGGGAGCGGGGCTCGGGCCGCGCCATCTTGTGGGGGCGGAGCGGGGCCCGTCCCGCCCCGTGTTCTGGCTGCCGGGGCCGCCCGGCCCCGCCGCACTCGCCGCGGAGATCGAGGGGAGCGGAGCCGCAGCCCCCAGCGCCATTGCCGCCCTCAGCCCGCCATGGCAGGTGAGCCCGTCCTCCTCCTCCTCCCGCCGCCGCCCGCCCTGAGGGAGCAGCCCCGCGGCGCTTCCCCGCCGCGCTCTCCCCTCAGCGTTCTCTCCGCCGCGCTCTCCCCTCAGCGTTCTCTCCGCCGCGCTCTCCCCTCAGCGCTCTCCCTTCAGCGCTTTCCCCTCGGCGCTCCCCCTCAGCCTCCCGCCCGCTGTCACCTCCATGCTGGCGGCCCCCCATCCCCGCACACCCGCGGCTCGCCCCTCGCTGCCGCGGGCCGGAGGGTCGCGGCTCCCCGCAGCCTCCACCATGTTACCCGGCCGCGGTTCACCTTGGCCGCGCGGCTCCCGCGCCGTCCGCACCTCTCCTTTCCTCTCCTCTCCTCCTCTCCCTTTTCTTTCGTGTTTGTGGGTTAAATAAACCCTTCCCTGTGCTCCGTGCCGGCGTCTTCTGGCTCGGCATCGTCTCCCGGGGATGGGGAAGGGGCGCGGGGGGATGCCCGGGGTGGCACCTGCGGCGGGGTCACCTGCCCGGCGAGCGGGACCGGGGCATCGATCCCCGGGGTGGGGTCTTCTCTCTGTGCCGCTGAGGTCATGATTTCTTTTAATTATTTTTTTTCCCGTTTATCTGAAACAAAATGGGTGGCAGAGCCGTAAGCTTGCAGATGGGATGGAGAAATGCAGGTTAATTCTCCCCTGGTCCTGAAGGGGTGGCCTCGCTCTTCTCTGATCCCGTTCTCGTGATACGCTTTAAAGCTTTTCTTCTCCCTTTTTAAAATTATTTATTTGCCTTTTTTTTTTCTTTTTCAGTGCACATCGAGGCAGTAAATATTCCAATTTTCTCGTTTTAACTTGCAAGCCCCGTTCGATATCGTGTGTGGTTTTCTTTTGTTTTAAGGTACATTTTGGGTAGAACGAAGTGATGTAGGTAGCGCAGAAAAATGATCAAACAAAGCTTGTTGCAAGCCTATGAGGTTTCCTAGAATAAGGACTAACCACTATCATACATTCCTGTTGTAGGTGGCTTTTGCCTTTATCCATAAAAGCTGGGAATGAGGCAGAGGCTTTACAGTTTTATTCCCGTCCCTTCATTTTGGAGGCATCGTTGTCATTTTGTACGCTGGGAAGAGCAGCCCTTGAGGCAGTTTGGGGCTCCCATCACCAGGTGAGTGCGGGCTGGGCTGACCCCAAAGGCAGCAGCAGAGCCAGTGGAAGATTCTGGCAGGGAAGGCAAATCCCCAGAGGTGTTTAAGACAAGGTAAAGACCTGGCCTGTTAATTTTTTCTGCCTTGTCATTTCCCACATGCAGCTGACTCTTGGTGTGAGTTCAGTGCCAGGTAAATGCCAGGCTCCCTGTCGCTAATGTGCTTTATTTTTCAATAAAAACACCAAATGCTCTGTATTCACAGGGAGCTTAATATGTCTTTGTGTCCTCACTGCAGTGTAGTGCTGCCAGGCTCGAGCAGCCTTTAAATTACCCAGTTTAAGCTTAAAAAAAAAAGCTGCTTTGGATAGTGTTTTTACTGGCAGGTGGAGTTCGATGTGGGCTGTAAAACGAAGTGGAGAAGCAGAACAAATGCTGGAGTGATGAGCAGCTGATGGGCTGCACAGTGCCAGAGCCAGGCTTAACTGCACACCTTGGTCAGCCAGGTGATTTTGGTGTAGATAAAGGATTATTGCAACAAGTAGCTCAGGTTGGCAAACTGGAAAATAGTCCTTGAGATATGTAGAACAATTGGATTAGCAGTTGATGAGCTCTTGCACCCCTACTCCTAGCTCCCAGTCATGATCCAGATAGCTTGAAATTAAAACAGTGTTAACGTGGAGGTGCACTGAAACAAATTCAACCTTGGGCTAGCAAGGAGGTTAAACAAGCCCTGAGATTTTTATCGTGGATTTAAACAAGCCTTTGGCTTAGTCAGGATGCAGAGAGGACTTGAAAATGTCTTGTCAGAGCCCTGGGGACAAGAGGAGTTCGTGCTGAGGTTCTCAGGGGTGGGTTGTGCTCCTGCTGTGCCTTAACAGGCCGAATTCCAATGGTTTAAGACCCATCCCAGTGTGTCACCGGGCTGTAAGCCCTGCCCTGAGCCCGGCTTAGCTGTGCTGAACTCCCCGGAGCACGCAGCTCTCAGCAGATGGAAGGAGCAGGATGGGAATCTCAGAGCACGGCCCTGTTGCTTCTTCAGCATTTTCAGCATGGAGACAAAACGGGAGGACAGGCAGCTTCTCAAACAGTGGGAGGATTTGGGCTGCAGGTGGGTGGGTGTTTCCTTGGGTGACAGCAGCAATTCAAGCAGCTCCCATCCCTGCGAGTGTCCCCTGGGTGTGGGACCCCCGGAGGGATGGCAGCTCAGTCGAGGGTCAGCCCACAAAAGCCTCGTGTTTCTTTGGCAGCCAGATCTGTTCAGGGAATTCTTGTGCTCTCTGCTCTCCCTGAGCCCAGGCAGACCTGAGTGTACCTCCCTAAGTCCGTACTGGAGGGTGTGTGGCTTTTTAAAGCTTGCTAATAGGAGAATTCTGTCTTGTGAGGCCCAGTCTAACAGGGAGTTGAATTCCAGTGGAGAAACAGATATCATTTCTTTGATGGCATTACTTGGTTGGAGACTTCTTCAGGGGAAGCTCGAGATAATGGCAGTGTTTGAGGACTGGTTTTTTCCTAACAGAAAACTTTGTCTGTGGACTTCCCCCACATTTGTTTAGAAGAACCTATAAAAAATGCTGCATTTGTACGCAGTTCCTATTTCAATTTTTTTAAAATTAAACCAGGTAGAGTTTTTTTTGTTTTCGATTCTGTCAGCAGGCTTGGTGGTATATTTCTTTCTGGTGTAGCCAAACCTGCCAACTTCCTCAATGTGATGGAGTGTGGGCTGTGAGTGACTTTGTTGTGTTGTGTGAGTTGATTGGAAACCATTGAAAGGAGAATGGGTGAAACTTCGGGCATTGTCGGTATGGATTCCTCCCGAAGTGGCTGCTAAGCTGCTCTCCTGACTGCTCTGGACTGCAGCAATTAAACCTCTCCCGATCCCCCGAGGGCAGGGAAAGGCAGCTGGCACGCCCTGGGAGCTGTTCCCACTACAAACTGGTGGAGTTTGGGAGGTGATAGAATCCTGGAATGGGGTGGGTTGGAAGGGACCTCAAAGCCCACCCGGCTCCATCCCTGCCATGGCAGGGACACCTCCCCTGTCCCAGGCTGCTCCAAGCCCCATCCAGCCTGGCCTTGGAAACTTCCAGAGATCCAGAGGCAGCCACGGCCCTCTGTGCCTGGGCCTCCCCACCCTCCCAGGGAAGGATTTCTTGCTGGGAACATCTTGTTCTGCTGTAGCTGCTCCTGTCAATGCCTTTGTGTGAACCACGTATGAAATCTCAAGCCCCAGAAGTTTCTGTAGGGCCATTTCTTCAATGGATTTATTTTAGTTTCAAACATTTCTTTATGTGTTTATCCTTACAGGAGAAAATGCAGATGGCTGCATACAACCCTTCTACTTCCATTGGAGCTGATGGTTTATGTGTTGCTGGAAAATCTATTTATATCAAATGTTATTTATGAAGCCTCAGTGGTCACGACATGGCCTGACAACAGTTACAGTGGGGATTATTTTACTTAAAAGCTGCAGGAAGACAATATTGACAGTCAGGATGAGTAAGAGACGAGCATCCTGATGTAGTGAAGGCAGGAATAAAATAAATCACTATAAATGAAAGTTCTTGCTGTGTTGTGCAGCCTTCCCGGAGGTGCAGTGTGTTCAGACACTGCCAGCCTCGTGGGGTGCACTAAATATTTCTGTCAGTACTTGGGAGCACATTTGCTTTATGGGCAAACGTTTTTAGTTGTTGTGAGCAGTCTCAGGACAGGGTTTCTTTGATGGCAGGAAAGAAATCTGATGACATTTGGCTGTTTTCAGGTTATGGAAAGGAAATGTTTGCTGTCTGAATGTTTTTCTATTGCAGATGAATCTAAATGGGGATTTCTTGCCATGGTAATTTGGCCAGGAAAGGAGCAGAGCTACTTCCTTGGAAAGGCAATTGGGGTGTTGAGACATCGCTGGCACTGGGTGGGGAAAGGGAGGATGAGGGAGAACTGGACTTGTGTTGTAATTTTATCCCTTCCACTCGCGTTAATCTCGGCCTTTTCTGCCAAGCAGCAGTGGGAACGTGTGTGGCATCGGCAGCGCCGCGTGCCTGGCAGTGCACCACGCAGCTCCCTGGTTTCTGACACAGCTCTCCAGAGGGCTCAGGAGCTGAGTCTGGGCTGGCCAGGGCTCCCCAGGGCTGGGCTGGCCAGGGCTCCCCAGGGCTGGGCTGGCCAGGGCTCCCCAGGGCTGGGCTGGCCAGGGCTCCCCAGGGCTGGGCTGGCCAGGGCTCCCCAGGCCTGGGCTGGCCAGGGCTCCCCAGGGCTGGGCTGGCCAGGGCTCCCCAGGGCTGGGCTGGCCAGGGCTCCCCAGGGCTGGGCTGGCCAGGGCTCCCCAGGGCTGGGCTGGCCAGGGCTCCCCAGGGCTGGGCTGGCCAGGGCTCCCCAGGGCTGGGCTGGCCAGGGCTCCCCAGGGCTGGGCTGGCCAGGGCTCCCCAGGGCTGGGCTGGCCAGGGCTCCCCAGGGCTGGGCTGGCCAGGGCTCCCCAGGGCTGGGCTGGCCAGGGCTCCCCAGGGCTGGGCTGGCCAGGGCTCCCCAGGGCTGGGCTGGCCAGGGCTCCCCAGGGCTGGGCTGGCCAGGGCTCCCCAGGGCTGGGCTGGCCAGGGCTCCCCAGGGCTGGGCTGGCCAGGGCTCCCCAGGGCTGGGCTGGCCAGGGCTCCCCAGGGCTGGGCTGGCCAGGGCTCCCCAGGGCTGGGCTGGCCAGGGCTCCCCAGGGCTGGGCTGGCCAGGGCTCCCCAGGGCTGGGCTGGCCAGGGCTCCCCAGGGCTGGGCTGGCCAGGGCTCCCCAGGGCTGGGCTGGCCAGGGCTCCCCAGGGCTGGGCTGGCCAGGGCTCCCCAGGGCTGGGCTGGCCAGGGCTCCCCAGGGCTGGGCTGGCCAGGGCTCCCCAGGGCTGGGCTGGCCAGGGCTCCCCAGGGCTGGGCTGGCCAGGGCTCCCCAGGGCTGGGCTGGCCAGGGCTCCCCAGGGCTGGGCTGGCCAGGGCTCCCCAGGGCTGGGCTGGCCAGGGCTCCCCAGGGCTGGGCTGGCCAGGGCTCCCCAGGGCTGGGCTGGCCAGGGCTCCCCAGGGCTGGGCTGGCCAGGGCTCCCCAGGGCTGGGCTGGCCAGGGCTCCCCAGGGCTGGGCTGGCCAGGGCTCCCCAGGGCTGGGCTGGCCAGGGCTCCCCAGGGCTGGGCTGGCCAGGGCTCCCCAGGGCTGGGCTGGCCAGGGCTCCCCAGGGCTGGGCTGGCCAGGGCTCCCCAGGGCTGGGCTGGCCAGGGCTCCCCAGGGCTGGGCTGGCCAGGGCTCCCCAGGGCTGGGCTGGCCAGGGCTCCCCAGGGCTGGGCTGGCCAGGGCTCCCCAGGGCTGGGCTGGCCAGGGCTCCCCAGGGCTGGGCTGGCCAGGGCTCCCCAGGGCTGGGCTGGCCAGGGCTCCCCAGGGCTGGGCTGGCCAGGGCTCCCCAGGGCTGGGCTGGCCAGGGCTCCCCAGGGCTGGGCTGGCCAGGGCTCCCCAGGGCTGGGCTGGCCAGGGCTCCCCAGGGCTGGGCTGGCCAGGGCTCCCCAGGGCTGGGCTGGCCAGGGCTCCCCAGGGCTGGGCTGGCCAGGGCTCCCCAGGGCTGGGCTGGCCAGGGCTCCCCAGGGCTGGGCTGGCCAGGGCTCCCCAGGGCTGGGCTGGCCAGGGCTCCCCAGGGCTGGGCTGGCCAGGGCTCCCCAGGGCTGGGCTGGCCAGGGCTCCCCAGGGCTGGGCTGGCCAGGGCTCCCCAGGGCTGGGCTGGCCAGGGCTCCCCAGGGCTGGGCTGGCCAGGGCTCCCCAGGGCTGGGCTGGCCAGGGCTCCCCAGGGCTGGGCTGGCCAGGGCTCCCCAGGGCTGGGCTGGCCAGGGCTCCCCAGGGCTGGGCTGGCCAGGGCTCCCCAGGGCTGGGCTGGCCAGGGCTCCCCAGGGCTGGGCTGGCCAGGGCTCCCCAGGGCTGGGCTGGCCAGGGCTCCCCAGGCCTGGGCTGGCCAGGGCTCCCCAAAGCTCCCCAGGGCTGGGCTGGCCAGTGCTCCCCAGGGCTCCCCAGGGCTTGGCTGTGCTCCCCAGGGCTGACCAGTGCTCCCCAATGTTGTTCTCAGCCCTGTCCATAGTGAGTGACCCTCACCTGGGAGCTCTGACTCTTCCCTTGGCTGTGCCGTGGCCCCGGGGCAGGGTTGGGCTCTGAGAACTCCGGGACAGTTTTGGGAAGGAGGAATTCCCAGCCAGGCTGTGCCCAGAGGGTCCCAAAGCACCGTGTTTGGGTGTCTCCCTCCTGTGCTGTGGGAGTGGATTGAAACGATCTGAGTCGCCATCCCACAGCTCTGTTTGATTGTTTGCTGAGGCTTGAGGTAACTGTAAAAATAGTATTTTAATGAGTTTATAATTAGAAATTCAATGATCTCCCTGTGTCTCAGTTCTCAGGCCAGAAGATGCTGGTGCTGGTTAAGGAGGGGGCGGAAAATGCACTTAAAATCCAAGTGTCTGCCCTTACTTATTTTAATACTGCTTTTAAATAGCAGCTTCAAGAGAGAATAAACTTTATCCTATTTCAGTGAAAGGGAATTTCCACAATTCCTTCTCAACACATTCAGACAACCAGAATATTTCATTCTTCCCCCAAAGCCTACGTTACCAAGCAGTAATAAATGGATGTGTATTGCTGAGAGTCTCCCAGGTGCCTTGGGGCGATGGCACGGCTGGATTTTAGCTGCGTGTTTTGGAGTCTGATGCATCTCTGTGCCCTGAACCAGGCATGTTTTGATCTTGGGCTTGCGTCAGCAAAAGGCCTGAGAAAACAAGCTTTGTGTGGTAGTTGTATTTTTAGGAGCAGAGGAGTCCAGTTGTGGTGGTGGAGGAGCTGTCTCACAGTACCTGGGAGTATCTGAACTTTCCAGCCCCAAAAACAACTGACCTGGTTTCTGTGTGTTTGGGTTAAACCAGCACATGGCCTCCCTGCTAAAAGGGACTGTTTGAATTTGTCACCCACTCTTAGAGTAAAACCACTTTGAAGAATGGGCCTCAAATGGTGAGGGAGGGACTGACTCAATAGTTTTTGGTTTCGACTGTTTGGAAATGTCGTGACTCACCAAACTGATTTTGAATCTGATTTCGAATGGCTCCACGTCCCCCAGTTTGTTGCCTGAATTATTTTTAAATCAAACTGTTGCAGGGCTCAAGCCATTCCAGCAGTTGGCTGAAGCATTTTGGGAATGCAGGGTAGTGGGAAAGTAAGTGAAAAGCAATTTCAGGGGGGGCTTATGCACTGACATTCCTGGGCATTAACCTCGGGCTGAGCTTTGAGTAGTTCGGGCTCTCAATGGAGCGACACATTTTAATTGGCTTTACTCCTGTTTTGCATGGCCGTGAAATGGCAGCCCAGGGCAATAATGTCGATTTTAGTGGTTTGCTGGCTGTTACACACTTGTGAGATTGTAAAAGTTAACAGAATAAAGTGCAGCTTTAATAGGAAGGCGCCTTAAACACTGATGCACTTGGCTGTGTTTATGTGCTGGGGTGGTTAATGGATTTATCCCACTCTCCCAGCCCTCTAGATGTCCTGTGGATCTGCAATGGGATGGAAATGCTGGAGGTCTTTGACCGCCAAGCCTGGCTTTGCTGAGCACCCTCTTTGCTAGAACCCACCACCTGAAGGGTTTTCTGACCTTACTCCTTTTATCACTTACCTGGATTATCTTGAATTTCAGCCCGAAGCTCAGCGGTGCTGCTGTGTTGTGCTTTTAAAGGGAATGGGGTGTGAATGTTCTGAGCAGCATTCAAGGTCACGGAGAGGATCTCATAAAACAGGCACGTGACTCCATGCCATGACTTTCACTTTTTATTTAGGAGCTTGGAAGGGAAATAAAATGCTGCCCTGCAAAGTTAGCAACCTTTTATTCTGTGTGCTGGTTGACATGAGGCTGTCTCAGAGCTACCAGGACTTGATGGACTGTGGGGAGGTTTGAATTTTCAGAGTCTCTGAATCCCTGTGACAGGAAAAAACTAATTTTGCTCTGTTTATCACTTATCCTTTGTGTGGAGAATGGTGTATCCAGAGCCTCACCATACCCAAGCAAAGGAAACACATCGTTGTTTTGGCAGGCTGTAAAGCACCAGCTCTTCACAGGTTACAGCAGCTTTTATTTCCCTCCCTTTTTCATTTTTTGTATAGAATTAATTGTTTCTGAAAGATAACTAAATCTTCCATTTGTTTATATTTTAACAGATTGGGGATTTTGATAAAAGCTGACAGATTATGGTTTCCTGACGAGCATTTTGTTGTATAAAGACCAAACCTAAGGAGTAATTTGGATTTAGACTGACAAGAAGTCAGAGCTGCAGGTCCCTGTTCGTAGGCTCGGAGTGCAAGAAATAATTGCTGTGTTCTCATCCTGTTCTGTGTCCTTTCATCTATGGGAACAATAACAGTTACCAGTAATTTGCTGATATTAGATGTATTTGCATGGGTGCCATTTAATTTTGTGTGTGGAATTTTAGGAGGTTGTGCTGAGCAGAATCATTATTACCAATATAATTTCACAGGGCTCTGATCTGGTTTATTCAGCCTGTTGGACACTTATTACTTGTAATCTATTTCAGTTTGCTGATAGATGCTTTTAAAGCTCAAACAAAAAAATAAAGGATGGATGAGGGAGAGGATTTTGGGGTTGTTTAATACCCAAGTGTTGGGGGTTTGTTGTAGTCCAGTCAGATGTTTTCCTTGTCCATCTGTCCTGTTGGCAAATACCAGGAAAGGCAGAGGATGGAAGGCTGAGCTCTTTTGGAGCTGTGATTCTCCTGATAAAAACAGGCTCTGAAAAGCCCCTCCTGCAGCAGGGGAAGAGCTGCTGGTTGCTGTAAACATCCCCTGCTAATGAGCTGCTCTGCTTTGGAGGGGATCAAACACATCTAATGCTTTTCATGGAGGTGCCTAATCAGGCACAATAGAACCTAGCAAAGCTGTCAATTAAACCTGCTATTAAATTTCTCAGTATAAATGAGCCTGAACCCACAGCACTGTCTGAGCTCCCCTCCTTGGCTCTTGGGGCTTGGTAAAGATTTTGTGGTCGGTATTAGCCCAGTTTTGGATCTCACTTAGGTACACTCCATCTGCATTGGTCTTCTCTCCTAATTACTCAAAGGGCAAAATGTGTGCTGAAGTGCTGTTCCTTCCAATAGCAGCAGCTAAGAAGTCTTGCATTTATCTGATGCCAATTAAGTGAGAATAATTGAGATTATTTTGTTAAAAGCTAAAACACATCTGCCAAAGAGCCCTGAAGATGAAGCAGACAGTAAGGTACAATATTTAACCCACAGTATATTGGTTAAAAAAGGATTGGTTTACTGGCAGAAATCACAAAAAAGTATTTTACTAAATCTTGCCAAAATACTTTTTTAAAAGTCCTGCCAAAACCAAAAAGTTTTCTTTCAATAACCTATAGTTGGTATAAATATTATTGTAAGTAATGTAATCTCTGAAAATATTATAATTCTTTGTGCTTTTCCTGAGCAGCCAGCTGGGTGTTAAACTGGCTGTTCCATTTCTGTCCCTTCAGCTGGAGAAGCCACTTAAACCTTCTTTACCAGTTCTGTTGCTTGCAGGGATATTTAATGCATTAATATCTATTTAATGCATTCTTAATTAGCCACTGACAGGGAGAGGAGCATCTTCAAAGCAGTAAATGCCAGCCCCATCCCTGCCTGGTGACAGGGGTGTGACAGAGGGCTGAGGTGGCGGCTGGGCTCCCACGGGTGCTGTCCCCTCCTGCTCCCCTGACCATCCCTGGGGGTCCCATGGAGGGACAGATGCACATTCCAGAGGAGCTCGATGGTGCTTCCACCTGAAACAGGGGAGTCTCCCAGCAGGTCTGGCTGAGCACAGGCCCTGCTCCAGAAATGCTGGCAGGCTCGTTGTGAAGTTAATAAATTAGTAATTGGTTGGCTTAACGTGTGGGAATCCAACCCAGGGCTGCTTACAGTTGTTTGGTGTGTGGGCAGGGAGTAAGGAGTACTGGTTTGGCTTAAAAGTCATTAATGGCATTAATGATTTAATTTTTCCCCAGTGGCTGTGGGAAGCCAAGCTGTGCTTGGTGACCAAAGCTCCCGGGGCAAGGTGGGCCCCGGTTCTGGGAGGAATATTAGCATCTCTTCCTGCTGATACAGTGAATCACAGCAGCTCTTCCTGCTCT
The DNA here is from genome assembly GCA_013398075.1 of Notiomystis cincta. Lineage (NCBI taxonomy): Eukaryota > Metazoa > Chordata > Aves > Passeriformes > Notiomystidae > Notiomystis > Notiomystis cincta. Next base: position 29,288 of record VZRX01014171.1, read on the forward strand.
GTGACACCCAAAGATGCCCCAGCTCCAGCAGGAAGCTTCTCCTGCTGCTTTGGTTTGGCTCCAGGTGGGGACCTGGGGGCTCCAGACCCCGCTGTGGTGCCAGCCCAGCCTGGGAAAGGGTGGGAGCAGCGTGCCAGGATTGCACTGGGAGCAATCCCGGAGCCAGAGGACACCTGTCCTGCCGAACTGAGGGTCCTGGGAGCACAGCAGAGATTCCTGCACTCGCAGAGCCACGCTGGCTCTGCCCCTCAGCCTCGGAACGTTTCCTCTGTAAGTGGCATAAATTCGCCAGTTATTCCCAGGAAAGGGTTGGAAGTAATCTCAAAGGAGTGAAAGGTCACTGAGCAAGAAGGGCATAACTCTCCCAAGTGGATAATTAAAAAGAGAATTAAAAAGTGTGCTAAGTTGAGATTGACTTGTGGCCATGCTTTGAAGATTAAAAGGGCTTTTTTCATTTCGGATGCAGGGAGTTGGGATTGGTGGGAGGAGGAGTTGTGGCTGTGAGTTACTGAGCTGTGAACGAGATCCCAGGATCACTGACCAAAACTATGGATATCTGCTCTTTTCCCCCCACTTTTTAGAACATTTAGTCTGGCAGCTGGAGGTTTCAGCCTGGCTGCTCACTGTGTGATGCAGGGTGATTTCTAGGCATCCAAGCAAATGATATGCTGAAAGAAAAGCTATAGAAATGATTTTGCATAGAAATGCTTTGCCTTTAGAAAATTTAACTAACATCAGCTTTGGCTAAAGGATGGAACTTTGCATGTTCTTTGCACAGCCTGCTGGATTTTTCTGTGCAGGAGTTAAGCCCACCCTTTTGAAACTATTAGCAGTCACAAAAATAGGGAGAGACAGCTGAAATATGAGTGTGCAAACTGACAGTGAATACAATAACAGGTCCCAAAAAGCACATTCCTTCTCCATTAATTTTGGAAGTGCTTTGATCTGTGCCTGTGGAGGGTTCACTATTCTTCTGTTGTTCTTTCTTGACAATGATTCCTTATTTCTTGCCCAGAAATCAGCCACAGGTATTTTTAGAGGCCCTTCCATCTTGTAATTACTTTTTTACATAGAACTCTGTGTCTGCTTTGATGTACATCCTGGGTTTTTCTTATAAGTGTTTAAAAACAGTTGCAGGAGAAGTTCTAATAGACACCATAATAATACAGGCTGTGGCTGAATTGGGGGTTCAGAACAGAAGTTGGCCACAAAACATTGCATTGTCCAGCTGGAAATGTGGAGTTCATCCACCAGGGATTGGCCCAAGGTGTCCTTTCTCTGGTGGGTTCAGTCAGGTACAAGGGGTCACTGTCAGTGGGAGCCAGGACTGGAATCACTCCCTGGATTAACTGGGAAGCTTTCAGAGCAGGCACAGTAATTCTTGGTGTCCATTTGAGTCAGCACTAGGGAAGAGCAGTAGATTTTTCATATTACAGCAGATCTTCTGATAAGTGCTTTTTCAAGGAATTCATAATTCAATGAATTTATAAATGTCACTCTAAGATCAGACTTAATAGCTGAGTCTTTCTGCTGTTGCCAGTTGTGGGTGGAAGTGGATCTATTTATTGTGCTCCTGTGTGATGCTATTTTCTGTGTTTGCTGTGTTATGTTAAGTGTGTTCTGGAGGATGTTCATGGGAGGCTGCTGATTAAATAAGCTGATGTAAAAGATTACATATTTGCTGTGGCTTTAGGAGGAAGAATATTTAAATTAGGAGATGGCTACAGAAATGTAGTGAGGAGGCTCCTTGAGCTGTCAGGAAGGAGGGAGGCCTCCTCCACCTCACCCCCCGATGAAACAGGATGTTCTTGCCTCTCCCTGGCAGCTCTGCTGCCACTGAGTGACTGCATCCCTCTCGCCTTTTGGGTGTTTTTCTTGTTCTTCCTGAGGGTTCAGAGGAGGGATTTGGTTACCAGGTGTTTGCAGCCCCTGGGTCTGCATAACCACCGTGTGGCCACCCCTGTGCAGTGTTGTCAATGCAGGGGCAATAGGGGACTTCAGAGAAGGATTTTATCCTGCAGAGAATATCCTCAGAATAAATATTCCAGCTCAGAACATGGTCAGTATTTTACCACTGTGTGTCCAGGAGCAAACAGAATTCAGCTGGAGCACTCAGAAGTGTTGGTTCATCCTCAGACTGAACACTGAGTGTCTGAGAAGGCAGAAAATTGGATTTTCTCATAATAATCAAAGTGAACTGCTAGGAGTAACGTGTCCAAGCAATAGAAATGCTTCCACCAGTTTGCATTTCAGATATTAAGCAGGTGATAAAAATGATGAGTGGCTGTGTGACCAAGCTCCGTGTGCTGAAGCAGAGTGGGATAAATCCTCTGCTGTGATTCCCCTCCCACCAATAAAGTGCAGCCATACACAGCTCTCAGCTGTTTATTCCCACCTGGATTCCACACCAGTTTGGAACTTGAAGCTGCACTGTGAAATATTCCAGTGCTTGTGAGAGTGGAATTACATTTTGAATTAGCATTCCCCTGGAGTGACAGGGCTCCAGTACCAGGCTTGGATCTGTCCTGACATCAGTCCTGGAAAGTGGGATTGAAGTGGAGGTACCCAGATTAGCAGGTGGTTTATTTGGATTGAGTGTAAATGCAGAGTAATCAGAAATAAATTGTTTGAATGTTGAAATTCTCCACTCACCGGTGATGAATTTCGGAGCGATTAGTTTTAATTGCAGGGTAAATAGACAAGTCTTTAATTGGATACTTAGGAATTTTAATTGCATTGAACTCAATTATACTTTGAACTGTGATATTCAGGGCAATAAGTATTTGAGTCCCTGGCATTGTTTAATCCAACTATTAAAAAAAATAGTTGAATTAAACAACAGTTGGACACTGGAGTAAAAAAAGGAATGGTTTCTTTCTTTCAAAACCTGAAGTTTTCCTCTTGCTGTTGATCACTCAGTCCTGCAGCTCCCTGTCAGCACATCAAACCTAAAACAATTTCCAGCATGTTCTTTAAAATGTTGTAGATGAGTGATCTTCAGCCAGTCTGGGCAGAGCAGTTGGTATTTTGTGGTCTTAAACATAAGGTTTGGTGATGTTTGTGTTGAGGGCTCTAAGATTCCCTGACGTTGAAATGAAGGAATTTGTGTTTGTGAAAACATTTGGAATACAGAAGGACAGAGGACAGGAAAGGATCTAATGTTTGGAAAAAGAGCAAATGGAGGGGAAAACTTTTCAACATCTCTTTGCAGTGGGGATTAAATGCTGGGACATCCCGTGGGTCTGTGTGTGCACAGCACACAGGGGAGTCGCTGGAGACACCTGGATTGCTCCCAGGAGGGGTGAACAAGGAGCAGTGCAGGGCAGGAGTGTCAGCTTCCCATTACACGTGCCCTGCTCAGGCCTTGGCTCTGGGAAGCAGGACCGGGCACACCCCGAGCCCCAAGCACAGGAGCCAGTGGTGAGCGGCGACACCAGCTTGTGAGGGGCTGCAGGGAGCCTGGAGCTGGGGGGGCTGG
>VZRX01014172.1:4565-34336 GCA_013398075.1 Notiomystis cincta
TATATATATATATATAAAAAACACATGTATAACCCTTCAGAATCCCAAATGGGTAAGAGAACTGGAAAGGACCACCCAGTCACAACATTCTAGCCCTTGCAATTACATAATAAACACTTTGCTCAGGAAAGCCCAAAAAAATGCACTTCACACATGCCCTCACATAAAGCAAGCTGGACCCAGTTCAAAAACTCTTGCACTTCTATCATCTTTCCTGTTCCAGGGCTCTGGCCCAGGGCACTGTGGTCACACAGTTACACAGACTCTCCAAGAAAAGGCACTTTCCACCAACAGCTCCATTTTCTCTCAGCACAGTCCACCATCACCACACCTAAACATCAACTTGCCTGCATTTCCACTTGTCTCTTTGCTTACTAGAGCTCATTTAGAGTGTTGAGGAGTTAAGACAGTCTTTTATCTCTCTGGCTTCAGCTTCTGGTGTTTTGTCCAAGTTCCCATCCCTGATCAGAGAAGTCAGCTGGTGAATCCCTCAGCTCCTTTCCCCAGCCTCAGCCAGGAGGCAAAACACCTCTATCATTCCCTCAGCCCTTCTACTAGACTTCCTCAGCCCTCTCACCAGGTTTTCCAGCTTCCTCTTCCTTAATTGGTTTCATATGCTGCCCTACCCTCTTAATTTGACTCAGCTGGGAAGAGTTGAACTATCCTCACCTGGTACTCCCAGAACCACATACACAATTGCATGCACCATCACGTTTTCTGCCAGGCTGTGTGTTTACTGTTCCACAGTTTCACAGTCAGTGTCACTTCAGCCAGGGAGGGCCTACATTCAGATGTCTGTGTACCAGATTAGACAAACAAATGTTACAAACCTGTCTGGAAAAAGCTTATGAGGAAAAAAAGGCAGTGGCAAAGAATCTCATTATAACAGTACAAAATTACTTCTCTTTGCTATATCCATTCCAGCTTTTTTTCCTATTTTTTGTTGTTGTTGTTTCTAATGTTTACTTATTCTATATTGCTATTCTTTCATTCATTGATTACCTACTTTTTCCATGTAAAACTCTTCATAAGTCAGTGGTCCAGGTTCAAAACTGGCGTTACCACTCCTCAGCTTTCTGGAACTGTAACAGTGTACACAAGCTGACTAACTGGTGATTCATCTCCCAAAGCTCTTTTTAAGATCATAAACAGGTGTCCTCACTGGACTGCTCAGAAACATAGTTCTTGCTGTAGCAAAACCTAAATTTTCTCTTCTGAGAAGCAGGAAAGCAAAAGACTAGCTCAAATCTTTCCAGGTTTTACTACTTATAAAATTTCTTTCCTCAAGTTTTCTTGATCTAAGTGATTGTCCTTAGACAGTTTCTTCTACCACATTTATAATCATGTGGACTATGAGTCATCTATGTTAGTGTATCTACAGAAATTCCACAGTGCTTTCCCAGAATAACTGATATCTGCCTGCAGGATAGAAAGATCTATTATTATCTTTAAATATAGTTTCTATTTTCCCCAGAAACACTGTATTATGAATTGCTGAAGACAAAGACAACATGTTTATCTGAGAATGAGCTGTGGAAGTGACTGAATCTTTAATTAAGATGCTGGAAGGAAGAGAAAATGCTTATCTGACCCACATTGACCTTCTCTTTCTGAGGAAGGTGTGAGTGAGACTATTCCAATAAAACCATGAGGACCAGGTGGCCTAGGTGGGCTATTGCAGCCACACTGTTTTCCCTTTGCTTTGACATTACCTAATAATACTTGGCCAAAAAACTGCTGCCTTCTGCACAGAAGAATCAGCATTCCAGTCATCGGGTACAGTAATTGTTAACCTACAGCAGGATTTGAGCCTAGACTAAAATATTCATCATTAGCATGTTTGTAGGACATTCCCTGGGCCAATTTGCCTCTGTGTGTATAACAATTTTTTAAAAGCCCACACACAATGCAATTTTGGCTGCTGGAGAAAATTCCATAGTTTGGTGGGTTTTTTTCTGAAATTTATTTTATTCATTCTTGCATTTCTTATTAAATATATCAAAAGTTCCAGAGGATGTTTGAACAGTAAAAAGAGCTTTGCAAACTAAGCTTCATTTCAACGTTGATCAGGCCAAGGACATAACCTGGCATAAGTAGAAATCTTGGCCTTAGAGGAATTCAATGGGAGCTTTGAAGTGAATTTTTTCTGTAGTATTTTGATTCACCTTGACTTCCCCTAATACCCTTTTAGAAGTTTGTTACTGAATAAGTCATTGCATTTTCTTGCCTTGTAGGTCTACATTGAGAGGTCTTTGCATGGCACCCACACGAACAACCAAAGACAGATCTGGTATAGAAAAAGGAAAAAAAATAAAAACAAGACAATTCTTTCACTTTTAAGTAGGGAGAAAGTTGAATGAAAAAGAAAACACTTAAATCCATGGTGCACTAAAAGATGCCTGGAGATTTTAATTACTTTTGTAAAGAACTGCCTTGAAAATATGAAATGTTGATTTAACATGAAACATTTTTAATTAAAAGGGGCTGATTTTCCTTATTATAGTCCACCAATTTTAAATATTGAATATTACTAAAATACCCAAATAGACTCCATATTTTCTGTGATATGGAAGATCAGATCATACTTTATGGTGTTTCAGTACAGTGGAGTGTTGAAATATTACTGTGGCTTCTCTCTCAGCATGATTTCTTTTGTTTTTATTTGAAACTGATTTTGAATTGAAACAAGAAACCTGAAGATCTGATGTACCTTAAGCTGATCTTCGTTCCATCACACTGTTTTCATCATGTAATTATGAAATAATTTTCTTTAATAACTCATTTGCATATATCTTTACTTTGCCATAGTACTTGTTTTGATGTATGTATTGCAAGCTAACAGCACTCACAGCACTCACAGCATAAATTTCAAGGCGAATTCTCTAGAACAATTTTGTTATAAAGAAAAAGAAGGCATATGAACTTTTCCTTATCTTTCCATTAAAAATTCTAGTAATATTTAAATAGTTGCCCTTTTCGAACCATGGTTTTCATATTTAAGAAATTTCAGCTTAGTTTGCACTAAGACTGGTACCCACTGTTCTGTGATGGGCCCTTGCCTTTGCCCTATGATGGATTCTTACAGCCCTCACAGAGGGAGGACAGTGTCTCCTAACTTCAAGAATCCACCTTCATGCCAGTGTTAATTGGCTAGCCTCTGTAGACAACCACTACAGAGAAATAGTCTTCTCTGAATAGTAGTTTAGGGCAGAAGCTTAACCTGAGGGAAGAAAACTATCTTTAAGGAGCCTTTGCCACCCGGTATTGATTATAACATGAAGACAAAAACAATTAACCTCATAACTAAGGCTTATAAATTGCATGCCTATACCTGACACATCCTCTCGACCTCCTGGAAAATATATAAATACGCTATAGGGTTTGCAATTGAAATTTGAGTTAATTTTAAAAAAGGTATTGTTGTATAACCTGTATGAAAGCTGGATGAGGCTTTAATGATAGATCAGGTAGCTCAGCATCTATGAGGGAATATAAACAGATAACAAATCAAAAGCATTAATAGCCATAAAAAGTATATTGCTAAAACTAAACCACTTGAAACTTTAGGGGCATTTTAATGTTTTTTTCACCTATAGCTAGAGCTGAGGAAATAACACCTTGGGAAAAATCAGCTCGCTGCTGGAGGTAGGAGACACCATAGCTCCATGGCCTAAAGAAATCTTGAAGGCAATGGCTGTCACTGAACCAGTGGGAAGGTGGCACCTCTGAACTACCTTCAAAAGATGACGGGCCTCATTCAAATCCAGTACTTGGCTGTGTGGCATCTAATATTAGCATGTTCTTTAGCAAGTTCCTTCATGTCACATTAAAGAATGAGAGTGGAATCCACCACATAAAATATTATAAAATAGATTCCCAGATTCTTCAAATTCCCCTTTACTCTTTTTGGGGTTTTTTGGGGAGTTACGGGTTTTTTGTCTTTGTTTTGTTTTGTTTTGTTTTGTTTTGTTTGGTTTGGTTTGGTTTGGTTTGGTTGGTTTTGTTTGGTTGGTTTTTTGTTGTTTTGTTTTGTTTTTCTTTGCCTTTTTTTTGTTGTTTCTTGTTTATTTGTTTGGGGTTTTTTTTTGTTTTAGGGTTGGTTGGTTGGTTGGTTGGGTTTTTTGGGTTTTGTTTTTGGTTTTGTACTAATGCCACTTCTGGTGCAGATGATGAAAACTGTCCCAGCCTCCAAACAGACCTATGTGACATTGCATTTGGAGCACACATACTTTTTACACCCATGTAAAGTGAGGATCACAACACAGCCTCCTGCCTTAAGTCTGGTCTTTGTCTTTCAAAGTGACTTCAGTTGCATCACTCTTTATTGCCATCATGATAAACTGTGTCTGAGATCCTGACAGCCCTCTGATTAATGGCCTAATTTATCTACTTCTAGCAGGGAATATTTCCAATGAAGAGGAAGGGTTGAGTCAGGCACTGATTTCTCTGCCCCCCATTTCAAAGAAGAAACCACTAGTATTTACCCAGAAGAAATGTTTAGAAACTTATAAGAAAAGATGTTTTTCTTAAACACATGGCATAAGGGAAGCAAAATCCTGAATCAATCTGTTTTGAACAACCTAATGTTTACTATTCTGAACAGAAGAAGTCAAAGAAAAGGGTTTATCAAACCACACACAGCTCCTACATAAGTGAATTCACATCAGGTCTATTACTCTGAGCAAAAATTACAGCTGCTCTAATATTACAGAGATGATTAATTGAATAATGTATTCAGTGATGGCATCAAAATGCGTCAATATAGTAAATGGACAGTATTCAATCAGCTCCAGCAAACATCGGTTAAAATACTCTGGGAAATGAAGAACTCTTTGCCAGAATGCTGTTCCACAGAAAATTATTCACAGACAATTTGACTGGCTCCATACAGATGAATTCTTTCATGCTCAACTAGGAATTAGAGGAAAAAAAATACTGGACACTATGAAATTCTCTACTCCTTGGTAATCTAAATCAGAAATTATATTCTAAATCACAAAATTAACTGGGCCATGCTATCAGAAGTAAAAAAACCCTGGAAGATATTTATAAAAAATATATATTTATCTGTGATTGAAAATTACAAACCATTTTGCATATTCCTCACAGTCTTCTTCATCCTGTCCATTTGCATGCAAATAAGGAACCTTTAAGTGCATTTTAATTGCTACACTACCTTCGCAACCAGAAAATTTTTAAGATATATCTATTATTCTGTAGTAAAGTTAATGATAATATGAAGCAAATAATTACTCTGTTTGAATAGTGATAAGATTTATTTGTAACAAAATCCTCTTATAAATATAAAGGAGAAATGCTGAACACTATGGAGCTTGACATGCAAAATAACAGAAAATGTCATCAAGAAGAGGTGCATTCATAGGTGAAAGAGGTTCAGTAGATTACTTTTCAATATGTCTCTACATTTAATGTCAAAGTCAGGTCAAGGCATATGCCATGTTTATCAGGAAGAAGTAAAATATAGATTGAAAAAAAAAAAAGAAGTCAGAAGCATCTGAACTTGCACTTCGGAGGATTTTCTTATGAAAGCAGTTTTTTTAAACGTGCTGAACCAATGTTTTAATTTAGCAAAGATAAATACAATCTCCTGTGCAGGACCTTGAATTTTAAGTCTTAGCCCAGAGGGAATATTTACAACCTGTAAACAGACTCTAAAAATGGAAATTCTGACAAATCTCACCATTATAATGCTAGTTACATTTATCCTCCATTTTTTCCCCCATCTCTCCCCTCTCTCTAAAGCATAAGTATCCACAGCAGACTAAAATCCCCATCTTAGGTGTCTATCAGAATGTCAGACCTTTGTAGTGTAAAAATCACGGGATCACTTCTCATTTACCTTGACTTGGCTCTACCTTAGTGTGTATAAAGTCAGTTTGTATTCAGGCTTGTATCCCATTTTGGAGCCTTTCACAGAGTAACACACACTGGCAAAATTTAAGCACATGGTTATCTTTGTTTTCACAAAGACTGTAGCAATCAAAAAGTGCTTTTTTTGCATGTTCTGACTGGCTTTCCTATCACCTACTGCCACTGTAAAGCAGAAGGTTTCTCTCCCACTGCCTTTCAGCGCCCATCCATCCCCTGCCTAGTGCAACACTGACAACATAGGTGCAGACAAAAAGTGATGTGTGTAAATTCTCACAAACCCGTATTGTAAGTCCCCACAGCAAGGCTGCTCTCAGGTTACACAACGTCCCTTCATTTTGTGAGGAGAGTGAGACAGTGAAGGAGCTGCACAACCGCTGCTGACAAACCTCAGTAACCACATTTTCACACTGCAGCAGGGTTGTGCTCAGCTCAACAGGGACCATGGAAACATCCTCACCAGCAATGATTTCCAAGAGTGGACTTGCATATGCCCTAAATCTTCCATGTGCTATTCAGATGCTCTCTCTCTCTGTATCATGAGTGTTCTGTCTCTAGCCTGACAGTCAATGTCTTTTGCTCCAGTCCTTCCCATCATCATGTGGCACACACCAGGTACAAATCCTGATCAGGTCATGTAAAGCAGATATGCTTTAACCAACTACCGCATCAGATGCTCTATGAGCCTTACTCCAGTGGTAAAACTTGGTTTTGTTATCAGTAGGCAGTGGTCACACAAGACCTTCTCTGCTCCTTACACTGCCCCACCAGTGAGAAGGCAGGGAGTGCACAGGAAGCTGTGAGGGGACACAGTCAGGACAGATGACCCCAGCTGACCAAAAAGTGTCATCTCAATATTAAATTGCTAGATTTTTTTACTGCAGTATATAGAGGGGACTGAGCAAGCAGCTGCATGGTGCTGAGTTTCCAGCTGAGGTTTGGAGATTGGGCTTTATAAAGCCAGACCTATAAACTGTCCTTTGCTGATCATCTTAATTCTTGTGCTAAGAACATCAGCCTGTGCTTGTTCTTACTTATTGTACAGTTCATTTTCAGCATGGCTGATGCTCATCTTCAGAGAAAAGGACACCTAGATCTTAAGTTCTTCTCAACTGCCCCTTCTGGTGGACAGAAAAATATTTTACTGTACCAGTACACCTCACATATTAGAGTGTTCTTTCGGTTTTAGGATTTAAAGTTATTAGTGTCTACTACTGCTATTCTAGTATTTGAGGGATGAAGGAAGAAAATAAAATCTTCTCTAGAATCCTTCTCTTGCAAATATATTTATTCATTCAATGGTAAGTCTGTGAGAGGCCCTGGTGTCAGCTATCTTGTTGACTTGAACCTCTACCACTGCAGGTTATAACAAGTGTCTTTGTAAAAGTCCTCTCCTCTGTAGCTTGACAAAATGCTTATATCTCCTTATACTCTGGAAAAGATGTTCAGCTATTAGAGTCTAATCTAGGGAAACCAGTCAGCAATGTGCTGACTGAAATTCCTGCCTCATTGCATCAGATAGATCTAAGGAGAGGGCAAACCTTCCAGCAAGTGAAGCACCCTGTCGTATGTTGTTTCAAAATCAGGAGGAATGATGTGTGCCTTTTTCAAGAAGAAAATACTAAATGTTCTCAAAACAAGACATAACCTCCAGCACCACAAGCATTTAATCTTTTGATCTGTACCTCTCCTTCCATATGTTATCACATAATAACTTGCTACAGAACTACAATACTTCACATCCCCTTTTTTGTTTTGCTTCCTAAAGCTTCAGTTCTGCTGGGAACATTCTGGTTTAAACTGCTCTTCAAGCTCCAGAATCATACTGAAAAAGCAACATTCAATGCAGCTATTTGTGCAGAAATGTTTAGTAACTGTGATGGAAAATGAAAATGACCCCAAAACCAGAAACCAGCTGTATCCAAGCACGTATAGCAGCATGTATAATTTTCCATAGCCTTGGGCAAGAAATCTATGCATAGAAAAATTCCTAAGGTGTTAGAGTAACCAGAAATGCATTAACATGTAGATAATTAGGGACTGATTATGAAGACTTACCAGATGGATATAAAATTAAAGTTTGAGGGGTTTTGTTTTAGTTTTGAGTTTTTATATATTACCTAAATAACCTGTATTTAGCTGCAGCCTGAAATTTTATTCTCCCCATTTCCCAGTATAGCCAAGATGTTAGTTAATCGTTGTTAGTGGAATTTCACTCACACATTCTTCCTAGTTTGATTCAAAATACTTCATCTGGTACCCAGTTAATGCCTTTTTTTCACTAGGCTGTCAAAAGGTTAAAATAAATCAGTGAATAAGCAGAAGTATTTTTCATTTTGAAGCAGTCATAGAAGGAATTGCCTTTTCAATAATATTTACATTACAAGCAACTACTTTTCTTTTAAACAGTACTTTTTTGAGAAAAAAAGATGGGTAATCCTATATGTTGTCTAATGTCCATAAAAATGACATTACTGACATACTTTAGTTAGGAGTCTGGGTATATAAATGCCAAAAGTTCAGTGTCCAAGCTCCCTAGCTATTTTGATCTCATTTACACACAGTGAAAACTTCTTCCATGGCTGTATACAGCAAACAATTCCCATACCAAAATACTTGCACTACCTGTGACATCTGAGAAGTTTAAACTAAATTGATTAGACTAGCAAGTGAGAAGGAAAAGCTGAAGTTGCTATGAACATGTAGATGGAAAATGTCTAAGTTTCATCACAAGATGGCAGGTTCATCATTAATCAAATGTAAGGCACACAGGGATAAAGTTTTCTGTTAACAAAGCAAGTGATCGTGTAAAGTAAAGTAGAAGCAGTGCAAATTTTCCAAAATGTCCTTTTGTTGTGTCATAAACCACTACTGGCAGGGCTGCTCCTGAAAACTAGATCATCAGTTCATTGCTGCCACACTGAGATTGCAAGTGAGAGTGACAATAGATGCTTAAAAAAAAGTCTCACCACTAAAATATGAGTTCATTTAACATAATTTTCTAAACAGATGTCAAATGGTAACAGCTTTTGTTGATTACTACTAGAGTCAAATCATTGCTCTGGATTCAAAATCTCCAGGCTTGAATTATCAATTCCCCAGCCTCTTCAATCCCTCCAACTGTCCATTCACATGTCAGCTGTAAGGGCTCTTGCTTTAAGAGGGAGCTGTGATAAATACATGTGTTATGCAAAACATCTTTACCACAAAAATAAATCTATGTATGAGTACACCCTAAACTCACAGCAGTGCTCTGAATATCATCTTGGTGATGCCGCTAGATTTTATGTCTCAGGAATGAAAAGATCCTTGATAGCTCTCCTGAGTCTACTGTCACCCTGCATCCCCAAAACAAAGAGGACTTGATGCATGAACAAAGAGAATGAGACAGAGAGAGAAATTTTTGTGTGCTCTCACTAAATAAGTTGTCTGAAAGGGAACAAGAAGAGTTGTACTGCGCATATGTACTATTGTGGGAAAACCTATTTGGGTCTATTACAATAAAGAAACAGATGAAGAACAGTCCATCTGTGCACAAATATGACCCCTGTGATGCTGCCAACATCGGAGTGATATGCCAAATGATACCATCTGCACAAATGGAAATTCTTCCATGGGCAGATTGAGCTCACGTGCAGATTTAGTAAAACTCTTAAAGGAGCACTGTATCTGAGGGGACTGTCCACTTTGGAGGTGGAGGAAGCTCGCTGTCTGCTGTTCATTTTCTGCTGCGTGGCACACTGAGGGTCAGAAGGCTGTCATCCTTCACAGAAGTGGGGAGGAGGGGGTAAAGAGAATAGGGTAATGAACTTCATCTCCTGGGGTCCATGAGCAGGACAAGTTCATCTTGTCCTCCAGTTAGAAAGAACTATCTCCTTCCCTTGCACTTCTCTAGGAGGATTCCTCCTTGTCACCTCAGTGAGGGCAACTGGAAGACCCTTGCTCAGGGCTGCATTATCACTTTATTGCAGGGACCTTATGGCACAATGATTTGGGATTCCTGATTCTGAGTGAAGCACCTCATCTCACTCCTGACCTGCAGAGAAGGAAGGTAGCACAGTACGTCCAAGTGATTTCCAGTTGTGACTCCATTTCTGTGTGACCTGTCATCCCAAAGAGTAGCATAAGTGCTTGAATCCACATGGGCCTTAAACACTTCCTTGAGAACCGCCACCCTAGAAAGAGGACATCTGTACCCTGGAGCACAATGAAGTCGCCTAATTTCACTGATACTTTCACAGTTCACTTTATCTGAGGGACATTGCCAGAAAACGCCACCAGAATCACCTGGCAGGGAGAGAAGCTGTCTGCTCTGGAAGTAGATTGGGTCCCATGGCTTGAGAAAGTGTGTGTTTGAAGTCATGTAAATATTAGTGCAATCATCTTTGAAAGGAGATGTATAGGAAATTTAGACAGTGAGGCCTCACAAAGCACAGAAAGGTGCCTTGAGCAAAGATCTGTCCATAGATGCCACGAAGTTGAGAAAGAATCTGATCTAAAACAGAAAGTTAAAAATAGTTTGGAAGTTTTACCTGTTGCTGGGTCCCCTTGACAATTTCTCTGCATTCGCAATCACATTTTAAAATCCTCATGTTCCCCATTGCTTTTTGAAAGGACAGTACATAAATGGAAAGATCAAAAAACTGATTTTGTAGTGAAAACGAAATCTGATCATGCACAAAGCACTGCCAAGAGACAACAGTCAAATTAGAAAGGAAAAAAATACATATTTCCTTTAATCCTCTTTCTGCGAGACATTTAGGTGCTACTTATAACAACAAACAATAAAATCAGAAACAACTTATGTTAACGATATCCCTGGAAAAATACACAGAACATGAACTTCACTCATGATAGGCCTTATGCCACTTCCAGTGGATACTATTTCTGCTGATAAAAGTTTGCATATTTTAGCAAGAAAGGTGCTGTCTTTACATATCTTTCTTCTGGATGTCCTTCTAACACAGGGAAATATCTTCATTTTTCTTATCCAGAAGCAAAAATCTTCTAACCAGTATTTGCTGGTCCTGATCTGAGATACAGGCCTTGTATCCACAGGTATTAATTCAATAAATCCCAATTCAAAAACTGGCCTTAGTCTGCAATGATGAGCACTGAAATAATGAGCTTGAGAGGCTGAAATTCTGGAACAGGAATTGTAATGCCAGAGACAGGTACCTAGGGATGTCCCCTGGGCATCCCAGAGATGCATATCCAATGCAGCAGGACCACTATGGGCAGGCACAGGTGTGAAACACCGTGCTTTGTCAGCTGTCACTTGTCCTGTGCAGTGCAAAATAAAAACACCCTGCTATCTCCAAAGTCTTCCTTCTCAGAAAAATGTAACAGCTTGCCTTTTTTTCCTCCCTTGGAGAACACAGCTACTGTAGGACATGACCTCACCCTTTTACATAAATAAGTCACCTTTCAAAAATGCAGAAGAGCCACTTTCACTGTATTCCTCAACGTAAAGGAATTCACAGCTACACCTACCCCAAGAACTTGTTAAAGCTGTTCTGGAAAGAAGGTACCCTCCTGTCCTGTGGCAAAAAAAGAAGGTATACAAGTGCCTTGACAAGTAGATACAACATAGAGAAGTTAGCCATCCATGATTTTTCACATGAAACTGAAGCAGGCTGTGGAGTACAGAACTTCTTCATCTCCTGCAAGCACCCTGATTAGAAATTTATGACCTAAATCCGTTGCAATTAAAAAAAAAAAAAGCAGTTATTCTGTTTAATGAGAGACTCCACCCTCCAAAATGTCCTTGCTGAATTTAGTCTGTTTTTTTCTTTTTCAGGGAAAGCATTAAAATATTCAAACATGTTAAAAAAAAATTAAAAAAAAATGGAAATGGAAAAAAGAACCTATATACTTGTGAGAGACGACTGATTGATACATGCTGTCAATGGACCAGTTTCCAAACTGATGGTGACAGCTCTTCCAATACCACTTTAGAACTAGGTTTTGAGGGTGCAGGGAAATATGTATAAATATAGGTATAACAGAATGCCTTCTGTTCAAAATTATTTTTCTTCTTCCAAGAAGTGTTTTAAATGTTGACAACCAAGCTGTATCAGAAAACTAATCAGCACATTGACACCTCAGAGTCAAAACGAAATGCAGACTCCATTTGAATGGCAGTTGCATAGTGACACTTGTCTTCTGTGAAAATTATTATGGAACAGATCCAAGACCTGAAACATTTGGGTTCTTTGTTTTGCCAGTCTTCCTGTGAGATACTAAGATATGAGACTTATTTTTGTGTGTGTGTTTTCTGGTTTTCTGGTGGGTTTTGTTTTATGTTTTTGTTTTTTATTTTTAGTTATGCATTAGCTTACTCTTCAGTTATGTGAGGAGTTTATTTCAGAAAACAATAAAAAATTGTTGGAAGAATAGCAGCAGCCTGATGTCTACTTTTTGCAATCATACTAATCACTCAGGGCACATCTGAGATAAGGCACTAAAGAAATGGCAATATACTTACAGGGAAGGTCGAGTTTTTTCTTCTTCAAGAGCAAGAATTCTTCTGAATAAAAAAGCTTCAAGAGATATCTGTTTGCATAATTTTAACAGGATTTTATTTTTTTTTTTTTGCTTCCAGTTTGCTGCACCATTTTATTATAACAGAATTCAGACAACTGTAGTCAATCTTGGATCAATATCCTTAATTTTTCTCTTGAACAACTTAAGTTTTTAAAAATAAAAATCTCTATACAGTAATGTGATAATATATTACTGTAAGAATACTAGACATATGTAAACCACTTAGTAAGTTATGATTTAATGTTTTTTTCTTGTCAGCATAGGATGTCTTATTTCATCCATCTTCACTCTGCATTAAACACTTAGAAAACAAAATAGGGACCTGTTGCTCTTACAAAAACTTGATGCACTAGAACAGAGCAATGTATATCAAAGAGAAAATAATAAAAACGAGACTAATATTAATGAAGTTTAATTTTTTACCTAATTTTAGAATTCCTGTTGATGATAAAGCTCTTGATGCAATTCTTTTTCAAGAAAAACAAAAGAAATAGATAAAAGTAGGACAAATCATTTGCTTTATGCAAGATGATAATTTAACTAGGTATTTTCTACTTTTTTTCCAGCTGAGAAGTCTTTCAACTAAGGCTGCATAGGTTGTGTTATCAGCAAGACACTGTCTTTCTCTGAGTATTTTGTACACTGGGGAATATCTCAAGGACAATTCTTGTTCCTCTCTTGTCAAGATATGTTATAAACCGTCAGTTGGCTATTTATTCCACTCAACTGAAGGTCTGTCTTGAATGATATTTAATTAGGTTCATCTGATCAAGACAGAGATCTAACATTACCAGAAGGATGGTAATTTCTCTTGCTAAGTTAAATGTTCAGAAGTACATGCATTTAACATAGTTATTTGTCTTATTTCACTCGTAAATAATGTTTCTTTCCTGGTAAGACATAGATCTTACTTTGAGGGCAAGACTGCACCAATCTCATCTGACAGTGTTATCTTTTATGCCATCTTACAAGATTAATTTATTCAGTTTCATAAACAATAAACTCAGTTCTAAAACTTTACTATTTCACTGATTTAAAAATAATTACAGGTAAAAATATTTAAAACTGTGTGGCCTCAAAACATGAAGAAGAAAGGGCCATGAGCTGACTTCATACCTCAAACAGTTACTCCCTTTTTTGAAGAACCACATCTCATATAGTTTAGGTAATTTAGCACTTTTTTTTCACAGACAAGGAAAACCTTGTGCAGGTATTATCAAAACCTCTCCACCAGAGTACCAAGTATACAAAATTTAAAAGATTAATCGACCTCCAGGAAAGAGATGGATGACCATTGATTACCATGCACACATGTCTAAGATAATAGATGAGTGCTGTTGGACCATTGATCTCTGTGAATGAGCCTGCCTTTGCTCAACTTATCACTCATCTTTGGGACTTCTTCTATTAGCAGCTAACCTTAAGTAAAGAAAAATAAACAAAACTCAGCACATCCCACTGTGTTCTAAGCCACTACTTTGAACACAGTCTCATCAATACAGCCATAGCTCATCATAATGTTGGAGCTGTTCTGCAAAAAGAGAAGATAAGATTTAATTTTTTCACCATTCTGTAAGAAGATCCACAAGATTTTTTGTGGTTTTCTGCCAGGACCTATATTCCATCTCCTGCTCAGGTAATTTTTCCCATTAAAGTTTATATTTACATTTTGACAACAGGTTGAAAATGTGAGAAACCATTCTATAACAATAGAAATGTTTATCAAAGCTTTCCCCTGGCTCTCATTCTGATCTTGTACTTTTACACTTGCACAGTGTCAGATGAGTTTTAAGCAAATATTTCTGCAATTCACCAGGAGAAGCAAGATCCAGAGCAACCTGTTGCAAATAGGTGTGAATGTTCTTGCTGACCTTTGTTGTGCCATAGAAGATCTGAGCCAAATAGCCAAGTGCTTCCTTTATGACATCTGTTGGAAGATGTCGAGCAATCTAAATTCTAGCACTGCAGGAGACAAAGGACACGAAATAGCTACATTCTTGACTAACACTCCTATTCCTTATTCTTTTTCTGAGATTCCACTCTGAAGCTCATCTGTAATCACTATATGCAGCACCAAATTCAAAATCTGATCTGTGTATGTAGACACAACATGTTTTAAAATTAAACAGATATATGAGGAAATTAAATGTGCCTATTTTCCCACCAGCTGTGTACAGGCTTCTTGGAACACAGCTATTGATCATGTTTAGGCTTGTCATTATTCACAGTGAGATCCTCAGCTTCAATTTTCAGAGTTCACTGATGTTATGTACAAACTCACAAGTAACAGATGATTTTCAAGCTCGATGTGAACTTCCAAGATCGACCATGTCTGTACACTGTTATTAATGCCAAGGGAACTTAGTCTGCACCCACACTGGCCCACACTGGCCAGTGAAGATTATAGAAACTGCTGGCCGGGTGTCTAAGCATACATATTCCTGACAACCCAGGAAACATTTCAGCATGTGTACTGCCTGAGATTTTAATGCTGATAATTAAGAGAGAAAAGTCAAATAGGTAGGAAAAAGTCTCATTAAATATGATCATTTCATCCAGGATTTCTTCCTTGCCCCCAGAGGAGGTCTGGTCTGACAGAAAAGGAGAAATCACTGTAGGAAAGGGGTTTGAAACCAAGAAAAGTGAAGAGCGGATGAGTTTTATATTGCGCTCTGGATAAGTTTCTAAATGCACTTGCCTTAGCAGCAGATAAGGCATACTATATGCAAAACTTACTCTTAATGCTACATAAATCATGATCTGAGCTCTAAAAACTACATTTTACAAACAACTTTTCTTCACAACAAGCTCCTAACAAGCAAGATCAAATATGTTTATGGAGGTGAAAGAAAGCTAAAGGTACCAATGTTAGACAGGGTCATTGCTGGTCAGGGTTCAAGAAATTAATTATTTTACAATACTCAAGGTAGAAGTGAGAAAGAAAAAATATTTGTCATATCACAGGAAGTTTGTGAATAATTAAAATCCATTCAGTGCCTAAACTAATTACAGAACAGAGTCGGCCAAAATCAGTTTTCATCGTATGGATAATTCAAATATTTCAGTGTTTGTTTGCATCCAGAATTAAAATGAAAAATCCACGCTTTCAAATTATTCACGAAAGGGTTCAGTTTCATAGAAATGCCTCAGAAATGTCAAAATTAAATTTGAGATTGCCAAGCGAGTCAAAATATTTTGTCATTTGCAAACTTCTCTCATTTCACTTAACAGCACAAGAACTTTTGGGAGGGATGAGGCTACTCAGCACGTCCATTTTCCCCAGCAGTGCTGGAGAACTCTGCAAACCACAGCCTATATTGCCAGGTCCACACACTCCTTGGTGGATGGGATCCCATCCTGACAACAGGTAGAATGATGCTCTGTGCCCATATGACTCAAAGTTCAATCAAGTGAGCAAACTTCACATATAATTTCCTGATTAATTTAGAAAAAAATTCCATTTTATGAACGTTGTGTCTGTCATAATAAAGCAGTCGAATACTATAGTTCACAAAGAGTTTAAAAAAACTTAGCTTAAGTTCCCTTGTTCTACTGTTGTAAGAGCAGCAGGGCTCAAATTATAGGGTGCTTAAGCACCTTTTCTAATACAATTGTAGAACAAGTTTCTTCAAGATCAACCTGAACCCTGTGATTGATCTCTTGTACTGAAACCAAACTAAAATATTCCATTTCTTTTCTTTCTTCTATGTAGCTGCTCTCACTTCAGTCTGCTACCAGATGCTTATTTTCTGTCAGACTGTCATATTCTTTTAGGAAGCATTTTCCTAGCTTTAAAAATGTTTCCACTTAATCATTTCACTTGACCAATGTGACTTTTTAACATTAGTTCATTCTGACTAAACTTGTGAATTTCTAATCAATGCAAGTTCAGAGCCTGTTTTTCATCCAAATCCCTTATGTTTTCAGAGATCTCTTGCTGACAGAGCAATTTAACTTCCTTTGGTTATCCTTCATATATCATATATAATGGCTGCTGTACAAATATTTCCCTGTGCCTTCCACACCATCATCTTTTTAGTTTTCAAGAGACCACTGCTGTATTAAATAAAAGCCTTTTAATGTTCTTTTTATATTTTTGCGGGGGAAGGGGGGAGGGGTGAGTTGGATTTTGTTTGGGATTTTTTTTTGTTTTAGGTTGGTTTTGTTGTTGCTGTTGTTGGGGTTTTTTAGCCACATCTATGAACCAGTGACATCCATGTTTGTTATCACAGGTTAAATCAATTGGAAGGAGAAAACTCAGCTCTACACTCTGCTGTAAGACTGTAAGACTGCACAATATCTCTGTGACCCTTCTTGGCTACCCTCATGGGGAGCCTGAGCCTCATTTCAGATTGTTCCCATTGCCCCATGTTCTCCTGAGCTACCATTAACAGCTGTGAATTTTAGGGAAGTTCTCTAGTTCCTTTAACTTCTGTGCCAGGTTGGCCGTCTCTCCCCATCGGTACTGCACAAGCTCTGTGCAAGGTGTGCTCAGGATGCCCATGTTTGCTCAGGTGTCTCCAGCTGCCACTGTTAGTGCAAGGGCATCTCATTTTGGGTGCTGGAGGTGTATTTACCCCAGAACTCCATCCCAGAAGGAAGCCACAAAGTCCTGATATATTCCTCTGCTGGAACACTGAGATCCAAAGCCTTGTGTTAATTTAAAAAATATTGCTCTTTAGTTATAGTTTATTGCTGTAAAATTGCATGTAAAATACTAATTTTTAAGACAATACTCCCACTATGGTGAAGGTCCATTTTTTCTGATGAAACTGCAAGGAATATCCATTATGAAAAACAGGAAAAATTTCTAGTAGTAAAGAAGTAATACCTTTGGATCATCCTATATATTTATATATCTGTCCCTCAAAGTCATTTCATTGCCCTGGTTCTTCTCTGAATCAGGCTGGCATAATACCAGAAGGTTCAATCATCCCAAACTATTCCACATGCCAGTGACATTGCCTCTCTTCAAACCACGGTGGAGGTACCTGCTCTTCTGCCTGTCAGGAATTCTCCATCAAACACTGAAAGCACAACTGAGAAACATTCAGAGTAGGAAAGTAAGAACTTATATATATAAAACAACACTATTGTTTTCTTTTCATAGTGCTACATCTCTCATTGTTGCCCTCCAAACCCACTCTAAATCCAGTACAAACTTCCATGCTTTTATCATGTCTAGTAAAAGTACTGACACTTGTTCTTAGTCTTGCCTCAAAGTCAGGGCAGATAACTCAGAGAACCTCCTCTCAACTTGTCAGTCCAAGAACCTGTGATACATATGGAAAAATATCCTGTTGAAATATATGTGTGTTTACCAGCTAAAACTTCAGAAGCAATCCTTAATCTTCTTTGAAGAGGAAGTCTTCTGCAGCTGTGTTTCCACAGCACAGTCACTGTGTTTCTCCAAACTCCTCTTTTGAGAGACACGATCTATGGTTGCCTTGAAACCTATTTGTATCTCAGACAGATAAAAATCAAATTCAAGGCACATTATGTCTTTATTTTCCATGCATAATTTCTTTGACCCAATCACATGTTGCACTCCAATTAAACCAGACAGCCGTACAGTTATATGTCCCTTTGAGTTAAAACATGTGAATGATTCTTAAATTCTCCTCATTAATCAGAAAAACAGGTTAAGAACCTTGCACATCTCCCAGTATTTCATATCATGGCATATACACCCATTCTCTTGAGCTGTCAGCTTTAGGCACTTAGGTTTGAAGTCAGAGGTGTTAAATAGGCACTCATCTCTCTGCTTTGCCTTTAACTTCCCTTGAGTCATGTGACCATTCCTGTGCTCCTTTTTCTGCTAGGAAGTAGATGTTCATTATCTGAACTTGTTCCACATTTTCAAGCTGTTCAATGGAATAATCATTATTTTCTGCACCTGTTTCCTCAGCTATGTTGTCCCCCATATATCATTATTAAAGCTTCATGCAAAGAGAATTTTCTGAATCTATCCTAAATTTGTGAATAGTTTTGGTCCTACACAGTTTTACTTTTCAGACAATCGTTTCTTTATGTAGAATATTACCATTCCTCTAATTAAAACAGCATCGCTACCTCCAGTTTTGTCAAAACTAACTTCTGTGATGTTTTGTGCCAAAATATTTCTAGAAGGTAAGTTTAAGGAGTAACTGTCCCAAATGTCAGCATGAAAGCAGTTCTTGAAGGCTTAAGAAGTGTTTTGACAACTCCAGATGAAAGATGTAGGTAAGACCTAAGGGAATTCTCTGTATTTCTAGCAATGTATTTAATTTGCTGGAGGATTTAACTTCTGCATCCTCTGAGTTTCTTCAGCACGTGCAAGCATTTCCCTTTATTTTTCTCTGTAAACTTACAAGAATGAAAACTCTGGGCACTCCCTTTCTTATGGCCAATTATTATGCTTATTCTTCTGAATTTTTAAAGGATACCACTCATTGTTTTGCAGCTTCAGCTCCTTTCTGATTTTTATTTTAAAAATGTATTTGTGGCTATAGATAGGAGTAATTATGGTTGAAAATAGGGTACACTGACTGAACACTTTTTTAACCCATGTAGGTATATTTTGAAAAATTCCCATTAACATTATTTCTGTGAAGAAAAAAAAAAGAGAGGGGGGACAAGGAATTTTAATCTTTTTTCTTTATTACAAGTATATTTTACAGAATATTTTCCTTCCAACCAAACAGGAAAAAAAAAGAAAAGAAAATGAAAACATTTCTTTCGGGTCTCTTCAGGGTTTTTTAGCCTGGTTCATTCCCCTACTGTCAGCTTTTGTAGTTTACAAGACAGGTCCATCCAGGGAGACCCAGCTTTATTAAAGACCCTGTCAAAGAGCAAGAGCATGAAGCATTGAAACAACAGTTCCTTGGCCCTTGGCCACATCTTGGAGTATGTTTATCATCCCAGCCCTGTATAAGATCTCTGGGTCCTGCTGAAGTCAAAATAGTTTTAAATGAAAATGAACATGTTCAGGTTATAGTGGCCATTTACTGTCCTGGGCATTTGATGGAGTTAAAAAGGTAAATTATGATTTGTTTGAGATGACCAACATGTTGAGAAGCAGAATTCCAATAGTGCTGTGTACTTTTTGTGTAGAAAAAAGTAATTATTATTCTGACATTACCATGATCATTCTCAGAAGGAAAGCTTTTATTTTTCTTGGCCAGGACAGTCAGAGGTGGCTTGACAGCCTGTTTGATATGTGCTGATAATTATTCTTTTCACCAAAAATGAATCTGCTAAGGTGTTTCATGTAGGTATGCAGCCACTGAACTTTTTTAAAACAAGATACTGCCTGAAATGTATTTTCATGTGTCCCCTCTCAGTCAGATTTACTGAATACAAACATCACAACTGCAAGATAAGCACAGTTTAAAATATATCTCTACACATCCAAAGAAATAACAACCTAATTCTTGTCCCATCTTCTTTACTATGATCCAAAAGTAGTCCATCTTTGGATGCACTGACTATGAAGAGGGTATATCCTGATTGGTGTGCACTGACTAAAACGTGTGCGCGTCTGATCCTCGAGGCAAGGGAGACATCTGCTAAACATGAAAAAGAAGTCTATTTACCAGCCATGCACATTGTTGCAACCTGTTTTCTATTTTGGAGTTGCACAGTCTTCTGCCACAACTGGGGCCATTTTCCGTTCTAAAAATAAAGAAACAAATCTCATCCCTTCCATATAACACAGGTGGGAGCTATCAGCCTTTTCAACATCTATTGGGTATGGTTTGCAGAGGGCCAGGCCAGAACACAGCTTCATGGCCAAGGCTGCACATGGAGATGCAGTGCTACACTTCACTGGAGAAATTTCAGTGCAGCTTGTATTTTATTTGAGCAAAAAGAAAAGCCCTATACTGCTCGCCTGCTCTGCTTCATGTTTTCTAAAAGTAGTAGTTGTTGCTCTGCCAACAATAGCTGCACTGCTGGGTTCCTGGGAGTCAATTGAGAAGAGGAGAGACAGGAGTGCGTGCCATTCCTCAGCTACAAGGAGAGCATTTTACAAAACCTGTTGCATGAAACCTCCAGAACCAGGTTACCTCCATCTTGCTTCAGGAGGTAACCCTTGATTATGCATCTCTTTGCTAATTGTTAGTGGTGGTAATCAAACAAACTTCTTATCAAACAATTTTTTTATTAAGCTTCCAAAAATTCCTCTTTACTTAGCCTGAAAACAAAAAAAGACAACCTACTCTACTCCTGCAAGAAAAAACTGCTGAAGCGAAGGGCCTGTTACCCACCAGAAATAACTAACTGTGTGAAATGTCTTTCAGCACCTGACTGCAAGGCAGGTTCATACGGAAAGGTCATATGAGTGTAAACAGCCCTTTTTTACCCTGGCAGGCATGACTCCCAGAAGCCCACAGCAGTTGCTTCTCCTCCCTACACACATCTTCTCAGGAAGGCTAATGAGTCCCTGCTGCTTCCCAGTGCTGGCCATTAGCACAGCTGATGTCTAACAAAGCCTTGTTGCAGCTTAGCTCCATTCCTCCTGGGTTCTGCTCCCCCAGGGACAGGGGTGGCCCACAGCGAGCCTTGCACAACATCACGAGATGCCCCTGTGACGTTTGAAGAGCAGTGCATTCCAGCTCCAGCATGGCTGAGGGGAACCTGGGCTGCTGCAAATGTGTCCTGAGGTACCCCAAACACAAGTCTGCCTGAGGACATCCTGTACCCAGAGTCTGCGCTTGAGTTAAATTTATGCCTGTGTGACTTGGATGGAAAAACTGAAAACAGAGTTGTTATGAAAGGAAATGCATTTAAATCCAGCAATAGATATCCCTTGTCTGAAATGTTCTCCTGTCATTGCCCCAGTCCTAGTAGCAATGAATCTGTTTCACTCACATACCTTAAATTGCTGTAAGATTTTTTAACACCTTATAAATTTGTGTTCTCAAATCTCAGAGGTCTGCATGAAAAAAACTTATTTCATACTTTATTTTCAGACATATGTTTGATAAACTGTTGATTAATTAGTTTTCTCATCACATTTATTTGTTTATATCACAACAGTTCAGTATAAAACAAATTATTATTCTGATTCCCCAAATCTGTTGCAACAGAGTCACTTCTTCTTCTTCAGGTTTTGTCTTTTTTCTTCTTTTTTTTTTTTTTCCCTCAGCTTACTCTACTGCCACAAACAGCCAGAAGGATGAGAATTGCAGACAGAAGTCTGCAAGCCCTGGGTTCTGTAGGGAACTCTCCTGAGGGTACTGGCAGACCACATGAATTCTACAACCATAGGCTTTAAAAGGACCCCAAATTAAAGTTGTTCTCCAGAGAAAGGTGAAAAAACCCTGAGCAACCATAAACTCAAAAGCCCTCTCAATGATCATCCATTTCCTCAAGATATAAGCCAAGGACTGGCCAGCCTTCCTCTTGGAGCATGAGCTTATGCCCTGGATCAACAGCCAGTCTGGGAGAACATTACTGACTCCCTCCAAATGCTTGTGATAGCAGACCTGGGGCAAGATGCTCTGTATTTTGTTTTTTCAAGGAAAGAAGAGACAGATGGCTCCTGTGTGACTAAGATCCTCATAAATTCAGAGATTTCTTGGTCCAAAGAATTAAATGTGAATTTCCTTCCTATGGGTGAATGCTGGAAACATTAACAATACCCAGGACAAACAAAACAGATTGTAGCACCTTTAATTATGTTTTTCTCACCCTTCTTAATCACCAGACAAAGCAGAGCTCTTCATATGCATGATTAATGTGATAATTTAACAAGTGATCTCTAGCAAAGGCACAGCAAGTAAAGTGGAGGTTTAGTTTGTTGGTAAGCAAACGTGCATCTGCCTACCAACAAACAGAACACCCTGATCTACAGGGAGATGGCCTGATATAGACACTGCTCTGACCTGATCTTTTAAAATATTTATGTATGTACTGTAGTCCTTTATAGACCTCTGCAATAGTCAATTGGAGGCACTTAGTTCTTCTGCTGCACTTTCACTGTGGTAAATATTTAATCACAGAGGGAAGTGTGCCTTTGCAAGAGGAAGCATCAGTCACAGAGTCTTAAAAACAGCACAAAGGGTGCTATTACCTAGAAGTGTTTGATTCTGTAGTCTAGGAGTCAAGAAAGGTCCATCTAATTATTTTTGCAGTGAAATAGCAGTCTCTGTCTGTGAATTTGACATTTATCCCCTCTTCTCTGGAAAAAAACTGGAAATTGAATACAGAATTATAGCCTTTTCTGGCTAGTTTATTACTATATTTTGTAGAAGGATGCATGGTGTTTGATGAAGTGGTCAGCAATATTATTTTGGTTTCCAAAAGTGGGGTGCAGGCAGTATGAGTTCTGGGACTACCAAAAAAATCTCATTCCAGGTCATGCTTATACTGCCATCTAAAGTTGCCTCTGTTAGGACAGAGTTTGTAGTAATTCTTCAGCAAGTGTGAGCATGTGTTTGACATAATTCAAAATCTAGTTTAGCTGAATCAAACAGGTGACAAAGAATTATGGCAAAAAGATGTCTACTTTTATGACTTTGACAAATTTGCAGTAATTCTTGAAAGATTGTTAGGATAGTTAGGATCCATCCAAAAATCAGTTGTTACCAGAAAGAGGGATAGATAAATGCAACTTAGTATGCACAGAAAATAAAATGATGACCTAAGCAGCTATAAGAAGTCACAGAGCAAGTGAAAAGTAATAGGATAAGGAAAATGGAGCAGAATGTTATTCTGGACTCTGAAAATGTTTAGTGGGTCATAATATACTCTTTCTGTTTTGAGTCTGTTCTGATAGAGATCTGGATTGTTACACAAATTTAACTCCTAATGTTTGGCAGACAAATATTACCTATAATGTGAAAAATAAAATTAAAAATGCTTTTGTTTCAATCTTAGTACTTTGGTTTGGTTTTTTTTTCTAATTGAGATGCATACCTGGAATACAAAGTTAGGTGACACAATGAAATGGTACTAGTATTAAATCACTACTTCTTTTGATACTGAATTATATTGCAATTCATTAGTCAGAAACTATCTCAAAGTATATTCTCTAGTTTAAATTTTCAGACTGTGGCTTCCGTTGCAGTTGATGACATAAGTTTTTCTTAATTATACTGGAATAAATCAAAAGTAATAATGCAGCAATCTGTGGAATTGCTCTGGGTATACAACAACTTAATTGGAAACAGAATCTGAATTGCTAATTCAATGTTCCTTTTTTTATTTTTTACTGTTTTGTGTGCATATGTGTTGCAGTACATTAATTTTATATGAGGAATGTTCTAGAAATACAAACTCACCAATAACTATTATTTTTTATTTTGCCCGACAGACATCTGTATTTGCTGCAATTTAGATCATTTAGGTAAAAATAATTTCTGGGAAAGTTACACGAGAGATAATTTCAGGATGATATTACAAAAAAAATGATGTAAACATTTCTGATCTAATTAAGGGCATCTTTTTAAAAATTTTTTTTTGCTTGTGAAATAAATCTGGATCCTAAAGCCAAGACTGAAGAGTAGGCAGCCCATGAGGATTCTAAAAAAGCATTGACACAGAGAACATAAAAATGCCAATATGGTAGGGCTTTTTCAATAAAACAGGTTTCTAGAAAATGTCCAGGAGCTGAAGTTCAGGTAAATCCATGCTCACAAGTTATTATTCCTCAAGTAGTAAAACTGCCAATACCACACACAAGCTTTTCTTTTATTTAAATGTGTGTTTTGCAGTTGGTTTGTAATGAAAACCTAATCAAAAAAAGCAGCTCCACAGAGAGGAAATTGATGAATAAGGGACACACAGGCACATACAATTTCCATTTTCTGGTAGTGGTGAGATGCAGTTTGTGGTCTTCACTGACAAAAGACTGAAGTTTCACTTAATTTGTTATATGCTTAAAGCATTGGACCAAATGAATTGGGAAGATTGGTATCAGACATCTGGCAAGGAGTCTGCATTGTAATTTGGGCATGTATATTATTTTGATGTTTTAGATTTGTCACTTCCACTACTGACTGTCAAAGTGTATTAAATCTGACAGATGCAGGTCAACAGCTGGTTGTCCACATACACAGCTTCCTTCCTTAGTTTGAAGACAGAATTCCATTTCTGTTCTCTATGGCTCTCATCCAGGAAATGAGAAACTGCAAACAAAAATTTTACCGTGAGAATTTTTTTTTTTACAAAATTGTATATTTTCCTGAGAAAAAATCATGTCAGTGGAAAATTTCTGCCTCCACAGACAGCTCAGGATATTCCTATGAATGTATCTTTCAGGACTGCCTGAGAAGCCTTCTTCATTGGTATTTTTCTATGGGTTGTCTCCAGCTGCCAATCCCAAGCTTGGTGAGGTAAGACTTAAAATATTTTGCAAGGCGCAGACAGCCTGGTTAGGCTGATGATGAGGTCTAGAGCCTGGGCCATATTAACAATGTTTATTCTTATGATGTTCTGTATGCCAAGGCAACACCCAAAAAGCGAGGCAATTTTGAATGTTTTTTTACCAATGTAATAAACAAATACATATAAACCAATGATTTTAAAGTGATTCCAAGGTCCATAGACAAAAATCTGCATTTGAACACCTGACAAAACAGTTTTCAATATGCCAGAACAAGTCCCGTGAACAACAAGCCTACACCTTAGGTTGGAGATCTCATCAGAGTAGGCAATTAAAGAACCCTGAGATTCTCCAGGGCTGATGCTGTGAGTTCAGAGCCCATGTGGGAGCATGGGACAGACACATAATCCTGTCAAATCAGACTCCACCAGAAAGAAACTTAGTTGGGACACAATTACCACTTCCTTTGCAAAGAGCTTGTATAGTTATGACAAAGGGGGAACAGCCCCACGAGCCGAGATGTGTACATCAGACACCTCACAGACTGTGTGTACTTCCAGTTACCCCTCCAGCCTGCCGTGGTGAGGTTGGTTGTCTTACATGGGCTTCCCTTTAGAAATACTACATTCTCCATGCACAGCACTAGATAGTTACTTGTAATCTAAAATTTTCCCTGATATACCTAGGATTAAAAAGACAGCCACAGCAAAATCATCTGTCTTAGATATGACCAGAGCAAGGGTTCCTGGGTGTGTCTTCACACAGAGACACCAAAGTGATGACTGATTTTTAGGATGAGGATGTCACTTAGGAATTTTCCTCACAATGATCTTTCAGTGGTACACCTGGCCGAGGAATCTCATCCCATCTTGGTTTTGCCCATCACCTCAGCAAGAAACCAACAGAAACACACTGCCAGGACAGGGTCAAGGGAACAGAGTAAACTCTGAGCTCACACTATTCTTGGGTGGTGGCTGGAGCCACTAATGACACTCCCATCAAAATCCACATATAGATCTCTTCCCAGATGTGTCAGCTTTATCTGCAGCATCTAGCAGTTCTTATACATATCATTCCCAAAGGAGTCATCTCATATCTGAAAATCCCCTTGGACCTATCATCCTTAACAATAAAAACCACATTAAAAAGTGAGATTAAAAGCCATAATCAATCTATAATTATAAGGTAAAAAGCCAAGAAGTTGTTAAAATGGAAGGTAGCTTTTTTTCCTTTTTTTTTTTTTTAACATGACAGCATAATAGCAATGGACCAGTACTGTTAGTTTGAAGGGCTGTCCCAGCTCAGAATAAGAAAGTAAATCTTTGTGCACATTTTAATATTAATGAAACAATTAAGCAGCTCTCTCTCAAAAGGAAGAATATTTTCTCTCCTAATCTCTGTGTGTACTTTAGCGAAACTGTGGCATCTCACATGCAAAAATCATTGGCCAAGACATAAAACCAAATTGCTGGGTTTCTGGTACCCGTGACTAAATATGCCTATTAAGTCCAATTTCAGATATTTCAGAAATGCATATGGGGAATTATATCCTTAAAAGGAGGCATCTTTCTTGCAGACATGTGGAAGTTTTAAAGTCCTTGGTTGAAATGTGAAGAAAGAACTTCTTTTTTTTCATGATTTCTCAGAGGAACAACGCACTGACTCATTCATTTTGGTTCAATCGTTAAGAAATGACTAGATAATAATAAGGTTTCATCTCGTTGACAAAGATCCACTTTCAGTCAGGCTATTAATTGAAAATGTGTTAAGTATTACTTTGTGTTATCAATGCATTGTTTTAATGTAGTATTACATTATAATAACTACAAAATAGTAATTCATAAGATCTTTCAATATATACATATATAATTTATATATATATATATGTATATAAATAGTTATATAAAATAGAAAAAAAAGTCAAATAAACCCTTTTTTTAGCAAATCGCAGTGAAAGACATGTTCCCAAGAATTGAAATTAAGGTGGCTTCTGGTGAGAGATGAATCTTTAGAAAAATTTTTTTCAAGGGTAGTTGTCTTTTACAGCAGTGAAAGCAACCTGTGTATTGTTCCTTAAGAGTTGTTGTGAACTCCCCAAAGCATATCCTACCTATTTTTAGCTGAAATTTTCAGATACAAGAAGGGGTAGAAGGAGAAAGGAGAAAGAATATGACAGCTGTTAATAAGTAGTCTGCACAGCCATGAAATTAGGAGTCAAATTAGAAGACAGAAGGAGAGAAAATTAGAAAGAACTGTAAAAGCAAGAGAAAAGCAGAAAGAAATGCCATCTGAAGACTGAGAGGGAGACTGCAAAGGAAAAGGTTTAGCAATGAAGATATTAAGTCAAATAAATCAATAAAAGAACCAAGGGTTGCTGTCTACCCATCAGAGGTTGATGTGACAGACCAACCAAGGCCTCAGCACAGGAGTGGCTGATCATGGGATGTGTGCAATGCACATCATCACTGAAAAGTCACAACCATGCACCACGTCCCAGCCAGCATCCTGCTAAATTCATGAAGTGCAGCAATGGCAGTTGCCCTTAGCAGTTCTCCTCCATTGAAGAGAAGTGTCACTAAATCCTAGAGGAATTGTTGTAACTGTAATCATTATTGGAAGCTAGGAAAAATCATCAGCAAGTTCAATTTTTTTCCCAGATCTTGGAGTCAATATTTTTGTCTAATTGCCCACCTATCATCTAGTAGATACATTTTAAAAAGAAAGAACAGACATTGGTGTGGTTTTCTTGAGCCCTTTTCAAAGTCAATGAAGTTTATTAGACAAAGAAAATCTTAGGGAACACAGATAGGGACAGAAACACAGGCTACATTTAGGCAACAAGCTTTGGTAATTTTTATTTCTTGACTATATTTGATTCAATACCCTATTTGACAGAATGCTGACAAGCTTTACACACTCAAAATGAGGCTTGACTATTTTTGGTTAATTTTAGGGATAAATAGTTAAATATTCTCAGTTCCATATCACCACTTTCTTCTGCAGCTACCAAAAAACTCATAGCCAAGCAAATCAAAGTATCCAGATGGAGGAGAAAAACAATCCACTCAAGAAATGAATTTCAGCTTCAGTTTCCCCAGGAAGCTTTTATAAACACTAAGGCACAGAATGTTTATGAAAAATGTCTCATCAGTGTCCTTTTGAATGTGCCACGCATATGGAGTATATGCAAAAACATTAGAAAGGAGATGAAGTTCCTGTAGATACTCCATGTCATTTGGGCATTTGGAAGCCACTCATGCCCCAACTTCAGAGTATATGCAGCAATACCTATAAGGATCCATTAAAATAAAGGTTTCTATCTGCCATATATGGGAGAGAAGCACATTGAGTGGAATATGTTTGGTTTGGGAAATCTGGTTCTGCCTGTAAAGCAGAGCATTAATAGAAAGATGAACCTAATGTTCATCGCCTCATGTGGTTTTGTGTGTCCCAGGAACACTACTACTACAGTCTACAACTACAAAGCTCCATCTGGCTGCTCAATTAGAACCCAATGTGACAACTGATTGTTATGCAGAAACAATTGATTAGATTTTTATGTCCCTCAACAAGCTGACTCAATTACAATGAGTATAATTTTTCTTTTATTTTATTTCTTTTTCTTTCTTTTTTTCTTTTTGCTTTATAGCTTATAGTTTATTTTATTGTTTTCCAGTTCTGGCACTGAAGTCTGTGGACTATCAAATGCCCTTGCCAAGAGGAAGCAATACAACTCTGGGAGCTTGATGTGCTGTGAAGGACTTCTGAGAGGCTTGCAGCAACTTTGCCAAAGCACAGTTGATCATGCAGCATTCAGACAGAATTGTTGAGTAGTCTTGCTAACCCCCTCTCCAAAACAATTGGGAGATGAATATTAAAAATTAATTTGAGTTACTAACTGTTTGTCTGTCCACGTCTTCTAAGTCAGCATGCTCTTCCATTTTTAAAGCTCTGCTTTTGAGATGAGGTGAACCAAAGCAAGCCTCGGCAGTACTGGTCTTGCCCAATTTGCACAGTCCAGAAACAAGGTCAGGGAAAGAGGCTAGCAGGAGCTGTGAACTTTGCAGGCTTGTCACACTCTTCTTCTGGAAGAATTGTTTTCCAGAAGAGTTCTTTACATTTCTATTGATGGTCTGAGTAGAGAATTAGGGCCTCAGACATGGATTTTTTTCCTCAGCATTATACTGATAAGCTGAAGGGCAAATAAAGCTCCTTCTCTCCTGCATATCCTGTATCTGGGGATGGCATCCTTGTGTTTACAAAGATTTGAGACCTCTATACTTACTTTCCCAATGTCCGGGGCATGTGTATATACAAAAACTTCATCAAGAGTGCACTTTACCTGCTCAGGTCATTAAAGCACCTTCTAAGTATGGAATGAGGAATCAAAAAGAAACCAAAAAGACTGTATTTACTGCTAGAGACATTATATCTTTCTTAAAATTGGAAATTTAGCTCAGATCCAAAATGCATCTTACCCTGAGTAATTAAAATCCACTAACTCTAAAAAAACAACAAAGTATTGTAGAGTTCTGTTCTCCTTTGCCCTATTCCAATCCTTACAAATGTAGCTCTTCCCTCTTTTAAAAGAGTTTACAAAAATAGTTTCATGAGGCAGAAATATGGTAACACCATTTCTCCCCACACTGGAAAGCAGATACTTTCTTGTAGGGGAATGATGTTATTTGAAAAGTTCTTAAGAAAAACAGCATTTTGGCAACAGTCTTATGTGCATGATGTACACACAATCCAACAGCAGAAGGAACACCTTCCAGCACACTGAGCCAGAGCCTCTGCTGCTCCCTCACTTCTGCTCTGTTTGAGTCAAGGGCTCCATACATCAGAAACTGGCGCAGGGGAAAGATGGGAAGATAGTTGGTTCTCCCCACTCTGAAGTTCCTTCTTATTTCTCAGATGCTGCTTTTGAATTCCTCCTCCTATCAGAATTTCCCAATCATTGTTTCAATAATTATTCTTTTCATAAAAAAAAAAAAAAAAAAAAAAAAAAGCACACATATTACAAAAACAT
>VZRX01014172.1:34439-54419 GCA_013398075.1 Notiomystis cincta
AAAAAGCCAGGATGCTTCAAAAGCATTGAAGAAGAAATTGAAATATTTTCATATTCAATGAAATGATTTTTCTCAATTAGCTGTTAATATGAAAATTAAGCAATATAAATGAATTTCTTAAACGCAAAAATATAAATTTAAATAAATTTTTTCACTGGGTTGTAAGTTTATTTTTCTTCCCTTCAAGGGAAAGTAAAAGCAGAGGACCTGAAGTCAGAGGTAAGTTTGCAGGAGACTTGCACTCTTCACCTGTGAATGAGAATTGTGTAACCAGGACATAATAGGGGGAATCACAGCATCTGGAAGTTTTATACAGACAAGCTGAACCTAACTTGAGCTAAAAGCCAGAAAATTCTTAAAAAGTCAGCTCTCTAAAGAGCTTAACTCCCTGAAATTCATTGAAAGCACATCATTCTTACAACAGATTGGAATAACTACTGTTTCATGCCTGCCTTAGGTAATAACACAAAGATACTAAATACCAATACATTCTGATTCTTATAAAGCATAGTTTCTTCTTGCTCTTGTAGGTGAGGCTGATATATCAAGCCCCAAAGTCTATCCTGACCAGGCAGTGTTATTAGACTTGCTCCACTGGGAGGGACTCCCAGAGATTTCAGTGTAACATGAAATTATTCAAGCTGCACCCCTGGGGGATTTTTTGGCAAGTAACCTTTAATTCTGAGTCACACTACCAGACTTTATTAGCAACACCAGTCTTCCTGGCCCACAGCCCCACAACACGTCCCAGCTGAAAGAGCAATGAGCTGGCTTCCCTACTTATGGGGTCCTCAGAGCTTTAAAGCAGATCTAAACAAACTATTTATGAAAAAAAAAAAAAAAAAAGAGCAGCAGCTGAGAATTTAATTCGAGCATTTAAAACTTGTTGTGTGAAGAAGAACTCAGGCTTGGGAACATCAGTCCAGAGAGAATTTCAACAGAAAGTGCCTATGAGCTGGAGATGTTTAGCTTACCAGCAATGAAATGGGCTCAGGCCTCACTCACTTAGAAAAGCTGACATGAGATGATTGTTATTTGGAAGTGCAAATACTCACTATAGTATATACCACATTAATGTTCCCAGCAGCAGTGTTCTTCAGCTTTAATTATGCTGTCAAAGCACCAATTTCACCAAAGGTTGTAGGGGTAACAGTGCCAGCATCGCAACCTTTTGCAAATAGTAACACGCGTCAAAGTGGAGTGTTTTGCTGCAGAACACAGTTGAAATTTAATTTCTCTACCATATGAAAAATTGAAATACTTAAGTAATAACATTCAGAAACATCATCTGCCATCTGATAGTGCATAGAAACTGGGCAATTATGTTTCGCCTCGGGTGGCTAATAGGCCCATTTCAAATTCCAGGCATTATCAGATAATAACACTGCTTGCATCTGAGGATGTTATTATAATTATTAACTGTAAAGAAAGGGAGGGAGGGGGGAACTACACACAGGGAGGGAAAAGGATTGTTTTTAATTATTTAATTTTGAAGTTACATAAGATAAGTTCATTGTTCCCCATGAGCTAACTGAGTGCTGGCACCACCGCAGATTTAATTCAGTTCAAACAGACTTGTTTTCAGATTCATAAAACCTTATCATTGCTATTTGGAATAAGTAGGTTTCAGAGCAGTGAGACTTGTCTAGAAACATTACATGCAAGTGAAAGTGGCAATGACAACAGAAATTCTGAGTAATCTTCCACTAAAAGCCAGTTTATTGCTGATACCATGCTAAAAACCTGTGATCAGTGTTTTAGATCCATTACTCTATCTTAATTATTTTGTTTGCAAACTCTTCTTAGCATGTGGATCTTCATGAACAGAACGATGAAAATAGAATCTAGATGAAATATCCTTCATGCATTCATGCATTCTAAAATTTAGGGTGGAAAATAAATACATGTTTGGAAAGTGGAGAAATGGCCTTTGGGAATAGGGATCCTTGTCAAAGTGGCACTGAAGGCCAGTGTTTTGATTTTGTGACCTGAGTAAAAATATATAAAGGCAATAGGTAGCTATTTTAACAAATTTCACATCCTCCATTTCTGTACCTGTAGCAAAAGTTACGTAGTACCAAGGTGGAATACAGCTTTAGACTTTTTAGATTTATAGTTGCTTTAGTTTGTGGAAGGAATATTGAATATATATCTTCCTACAGAAATGAATAGAAAGTTCAATAGTTATAGCAAATTAAAGATAAAATTATGTAATGCAGAAATTGATATTCTTCACATCTCTTGATTTGTTTGATTATGTGGTATTGGTATTCAAAGCTTAAGGCTCAGAGACAACACGCAAAGTGCTTTTAATAATTGCTTTACTTTAAAAGTAATTTTCTAGCATTCTATAGGAAATGCTTCAGAAATAGTGAGGTGAATTTACAGTGTTGGCTGAAATACAAGACAGCATAAAAAAAGGTGACTAATGACTTTAACCCTTTTCATTATTTCATGTGGGACTGCTCTTTCCAGCTCTCAAAGGTCATTCAGTGCATTGCAGGACTACAATGCATGAGAGTTAA
Organism: Notiomystis cincta; assembly: GCA_013398075.1. Taxonomy (NCBI): domain Eukaryota; kingdom Metazoa; phylum Chordata; class Aves; order Passeriformes; family Notiomystidae; genus Notiomystis; species Notiomystis cincta. The sequence goes on from VZRX01014172.1 coordinate 36,965, forward strand.
GTGCTGTGGAAAAGACACATTTAACAGAGTTGCATTAAAATAACAGAGACTAAGACGTAAAGGCAGTTAAAAGCAAGTATTTGTCTAATCACTTGGAGGCAAAAAAGTCTCCATTTGAACAGCCTGCTACCAGCAGCATGAATGCTCCAATTCCATAGGCTTTCTAGCCACATCACAAGCCAACTTCACATTTATCTGTGTCTGTAGATGTGCTACAAATAACTACATTTTTCTGAAAAATTATAAACTTAAGAATTTTGTTTCCATGGGTGTCCATTTCCCTGTGCATATTGAAGTTTTCTCATTAATTATGTTTTACAACTAGAAAAACAAGAAAAGCCTGCTTCGCTCTGCAGTGTTAGAGGGTAGCTGTGATGGAAGATGCAGTTCAGGACACCCACAGCACTGGACAGCCAGGCGCTTCTCCTCCAGATCCCTCTAAAACAGAGCTGCTCCACTTCCCTAAAGGGAAGCTTTGGCTAAAACACAGCACTTCACATTTTTCCATTAACTAATCTTAAATACACATGTCGAGTTAGTTTTAAGGGATAAGGCTAATACAACTGCAAGCAGGTGTCTGCCTCAGCAGCAGTGGATTTGATGCAAAGCAGGTCTCCCTTCTGAACCTTTGTCAGCTTTCACAAAACAGCCTCACCGGCACTCATTTAGCTGGTGCCAACATTTGCAGCTACTCTGGTCCAGCACTTTGGGAAACCAGTCGTCATCTCCAGTGCTTTGCTCCTTAGCTGCCTGCAAGATTTCATGACATGGCCAGCCCAACCTGTGCAGCCAGATCATGTGTAACACAAATGAACACAGGAAAGGGGAGGATTGATTCTCCCACATGGCAATAGGGAACTAAGCAACAAATATATACCTTGGTTAAGCTTATAAAAGCTGAGGCCACCAGCAACAGATAGAGCTAAGCTGAAAACCACACTGGGTTGTGATCTCCAGCATAAGGATGCTGAGATGTAAGCACTGGGAGGCAAGAGCAGCCTGGCATCCCTGGGCCTGCATGGGACTGGTTCATGCACAGCAGTCGTGACCCTGGCACAGCACCTGAGAACTGGAATATGAGTGATATGTTTTATGGTTAGTGGTTGACTTTATGACTTTTTTAACTAGTAAGGGAATTATTTGGAAAATTATTTTTTCAAGGCCCCACCGTGGAATTTTTCAGTATGTAGTTATTTAATGTTTCAGCCTTTCAGTACCACACAAGAGGTAAGTGGACTGGACATGGAAATTTTCAAATACTGCAGATCATTGAAGTCCAGCATATTTTTTTTCTTTCAAAGTACATTATTGATAGACTATTTAGCAAATTCTGAATGGCAGATTACTTACTAGTTTGCAAACACCAAATATTTCAAGTATTAAGATATTCAACGCTCATTGCTCTCAAATAGAAGTTGATCATATCATACATTTAAAACAAACAAACAAATTAACAAATCCAAAAGCAGAAATAAAACTGTGTACTCTAGTGAAACAAATCTCATAGCTGTGGAAAGATTCCTCTCTCTCTCTCTCTCTCTCTCTTTCTCTCACCCTCCTACTCCTCCATGTTTTGAAATGGCAGTGGCCCAACACAGAGTAATCCAGTTTGTTCAGTGACCAAACACTCTCATGCCTGGAGGATGAACTCAAGATGCCACACAGCGAGAATCAATTCATGAAGCTGACATACGAGCACCCTCTGAAGGCTGCAGTACCTAGGGTGCCTGAAATGCCATTATTCTCTCTAAAAGTGGCAAATCTCAAGAGGTGGAATCACTTTTTCCCTGGCCTGTTTTCAATGGCAACATGTCAGGTTTTAATTGCCTAAAAGGGTCTTAAATTTAAAATGCATTTTCCCAGGTTCTTGGATAATTTAAATCCTTGACTAGTTCATTAAAAGGCCATTTGCAATGAAGCAGGCTGGCGCATCTCTCACTTAGCACGCTCAGCTGAGCTAGGAATAGAAGCAAATAAACAGCAACTGTGCTGCCTGACATTGAACACGAGTGTTTGAGGTCACCCACAGCAGTGGCAGAGGGGCAGAATAGATATATTGTGGTTAAAGGCCTTCATTTTTCCTTGAACAAATATATAACGTGAAGTCCTGGCTTTAGTGAAGTCAGTAGCAAAATTCCTTGATATTTCAGTGCAACCAGATTTTTCTCTCTATTAGTTTCAGGATTCCTACAGCGTGTAGCCTTTGAAGGTGCAGTGTGAATAGATAGCTGATCCATCATGGTCCAGTGTAGCTCATTGGAAAACATAAACCAAATAGAGCAACAACATGCGGTAGATGCATGCTTTGACTCAACACCTTCCTCAGCATTTTGCACTTTCATTCTGTGTTCTGGTAATGTCTGTGTATTACTTCAAAATGATACAATATTAGATTAGACCCAGTAGTGCAAACCTGATTTAAAGGAGCCTTCAGAACATTAGTAAAAGTCAGTTTCCTGATAAATGGTAATATCCCTATAATAAAAATGGAAAAGATGTATTATTAAGGCATTTGGAGCTGATTTTAGGAGATAGGAATAGCCCCTTGTACAGTTTCTGCTTTCTATGCAAGATTTATATAAGGGCCTATTATTTTTAAATTTGGAAAACACTAATATTTTCCAAAGTTTGGGAAAATGTAGTGAGGAATGTATCATTAAAAAATCTCAGATGATGTTTAATATATGCACATGTATAGGTAGTTCTCATAGACACAGCTGTCACTATTCATATATACATGAACTACAATAATATATATATATATATACACAGAAATAATGAGACTCATAATGCAGCCACCCATATTGTTCTTATACAAATGCACATATATTGTGCACGCTTACCTCTCGAATTTTACAGACCCTGACCACAGGTATTTCACCAGCCAGGACTGNAGAAATAATGAGACTCATAATGCAGCCACCCATATTGTTCTTATACAAATGCACATATATTGTGCACGCTTACCTCTCGAATTTTACAGACCCTGACCACAGGTATTTCACCAGCCAGGACTGCTTGCAAAATCCCAGTTCTTAATGTCAATCACTTTATTAATAATTTTACTCAGCATTTACATAACCTCTTTAGGGTAAATGGTACCTTCTGTGTGCTGAGAGATTTTCTCTTACAGAAAAACCATGCATTTTGTGGTACCACAGTTTCTTGCCACAGGCTTGGAACTATACAGAATTGAAAAGTTTTGCTCTGCAGTTCTGCCTAGTCTATGCTATACAAAGAGTAAATGCTGTTGAAACCTCCAATGAATTTTTCAGGTATTTGAATTTTGGCTCTTAAGTAAATGAAATCTGAGAGCAAGTTGCAGCTCACCAAAAGATTTCAGTGGTGAAGCACACCTGTTGATTTCCAAATGCCCAGGTATTTTTATTGTCCCAATGTAGTTCTTTCCATCACAATTTAAATTAAGCAGCTTGTTTAACTTCTTTTCACGCATTTCCCAAGGAGACTGAAATTGGAAGTGTATCTTTTAATTCTATTAATTTTTTTTTTAAATCAATCTGCTTCCTTTCCTGCCTCTTTGAAAATTTTCTCTTCCTTAGAAAGCATGGTCAACAAAAGCAGTCTTTTCCTTTTTCCTTTTTTTTCTTTTTCCTGTGACAGGTTAAATTTTCCTGGTTTTCCTTTCTTGCTTCTCATTGTCACTTTGCTGTACAACAAAACAGTGAGAAAATGATCCATCTCTGTAAAGGTTGCTTGCTATTAAACTTAATACCTCTTTGAACTGCTGCTTCTTTCTCTTGAAGGCCTATATTTGTCTTTAATTAAAAAGAAAGGATGTGGATGATACATAGCTAGCTCCCTCTGATCTTTACTATTTGATCCCATCCACTCGAATATAAATGTTCTTTCTTGTTCATTCAGACACTAAATCAATGCAACAAATCCAAAGGTCTACTGCAGCATTCGTTTGTTTGTGGGATTCTTGTTTTCTTTCTTTTAATGAATGTGTTGAAAGAGAGATATTACACTATTTGAACCTCAAGAATTCAATATTTAAAACACAGAGCATAGCAAAGCCAGATCTGTCAGGCAATTCAGGCAATTTTGCAACATAATGCAAACATCTACATTAGAAAGCATCAATCTCAAAGAGTTAAATACCAAGAGTGGGATTACTTGAAGCTGACCCTACCTTCCCCCCAGGGAAGGCAATGCTAATACACCCAGAGGATTAGCAGCCTTAATACAGGCTAAGTGTATCTGTGTCTGACTAGTCCTCTTTCATGCTGTGGTTCAGTCTGTACTCCCAATCAGTTCAATTTACCCTTGCATTCTTTTTACAGGCGTGAGCTGCACCACCACTCACTGCCTCCTTTTTCCCCCAGATAATTATAATCCTCCCGGAGACAATGTCTTTTCTGCTTTGGTTTTAAAATTTTCCAGTTAGATTTGTAATACAAGATGAAATTACATTTCCGTATCTCCTTCTGCTGGCTCTCCCAGCTTTCCTGCTCTGCAGCTTTACATACTCAACTCACAGCATTTCTTTTAAACTGGGTTTTGCTAATCTCTTCCATTCAGCCCTGTCATGTTCAGCGCCTCAGGGTAGATCACACTGGAATAGGAAAGACAAGGGATCTGGTATGTCATGGACAGAAGATATTGTGCTTGTTTACCCACTTTCTCTTTTGAATAATATTTTCTTCAGATAGCTTAATGTCTTCTTCATATTTCAAGTGTCTTTCATGTCAGAACCATTTATGAAATCCCTGCTGGAGAATTCTGTCTTAAAAATTAGGCAGCTGGGGACTGGAATAGTTAGAAAATAATATCATTACGATGCAATAATGTGTTAATAGTGCTGTTATAGCTTTGTAATTCCTACTGTTCTCATATCCCTGGCCTGCTATATGCTGATTTTCTCCTGAACTAAAGGAATTGCTATAGCAACATACCTTTAAACACATATGATTAATACTTTATATGCCCATGACTGACTAGATATTTGTTCTAGACATAACATATTGAAAAATAAGATGGAATACCTGCCACAAATACATAGAACAGAAACTGATTTATACCAGGAGAAAAATAAATCATAAATTGAATTAGAACAAGAGGAAATACAATTTCATAGATTAAGAATACAGGCAAACTGATAAAATATACTGCGATGCTTTGATCTCTCTGGTATATCTAAATAACACAGAATACCACAAGCTATTGTAGCGTTATACCAAAAAATGTTATTTTTTCCACACAGGAAAACAACTTCACCACTTTTATTCACCTGTAGACAGATTTCTCAACCCAGCAGCCAGATTCTCCCTTAGACCCCAGGGAAGATAAAGCTATTTCAGTCTGGAAAACCAAGAACTGGTCACATTTTGCAAATTAAACTCACATGCACCTACAGTGGCCTATAGTGAAGACAGTGTAAATATTCGTGCTTCCTCTTAACTACATCTCCACCTGGCATCATTCAGGACCTTGCATAACTGACTAAAGCTGTCATTCCTGGTCAGAACAAGCAATTAGCAACATATGTTTTCTTAAAATCTAATTATACAAGATTTTCCATTAACCACATGGGATGATAGTTAGTAGAGGCTGATTAAACTAATTTTCAGAAGTCACCCAGTTTGCATGATGCTTGTAATGGCAGAATTTTCTCTTCTTCTAAAGCAAAAAGCACCAAGGTAGTGACAAATTTAATCTTTTTAAAAATCTGAATAAAGAATAAAGCTGAGTCATGCAGTGAATGGGACAGTTTTCAAGCGCAAAAGTGCCTTGCTTTGAACTAAAGTAACTGTGCCTGGCAGATTCAGGAGGAGGCCCACACGCTACTAACACTGACTTTAAAACAGGGCTTTGTGTGTGTGAGAGAGTTTTTACCTTGCAAAGGGTGAGTTCCACAGTATGAACGGACAGTGAAGGTCATGGTGAAAAGAGAGGCTGTGCACCACTCAGGTCTGTGAAGCTCTTGCATCTATTTACCAGCCCAGGTCCTCCAGTCCATTTCTGTCAAATCCTTCAAAATAAGTTTTGTGCATATGCAGAATGTGGCTTGCATGATGCAGGAGTCAGAGAGTTTGTCACCTAAAATATGGAAGATAAATAAGGGGGACAAAGTGTGATCAGTGTTCCAAAGAAAACCAGCACAGAATGTGAAAAATGCCAAATGTCTCAAGAAAAAGGGTGAAATCTGATACTATGAATAATAGGTTACAGGGAACATCACCAGTATTAGAGAGGCTTTTTAACATTTCCAGAGCTGGGATTAAATTTCTGGTTCCAATTTCTTGATGTTACATGTGGCAATCATGTACTCTATTGACCTGATGGGAGTTGTGCACAGCTCTTCTCAGTCTGTGATAAATTCACCTTCAAGCCACTGGCAAAGAGAAACATCTCAGACAATCTGTCTTAAATGACCCTAACAGAGTCACTTGTGTTGGCTACTTTCCTAAAAGACCAGGATTTTTTTAAAGTGTTGTCTTCCCACTGGCAGTCACAGGGCCTGAGAGACAAGGAAAGTTTGCCTGCCAGATACACATGCCTTCCTAATTAATAGGGATATGAATACCTAGACATCTTTAGGTATCTCTGACCAATTAAATAGGTAGGTAACTGTGTGGGTGAGTTTGATTTCTGACTGCTTATAAACAGCTGCTTGTTCTTTCATTTGAATGTCCACTTTTTATGCCCAAATTCTCAGATCATTCAACAAAATTTCAGTTTACTCCATTCTAGCGCTTTTTGGGCCCACAGCCTTTTTTAGGCTTCCAGTTTTGACACTCCATTAGGCAAGGAGAAAAAAGTGTCCCTAGCCTCTCTTTTTGAGTCAAAAATTTTAAACTTTGCTTTTGACAACATTCAAGGTTCAGACAGACTTTTGGTATCACATTGCCACACAAATTGTGCCTCAGTTTCTTTCCTGGCAATTCTGACTCACATTTTCCAAATACCTGCCTATGGTCCTGCACAACCTCTTATCTTTCAATGCTCCATCCTGAGCATTTCCTCAAACAACTCTTCACCAGCCATTTTTCCAAGACCTATAAATCCTCCAGTTCACTCCAGCTCACACCAATTCATTTGAGAAGGGAGTGAAAAAAAACCCCAAACCAAACCAAACACGGGTGTGAAATCTCTCCCTCTATTTTCTTAAATAAGCAAAATTAGGTTATCTGACAATTGTCACTGTAAATGAATGAAGTTCAAGCCTTTGTCAGAGAGGATGGAAGCCCAGGCCCAATAGAAGGATAAGCAACAGTCATCAATGACAGGAGGCAAAGAAATGAACTAAATTGTTGGGTAAGTTTTCATAGAAAGGTCAAAGTCTTCCTTAGCTGTCCCAACTAGCTTCATTAGTAGACAAAAACTTAAGCCAAGAGCTCCGTCAGCACTTGTCTTTACCTCAGTGTTGACTGCCAGCTGCTTCCTAACTTGGGGGAGCAAATGGAATAACACAGGCAGGTGGGAAGCAGAGAAAATATCACTGTCCCTTCTATAATTGACTCCCTCTTTGCATCAGACATCTTGCACCATTCATCCTTGCTGCAGAATCTCAGAGGCAGAAGAAATGACAGCTTTGTCCTGTCGTTTCAAGGTTACAAGTCTTAAAAAACCATGCTGATGAGGGGTCTCTTTTTCTTTGACCCCAAAATTACAAGGGCTGATGGAGGCAGAACTATAATAAGTTGCTAATTGGAGATACCATTCCTGAAGAATACCAGCCCTTTTCTTCTTTGGTTATATTCTATCATTATGTTATTTTAAAATATTCTAAGCCAAGTAGTGATTTTGCCCCCATTTGTCTGACTGCACTCTATACGTTGTCTACACACAATGATCAAAGTGATTACTGCAGTGGGCTATGATAGCTCCTCATGAAGAAGCTGTGTTTTCAAATACATACCTCTCCCAGCCTCCTTATACCTGTAGGAAAGACTAAGACAATCTGTATTGATTCAATGGTTTGAGTGAATTTAGATGTGTTCTTCTAGGTGGACAATCGCCTTAATCTTAATTCTGACTTTTTGTTAATTTTATTAAGCAAATTCAAAACCAAGAGATCTTGGATGTAATGCAACTTTTCCATTTTTCCACACATTGACAAAGCCCAAGTTTCACTTAGCTAGATCAAGAGACAAAAACTGCAGAAAATGAAGATACACTTTATTTCTCACTCAGGGGTGAATATACACCACTGTGAATACAAAGGGAAATAATCCTTTCTACACGGAAATGAGACTTCAGATCTATGAACACTCATATCATGGTGGAAGACCCATGGGCCTGCATCTGCCAGAGAGCAGGGCAAATATGAACATGCCAAATTTTGAAAAACTGGAGTAAAAGTCACATATCCTGCATCATCACGCTTGTTCTTTCTGTCTCAAGAAAATGGAAACAAGACAGTGAACAGTATATGGAATCAAATTTGATCTCCAAATATTTGAAAACTCTAGTATAAAGCAAGTCAGGTAGATTACACAGAAATGTGTAGACATAGAATATGGCACTTACTAAATATGCTCAGATATTTGGTAATTGTTTCTGAAGCTTTAAAAACCTTTCCATTGTGGGAAAGCCATCTGGCGGGTCATCCACTGCTGCTCAATGAGAAATTCTTTGTAAAAGTGAAAGCTAAGGGCTGCTCCGAGCATGACTGATTAAAAACCAAGAGATATATGTCGTGGCTGGGCGTGTTGGGAGAACAGTAAGACACCCCAGAAAGCTCCTGACAGATTTCAGAAAGCCAGCGAGCAGTGAGGAAATGCTGTGTTAGGGACAGTCTTCTCAGACTCTGAGCATGTACAATATTTCCACAGACATCCTGTGGTTACGCTATAAATTTCAAGAACTGCCTAGGGAACAAGGTGAGAAGATGCCTTTGTATGCAATAAAAAGTGCCCAAAACCTTGGAAATAAAACCTCAACAGAGAGGGGTGGACTGCATAAGGAATACAAACAGAAATGCTCTAGTAAATTTTGTTTAAAATTTCTTGAGAGTATTCAAAATACAATTTAATGTTGCAGTTTACAATATTTTCTGTGTACATTAAACATTTGCTTCATTAAGGAACTGCATGATATTTCTTAAATTGTCTGGAAACTATTAACACCTGTTTTCCTGCGCTGTATCTCCAATACCTTGAGGTGTGAAGTTTGACAACATCCTTGAGAGTCAGGGCTGTAAACAGCACATCAGCTAAGAGTTAAAAGTGAGTGATAGAAAGATAGGAATGTAAGAATTTGTGCAAAACACTGTCTACATCATTATATTAACAGCTTAGTTTGCCAAAAGCAAACATATTTAAATAAGAAATACCTCAAATATGCTAGCCTACATCTCAGTTGGTGTTCTTAATTCTTCTTTGGGGATATGCTGCATCAGCCCAAGTTCAGCAAGTTCAGTTTCATTACTGCAAAAATTTCCTGATTTCTTCTTCCAGCCCTACTTAGATCACCTTCCTTCATCACGAAAGAAACCATCATTACCATTAGCCTGTTGTTTCTTCCTCTGCCTGCAGGACATCTTCCATTCAAACTTCCTGCTGAAGAAGCTCTGGGTTCTGCTTTGATAAAGGCTCTCATCTAGGCTCTGTCTTAATAAAAGTTGTCAGTATTTTCTGCTTAAAAGCTCTTAAAGCCTATCCTTCAGAGCAGAAATTCTCATTCTCCATCTTGAATATTGCAGTATTTCCCTTGCCCTTAACAAAGCAGTCTCACCTCTCTAGAAAGTGGCTGTCCCTTCTCCTAGCTTGTAGGGTTGACTGCATCAAACCTTTCTTCACATTCTTCCAGTGGCTTCCTTCTCTCTGTGATACCCTTGGATAAACTTCCAAAGTGTCCCACAATTTATCCCCTCCTAGAAATCAACTTTTCAGATATATTAAATCCCTGATGCAGGTTTTTCTATGTTGATTTTGGTTTTGAGTTTTCTCCATGATCTGCTGAATCAATGTTCTCAAAGTCACCTTGGTGTCTATCTTCACATCTGTTTTCCTGTTGTCTCAACTTTACTAGCAACTCAAGACCCTGTTCTGTCCTTGTGGATGCCTTTGGGAGTTTTGCTGCAAGCACGAACTGGAGCAAGAGAAAACCTCTCTTATGAAATAGTGGGATAATGTTATAAACCTTAGCTGATGTAGTGGTTGTCATGTCATCAGGGCATTTGATTGCATATTGTTTCTCTTCTAATTGAAAAAAAATAAATTGGTAAAAGCTGTTTTGAATGAGAGTGGATTTTGTGTTAAAATATGAGTGATTCACTTTTAAGAAGAATTGGAAGTAGTTCATTGGAAACTAGTCTGAGTCATAGCCTTAAAACTGAACACCTTTTGTCCTTGAAATTCAAGGTTGAAGGAAAAGTTCAACCCTTGAATCTCCTTGGGTTTTAATTCTGGGCTTCATTCAAAACCAGAAGGGATTTATGTTCCAAATGAAATTTGATGTGGCCTTGGATAGCATAAATTTCACAGAAACATCTGGGAAGAGTTTTGCTGAACATGGAAGTATTGTTTCTTGATAATGCACAGCAATTTAAACTTAACATATATTTTTTCTAAAATAATTTCCACTCCAACATTAAAACTGAGGGCCATTAGTCCAGAAGAATAGCAGAGCAACTTTGAATAATTCTTCGCATCCTAATTATTTTTCTATTTCTATGAAAATAAAAGGACCTGCTGGGTAAAGCTAGCGAAATCCAACACCATCTAAAGGACAATGCAATTTAGGGAAAAATATGTGAGCTTGGCCACATTTTGTGATCTGTTCTTCTCACACTGCCTAAGCATCCAGAAAGACAGTTTTAAGGATGTTCCAGGACATATTCATGTCTATTTCACTGGAGTCTTAGCGCAGATCTGCTGCCCATTAATTCCTCTAATTCTTTTCCAAACCTAATGGTACTCACTGCCTCCACCACTTCAAATGGCAAAAGGTTGTGAAAACTCATGATGCCCTGTGTGAAAACACCCTTTCACTTATTTAAAACCAATCTCCTATCAGCTTCAAATGCTCTCAAGTCCAGTCATTTCAGAGTGTGGCAGAGAGTTTTGCACCTGACTTATCCACTTTCTTTCAGGATTTCATATCTCCCCCAACTCAGCTGTCTTCAAGCTGAACAGTCCCAAACTTTATACTGTGCTTTGGTAAAGTAGCTGCTGTAAATCCTTGAACATTTTGTTGTCCTTCTCCACACCAGCTGCACAATAGCCTTCTTGAATTTGGAGATCTGAAATATACACTGCATTCAAGACGTGAGCCCATCAAGTTTTTATATAATTCCCTCCTTCTTCCTCCCGACAACTCATAGAATTTTTTTGGCTGCTACTGCACACTGAGCTGATGACTTCAGCAACAACTAAGAATTTTTTCCTAAGCCATCACTGCCATCTTTGTTTAACCCTGTGCAGTAGACTCATGTAGATGATTTTATTTCCAGCTGCATTTGTTCATGTTTGTCTGCACCAGTACTTCTTTGCCCCCCTTTTACCCCCATACTTAGTTTTCTGATGTCCTTGTGAAGTTCCTTGCCATTAGATGGCACGTGACTGTCTGAGAGGATGTAGTGCCAACTGTAGCCTTGGAGATTGTATGGTGAACTCCCACCACCACATCACTGATGAAGGTCCTGAATAAAACCAGGTTTAGCAATGATTCCAAGGGAACAAACTACTGACTCATCCATGTAGAAAAGCCATCTCTTTTCAGTCCTTTCACCAGGTTTCACTTGGTAGATGATCTTTTCCTCCAAACTTGGGTCCCATAATAACATCTGGTTATGAACCCTAAGGAATCTGGGAAACTCCATGTTATGCCCCGAGGGAAATCCTTTATCCACGTGCACATTGACAAGATCACTGACAGACTCCAAGAGCTTGATCAGACTACTGAGACAGGATTTCCATTTGAAGAAGCCATGCACTTTTTCTAAAAGACCATGTTTCAATGCTTTTACTAATATTCTATGGACTATACAATCTGAATTGACTTAACAGCCTGTAGTTATATCCAAAGACATTCCAACCAGACTGTTGCATTACACAATGATGCCTAATTTCCATAAAGCTTGTTCTAAATGTTTTATTCATCTCCTGGAAATGGGTAAATGATGCAAGTTTCTAAAAGCTGTGGCTCTTGATGAAAATTATTTTTCTATGCTAAGTATGACAGACAAAGGGGAAGCCAGGTCCAATAAATGATCACACTCACTTAAGTTCATTGCTAAGTAAAGAAAACAAAACCAAAATAAACCCCAGGTGTGTTACAGCCTTACAGTTATAATGCAATTAGTAGCATGATATGAACTCATAATGCCAGCCAGGTTTCTCAGCTTGTATATACAGCCCTCTGAATTTCAACAAGATGTAGTTTTTTTATTTTTCTATTTTCTATCTTAAGTCCTAATTAAGTTATGTTTGTTTTTCATTCCCACTCCATTGTTTTTCCTTCACCCATTAGTTTTTCCCTGCCTTCCATACCTCTTGGCTTCTCTATTTTTCTCAGTAAAAAGCAGAAAATATGCTAAATTTTAGCCTTCAATAAAATACTTGCCTCTGTTTCTAGAATAAATCTGTCTTCCACATTCATTTGGAAATCTGAGAAAAACTGGTCAATTATTGAAAAAATATGACCCCTTCAATGTCAGTAAGGAAAAATTCTAGGCAATACAGAAAAAAATCCTTACGATGTGAAGTTCTTACAAATGCATCTAATTTAAGGTAAGGAACGTGTGATATTCTGATTTTTTAAAGAAATAGATCTAACATTGACAAGCATACATACACACATACCTACATAGGTTGTAGTGAATTTGTAGGAACCTATTTTCTGAGGGTTTGCCAAACTACCTTGGCTGGCAAAAATAATGATGCAGTATCCAAGCCTGTCTTTTGGGGGTTCACTTCATGGTATTTATCAGTCCTGACATTTCATCCCCGCCATGCAGTAGAAAGGTTACCAAGAGCACAGCACAAATAGCCTGTATTCCCAAGAGCATATTTTAATCAGAAAGAAAAACAGTAACTGCAGACTCTGAAAAGAAAGAGGCTCTGTGTGAGGGTAATATTAGAAATTGGAAGAGTTTTGTTCCTGCCTATGGCTGGGTACAACCTATAGTGCAAAAGGGAATGGACCATCATCTGCCACCAGCTGGAGTCATGCATGGCGGTGCAGAGGAGACATATCCCATTCTTGCTTAGTTCCCATCACCTGTTTTTCCCATGGTTTAAAAAAATCCCAAACAAGCAAAAAGGGGTTTTGTCTATTCAGCTATGAGGAAGCAAAATCTATGGTACAACTAGGGTCTTATTCCCTTAATTTTTTCATAAACATTACTGGAAATGTACCTTCCATTCCTGTTCCTCCTCTAATGTATATTTAAAATTTCCCTTTATTTTATTTTATAAGAGTCAGCATCATTCCATACTAAAAATTAACCAGTATGTGACCACCCACTTCTGCTCACTCCCACCATGCTCAGATGATATGGCTGAGCTGGAGTCACACCCCAGCCACTTCTGACTCCATCAGTGGCATCCCTGCCCAGCAGCTGTCTCTAGCTGCCTGTCCTTTGTCCCTGCTGCCCAGCTGAGGGACAAAGCGGTGGCTGGAGTGAGACTGTGACTCAGCCTGAAGGATGGGGTGTTTTCCCCCATATCTGACATCTGCTACAGAATTTCTCAGCGTAGCTAACTGGAAAGAGTAAATTCTGTGTGTCTGCAGTTTCGCTACTCTATTGCATTTTTTTTTCCATTTGTGTGACTTTTTGGTATTTTGCAGCTGAGAAGGATCCTTATTTATTGTGGTTGAAAATCTCACATTTCTAAGAGAGGATCTGCCCCAGGACTTCTGAATGCACGGCACTGTCTCCTCATGATGCAGCCTACATCTCCTGTAAGCAGACACATGCTTCCTGGTGCTAGAATTCCCAAGACATCTCTCTGCTCTGGCTTCAGCTGCAGTCTCACAGTCCTGGATGCTGTGCAATAGATACTAACAGAACTGAGAGCCTCAAAAAGCTGCATGTTACCAGGCAGCAGCACAACACCTGTAAAAAATGTGCCTATGAAGTAGCAGTGTCATTCTCACTGCTTGAATGGACACCACAATGAGATTGCTTGAGCCTAAGCCTGATCAGTGTCCAGTAAAAATGAAAAATAATGTTATAATAAATCAGCTTGATCTCCACTCCCCAGGTATTCAGTGACATTATGATGAATTTCTCCATTCACATGCCATCTGCTTCTCTCTTTGCTAAAGTTTCTCCACCATATTTTCAAGTCCAAAATCATGGTCATCACCACTGATGAATTTAACTGGAGATAGTTAAGATAACTTGGGGATATTATATAGATCTAGAAGCCAGATATTAAAAATGAAGCTCTGTTTAGAGTGTCCATAGGTCAATCATTACTCGAGTAGAAGACTCAATGCAGAGTTGTGGTTTTCTATATTTGCCTGATGTAGTTTTTTTAACAACCCTAAAATAAATTCTCTACATAACCCCAAACAATTATGTCATGCAGTTTTCATCTGACTGAGGTATAGCAATATTTAAAATTGAAAAAGTGTTACACATTTTAGTCTTTCATGGCACCTTATAGCAATATGTTCTTTATTGGATCATTTTGCCCATGTACTATATAAAAAATGTATAATGTGAATTTGTAGTATAAATATTGATACCACATTCACTTAACCTCAATCCATCATATAGATTCAGCTTTAACTATGGAAGTTTTGGGGGAAAAGTATAGCCTGCAGAGTAACTTGTCAATAGCCCGTGCCTGTTAAAGGATGGTTTTTCCTTCCTTCCTCCTCTATACCAGGGGAAGAACACAGTGGTCAAGCACAGAATTTATCATTTCAAAGCATAATTTATTAATGAAAGATTAATTTGTTGATAACTGCACACTAATCTTTCTTAAGTTATAGACAACTACCACAAGGCATTATCCAAACCCTGCTGGAGATATTCCCTGACATTTTCTTCAGTTGGTTCTGACGGTATCTTTGGCTACACTCTATCTGATCTCCTTCCATATTGATTCCTGCCCTCCAAATTAGATCATTATTATACTTTTATTGTATTTTAATTAGTTAGTTTCATTTAAATTTCTTTGTTCTTGAGGCTTCATTAAACAAATGGATAGAACTCATTTCCAGTCTTTCTTACTTAGGCAGGGATGGATGCTTTTGTACTACTCTTGTATTTCAGATTGTCCTTCATGCTCTCTCACTAACAATTATCATGCACCTTGTCTATGGAGGACTAGAAGAATTCATTAGCAAAATTTTGTTTGAATTAGTTTGTTGAAAAACATTTTTGTCCAGTCAATGAAATAGATTAGCAAAGAGATACGCTTTTTATAAATGATACTTCATGGATCATACTTAGTTACTTGATTTATAAAATGTTATCTAATGCTGTAAGTATTCTTGATACAAAATCCCACATACACACTGTTCTTGCAAACAACTAGAAATTATATCTGAGCCCCAGAAAAAATCCCAACTTTCCAAGGCTTTTGTTAATTTTCACTTTAAAATATCTAATTAATACTTATCACAGGATGTTTATTCTTCAATCTCTTTCCAAAAGCCACATTTCAATATACAAAAGGGGAGCTGACAATAACACAGTTGTTCAACATTGTACCTACGAAAATGAATGTTCCGTTGAGTTCAACATGGGATGGGTGCAAATGCACCCATGAAATAAATAATTTAATTTTCCTCCTTCAGAATGACCTAGCAAAACCAGCTTTGTTACAAGAAGTAATAACTGACTCATCACGTTGACTAGTTCAAAATTAAAAGTGCCTCTGACTTTCCACATTGTCCAAGCACAGAAGGTAATAGAGTCTATATTGGTAAGAAGCCAGCCAGCTTCTCTCAAGGTCATCCAGTCAGGCACTGCTATTTTTGGTAGCTAAGCAAGGCCAAACCACTGCAATTTTCAAAGAAAGGAGACCTAATAAATTTGAGAGGTAAGGACTGGGAGGGAAGGCCAAGTCACCATTGTGGGGAAGGAAGGTGAACACAGTGCAGCCATCTGGTGCTTAGAGCCAACCTGCTTCAGCTGCCCAGTGTCATAAAAGTTAAAAAGAAGGATGGATTATAAAAATGTAATAAAATTGTATCCTTGTTTCAGTTGTATTGAATGACTTTACTTTCCAAGAGAAGGCCCTAGCAGAGGATATTTTAAAACATTGTAACTGCAGTACACAGCACAAGATCCAAGTGTAAGTGCTTTTTATTTTTGGACAGTGTGTCATTGCAGGATTGTTACCTGCCACTGAGGGCTTGTGTTGCACACCTTATGAGCTTTCTGAGTGCACCTTACATGTGGTTCTCTGTGGCCACTCTGCAAGGCAGGACATTATCCAGCCTCCCAGGAGCTGGCTGGACTGCAGCTGCCTGTGGTCACCTTGCTCAGGTATGGCAGGGCTGAGTCCTACCAGCCTGGCTCACCCTCTGCTCTTGCCCTGCTCCTCCTGCTCTGCTCCTCCTTGCCACTGCCTGACAGATGAATCTCACAGCAGTGCAATGCTCAAGAGTAGTATCTACTTTACATACACTCTTTGTGAAGCTAGGCCATTCAGACTTGGAAGAGAGCAGCTTCAGAGGGCTGTATGCAGTCCCATCACAAGCATATAATGTGTTTACCATTATTCTTCACAACACTGAAGAACAAGAGCAGTAAGAAATGAGCACTGCAGCATGATAGCATGATAGTGAAAAGATAAAACTGTATTCAGGCTAAACAGAGAAACTGCTTTCTGAAGCCTAAGGGTTTCAGCTACAAAGCCAATGTAAAGATTATGTTGATCAGATGGTTTTTCTACATAGAGAAAAGAAGAGGACAGTCAAGCAAATTAGCAGAGGGAGGAGACAGTGCATGCCTGGAACATGTGCAGTAAACCACAGAATTCATTATAAATTGTATCTGTGTGCACATTTGCTAAACCAGCTGTGTATAATATTTTAGATATGCTTTAGGGTTGTTTTGCACCAATAACTCTTTAAAGAGTATTGTGTTTATACACTGGAAGTCTGTCCCTTCAGTGTATGGAAGCTCACCATTTCTTTGACAAAAGCATATTAAATAAATAATCCACTGCTTTGATGTTTTTGGTTTAAGGAGAATGAAAACAGCACTCTGCCAGTGAATGTTGCAAGGAATTCCATTTTGCAGCACTTACAGCAAGCTGTTATTTCTGCAGTCGCATCTGCATGCACATCTCCAGTTAGTGTTGATGATGGTATGATGTGCATGCAGTGTGGATTTACAGCTGCCTAGCTACCTATTGTATCTAGTTGTAGATAGATACTGGTGTAGATAGGTATCCCCTCCCCTAGTAGATACATACACAGGTATCTAACTAGCTGGCTCTATACAGATATCTATCTATATTTGTCAATCTAGGTAGAAAAAACCATCAGAATATAGATGGTTCCTTCCTTCCTTCCTTCC
>VZRX01014173.1:0-40807 GCA_013398075.1 Notiomystis cincta
GGACGCGGCTGCTGCGCGCCGCAGCCACGGGGAGCGGAGCAGCAGCGCCCGGAGCTCGGGGCTGCCGCTCGCTGGCTCCGCGGGCCAGCCCGGCACAGCGAGCACAGGACGAGGAGGAGGAGGAATTCTTCATATGACTGAACCCGAAAGTGCCAGACGGACTCATCCTTCCCCAAGGGCAGCGGGGCGCTTTGGCTGCGCTGTGGCTGCGCTGTGCTGCTGCTGCTCAGGGTGTACCCCTGCAGCTGGGACACCTCGGTAGTGCGGCCACCGAGGCAGGCAGACACTCACTTTCCATGGACAGCTGCTGAGGAGGCTGCAGGAAAGCAGCAAAAGTAACACTATTTACAGAAAGTTGTTCTTTTGGTTTGGTTTTTTTAATGCACCGTAGGTGAGGGGTATGTTGTGCAATAAATAGGAATAAGCCATCTGACTCCTACAGCTGTTCTAAGATGCTAAAAAATGGACAGGGACATGTTCAGATGGGTTTTGAAGGTGCAGCTTGGCTCGGCTGCCCAAGCAGCTGGATGCCCCCAGCCGTGGGGACTCTCCATCCCGTGCCAGGACATACTTGAACAAGGTTGTGGCATGGTCACAGTGGTTATGCTGGTTTTGTGTTCCTTCTTGCTTCCTCTGTTGCTGGTATTTAAAATCTGTCAATGTCGTCAATTTTATGCAAGATTTAAAACACAAGAATATTCTTTTAAATATTTCTCTCAAGAAAAATATTTCTAGCGAGACCTTTTCCCCAATTTAGCACAGTACATGCAAAAACCACACACTGGAAGAGAAGTGCCAGTAAAACCTGCTGTTGCCTGTTCATGTGACACGAGATAAACACAGCAACAGGCCAGGCTTTGTTAAACCAGTGTGCAATTAGCAGGCAATCCTAGCTGGGTTTTAATTAACAGAACACAAGAGAAGTTAAGAGTCTTGGAGGGAATTGCTAAATGCTCAAGAGTAAAAAGGACAGGAGAAACGAAGTCAAGATTCAGCATCAACAGATGCTGAAATAACTCCCATCTTGATCAGATTTCTTTCTCAAGTAGGATTAAATAAATCTCAGAGGGAAAGAGATGGGAAGGATATGAAGGAGGAGTGAACTTATTCAAAGAAAAGCCGCATCTGATCATCCTTACCTTCCAAACAGTACAACAAAGAGGTCTTTTCTCCCTTAAATATAACTGAATTCTGCAGGGGGTATAGGGCAGTCCCTGCTCTGGGCCCTCCCAGCTAGTGCTGCCCTTGCCAAATGATGCTCATTGAACCCTTCAATTTGGGGACCAAAACCTACAGAACACGACACTTCATTCACTGGACACTTACAAACACCCCCCAGGTTTTCACAAGCTCTGCAAAAACTGTGGCCTTTCTAATGAATCAGGCTGTGATAAGTTACATCTACAAGGGTGATTATTTAATCTTTCCTAGCACCAAAAACTCAGCAGGGCTTTTCAGAGCTGGAGAAAATGTCTGGTGAACAGGAAGCAGCCAAGAGGAGCTTGCAGGTGCTGGCTCTGGGCCTGCTGTGATGACGCAAGGGTGGGCTGGAGGCACATGGAGGCACTGGTCTTTAAACACGAGGGTACAGACCTGCACTGGGCATGGATGGGATAATCAGAACTGGGATTCCTGGGAGAAACAGCTTTAAAGAGAGATTTCATGGCATTCTCTCTACTCTCTCATGCCAAAGGTACTTGAGTGTGACTATTTAGCATAATCTTATTTTACCTTAAAGAAAGAGGCAGAAGGTCAGTATCTAGCCTGGAGGAAATGCTTCATCATTTGGGGAAAAAAAGGGACAAGTTTCACCTGCCTGCAGCAAATCATGGAAAAGGGCTTCCAGTCAAAGGAAAATTGCTCTGAAAATACTGCTTTTAATGGTGAGTGTTTAAATCCACATATTTTAAGCTCAGGATGTATCTAGTACAAATTCTGTATTACACAGGGGGGTGTGCAAGGTGTGTTAGGTCAGAGGGTACATTTTTCCATGGACAGATTCAGTACTGGAAGGCAAAAATTCACATTTTCCAGACTGTTCATATCTCTGCAGCCTCTGTTTTATACTTCTTCCTTGCACACTGTCGACGTTTTTGAGAGAAAATTTTTCCTCCTAAGAAATGCTAATATTGTTACTTAAGGAGAAACAATAGAGGTGGCTGAGCCCAGTGAGCGTGTGGGTGTGGCACCTCCCTGTCTGGGGGTTCCTCAGGGAGGGACAGAGACACCGCAGGGGGTGGAGCTGGGAGGAGCTGGGACACAGCCCGGTCCCGTGGGACACAGCCCGGTCCCGTGAGACACAGCCGGGTCCCGTGGGACACAGCCCGGTCCCGTGGGACACAGCTCAGTCCCGTGGGACACAGCTCGGTCCCGTGGGACACAGCTCGGTCCCGTGGGACACAGCTCGGTCCCGTGAGACACAGCCCGGTCCCGTGNCTGCACCCCCACCCCGCCTGCTGAGGCGCCCCGGATTCCCAGCTAAAGCCGCGGGGTTTCCAGCACATCTCAGCCACCACCCCGGGATCGCTGCGGTCGAGCCGCCATTGGCGTCTGCTCCCCGAGCTGCCCCACAGCGCCCCCTGCAGCCGCGGGGGAACCATCGCACCTGCCCTGCCCAGCGGAGCCTCAGCGCCCCTGCCGGCCGGGACCGGAACTGCACCGAGGGGAAGGTGCCTGACACCTGAGAGCGGCTGCCAGTGGGTTCTCTGGGTCTGGTTTGGTGTCACCGGTACAGTTGTTGCCTGTTTCACTTCATATAAATACTTAGTAAAGATCTGTTATTCTTATTCCCTATCTTTTGCCTGAGAGCCCCTTGATTTCAAAATATTGCTAATTCAGAGGGAAGGGGGTTTACATTTCTCATCCCAAGGGAGGCTCCTGCCTTGGTAAACACCTGTCCAAACCATGACACACACTCTGCCATTTCTTTCAGGCTTTTAAAAGAAGCCCAATAAGGAGCATGGGTTGGCAGGGTCTGCTGAAGGTCTGTGTCCCAAACTCCTTGAGAGGAGCTTCCTGGTAAGCAGCCAGAGAGAATTGGATGTGTGAGGTGTGTGGGGTTGGCAGCGAGCTCAGGGATTCCCATCCCATGTGCTGCTCCCAGTAAAGCACACTGCGGAAAACAGCCTTGGTGGGAAACTGAAGAGGGAGTTTGACAAGTTGTGCTTAGAGGATCATGGAATCACAACCCTGAATGAAGGGAAATTCAGTGGGATTTTCACCTTTGGAGTGTGTTGAGCTTGGTGTAAAGGATTCCCTGCGGTGGGAATAGCTCTGACCTGGCTGTGAGCATTGGTGCTGTGAATACTGAGCTGCTGATTCCTTTGATGGACAGCAGCCAAGGTGGTCAGCACTGATTAACACCCTCTAACCCAGAGTTGAATCTTGAGGTGGGATCCTGCATTGTGTCAGGCAGGGCTGTGCCCAGGAATGGGGACATGGCCCTGGGACTCCTGTGAGCCACTGGGGACCCTGTTCCCAGAGGGGGCAGAGATGCTGCCCTGTACTCACAAGGGGTGATGATGAACAGTCTCTCCCAACTGAAAGGCTTTTCTCCTGAGTCACTGGCACAGTTTGGGTGATGGAGGGAGGAAATCTGTTCTTGCAGGAGCAGGGTGTGTGCTGAGAGAGGGAGCCACGGGCAGTGGGGACCAGAAGAAGGACGACAGCTTGCTCTGGAGTCACTTTAACACAACCTGAGGAGGTGACTAGTGTTGCTTTTGTTTGGTTTAGCCCCTGGCAACAGAAACTGTGTCTTTTGTCTCCTCTGAAGCAAGCACAATGCTATTTCTGAGGGACGAATTGCCCGGGAGCACTCCCTGATGCCTGGATACGAGCACAAAGGCAGGGGGTGCTCCCTTGCTCCGCACTCCTGGCATGGTGCCGTGGTGCAGCCAGGCACCCAGGAAACCACTGCAGTGGTCAGTGAGATCACAGGCTCGGCCTCTTGTGTTAAAAAGAAGCTGGCAAGCTGGATTCTTTCAGGAAAGCAAATGCTGAAAGCACTCTTCTCTCCTGAGTTCTGGGGCAAACTCAGCTTTCACGAATGCCTTGGTAAATCCTGAGGCAGTCCTGTGAGCACAGCTGAGTTTCCCAGATTTACACTGGTGGGTCTGGGGTGGGACTTCCATCCTCTTCACCCGTGTTGGTGCCGTGCTCTGCACCCAGTACAAACACAGCTGCTTGGTAGAAGAGAATACGTGTTTCATAAATCTTGTGTTTGTAACGAGGACACGAACCAGAAATTGTCTCGTTTGCTGAAGATGAGTGTGGCACTCCAGCCCCTGCACGGGTTGTGCCAGGGTGTGGCCCACTGGTCACCTGCGCAGGGCTGGAGCAGTGATGGCCACTTCCCCTATTGTCCCATCACCTCTTGGTCTTCGCAGGGTTCTCCAGATTATTCTTGTTGCTGTCATTTTTGGTGTCGTTGGTGTTATTATTGTTGTTTATTATTGTGTTATTATAGTTACGTTTGTTGGGTTTCTGTTGTCCCCACGTGTGGCGGCTGCGCTGGGCGGGTCCCGGGGCTGCGGGGGCTGCGGGGCCCGTCCCGCCCGTCCCTGTCGCACCAGCTCCGCCTGGTGCCCGCACACGGCATCTTTCCTCCCGCGGGTCCCCGTCCCTGTCCCCTCCTCTCCGGCACTGTGTCCCTGTCCCCTCCTCTCCGGCACTGTGTCCCTGTCCCCTCCTCNTCCTCTCCCATCACTGTGTCCCTGTCCCCTCCTGCCCAGCACTGTGTCCCTGTGTCCCCCTGGGCAGCAGCAGCACAGGGAACACGGGAGCTGCGTGCACACGGCAGCTGCGATCCGAGCTCAGGGTCTTTGTGCCCCTTTCACTGTAGTCCCAGCATCCATCTGCCCCTCACCTCCTGCCCTGCACGGCCAAGCAGTCCCCAGGATCCCACTGGGTGGGTGATGATGCTCCCATGGCTCCACTGCCTCAGCAGAAAGATGGGAGCTGCCCAAACCCACCCCCAGCCGGGGTCCATCTGCTCTCCTCTCCCCAGGCTCTGCCTTTCTGCAGCATCCGAGCTCCAAGCCCAGCCTGTCTGAGCTCCTTATGGAGCTCTGGTCCCTGTCCCCACCCTTCCAGCAACTGGGGCTTTTAATCCTCTCTTTCATTAACACTAAATTAACCTGATAGATTAGGAAGCAATAGAGGTACAAATAACAAAGAAAGCCCATTTCTCTCTCATTCATTAATTTTCTCTGACAGCAAAGTAGTTAATTAAGGAGATCTGTCATGTAAATGACAGGGGAAAATAGAGTTCTTCTTAATGTGTTTTATTGTTTTTTGGCAGCCTCAGTCACTGGTGCTGTGCAGTGTCATGTGCAGTTGTTACTGTGCATCTGCTGTGTGTAAGAAGAGTTGATATAGCACTGACAAGCTTGCTACAAAGATGCTTTACTAAAAAATGCCATGAATTCTCCCTTTTCATCAGTAGTTGAGTGCTGAATGATCACTTTAGGACAGACATGATGGAGCAGGACAGGGAGTAGGGTGAGGAGTGGGACCTTTGCTTTGGCAGGGCAGAGCAGGAGGAGATACAGAGTGTTCCAGGTCGTGTCTAGACTCTCTCTGTGCCTTGCTTGCAATGTTAATTATGAAGCTCAAAGGCCCTGAGGCTTTGCTTTTCTCTAATCAGGACCAGGAAACTACTGCTGAAGCCAAAGTGAAGCCAAAGGAGAGGTGTGGGCTGTGAGAGGGACACAGAGGGCCTGTGGTCTGCTCATGGTACGCTGTGTATGTGGCACACGTCCTTCTCTCCCATCCTTCCACGTAGGTTGGCAGTGGGGGGAATCCTCTGCAGCCCCTTTTGCTCAGGGGAGGAAGGCCACTGCAGCCTGGGACTCCCTGCCCATCCCTCCTGGCACCTCCTGCACACAGACTGGGCTCTGCAGCAGCTGGTTGGGCCTGTGTGGTGAGGATGAAAGGTCTTGCTGCTGGATTTTGCTGACTAAACCTCCATGCCTGACTAGCTGAGGGGGGACATGCAGGAGTGGAGCATGCCCGTGTTAGGGCAGGGGCTCAGCTGGTGAGGAGCTGCCCACCTTGTGCATGTTCCTATTGGAGCTCTGCTCTGTCCCCTTCTCAAGAGAATGTTTTCCTGCAAGGCTTGCCAGCACCTTTGTTTTGCCCTCAGGGAAGGGAAAACCCGTTTCTCCTTCAGTCTTCAGGGCCCTGATATGGAAGTGTGAAGGCACATCCCTGTGTCAGAGTGCTGCCTGCTTGTGGACCTCTGGGAACACGGGACAGAGCCTGGCAGCAGAAGCTTCCTGGGGATGGGGCTGGATGAACAGGATGGGGCTGGATGAACAGGAATGGCCTGAGTGCCCCTCTGGGGCCTCGGGAAGGAACCTGGGGCATGGTGTGTTTCCATGTGGCCAAGTGCCTGCTGGCTGTGGGTGCCTCCCACCCTGCAGTGGCTCACTGTGCTGGAGGGCTCTGCTGCTCTGTAACCCCAGTGGCCACACACACCACGGAGGGAACCAAACAGGAGAACAAAACTGCCTTTGGCAAGAGCTGCAAGACACCTGCAGTGTGTTCCTCAGGGTGATCCCTCTGTCAGGGCACTCTCCTCAGGTGTGCCTGAAGCCTGGGCTTCAGCAGCAAGCTGTGTCCTGGAACTGTGCCCTTCTCAGTGTTAGCTGTTCCCCATCAACTTTATTTTCAGGAAAAGCTGCTCATTTGCATGAAATATCCTAAGCTGGACACCCCAAATACTTAGTACCTCACTGAAGTGTCAGAGGTATTCCCCACCCTCCAAACCATAACAGCAGTAATACAGAATAATAACAAAAGAATACCAAAATACAGCAGATGTTACAGTAAGAGCTTCTTCCCTGTGTATTGGTCTTCTTTAGGCACAGAGGATGCACCTGATCAACCTGGATTAAAAATTCAATGATCTTGTTTTTCAAAGAGAAACAGGGATCACACCCAAGTTTGGGAGGGTATCTGGAATGAAAAATCAGGAAGCAGTCAGATGTGTTGTTCTGGGCACTACCAGGAGGCAGTCATATCTTCATGGAATTTCTCAGCCTCCCCTTTCAGCAGACTCCTCCCAGCAGCACAAACTGCATTGCAGTTTGCTGTGCTGCGCTTCTGATGTTTAATTCTCATTATTTGAGAGAGGTTTTGAGAGGTTTTCATCTCCCATTGAGCACTTGTATTAATATTCCAGTTCAGGATCTCAATTCTGCTGCTGATTACAGGCAGGGACAGATCCAATTCCTGTTAGGGTGAATTTGTATTCTTTAAGAGTCCCAAAAGCTTTCTTCTCCCCTATCACCCTTCTTCAGGCACTGGCAGCCTGGCTATGCTGGGAGGTGATTAGGTTTGTAAATTTGTTCCTGCAGACACTCAGTGACACTGCTCATTTCCTCATCTCCCTTGTGCAGCTGAAATTGTGACAGCCTCACTTCTTTAATTGGGATCATCTCCAGCAGCATCTCAGTGTCAGAAGGGGCGCAGGCAGGAGCTGCTGGGGCTGTTTGCTGCCACAGCTGCTGGGGATTGGTCCTCACCTCCCAAAACTGCAAGATGGGATGTGAAATACCCTGAAAAGTGACTGGAGCTGAAAGGGGTCCCTTGCTCTGAAGTGACCCCACTCCTGTTGGCCTCACTGCGTTTCAGCACCTGGGTGGGGAGAAAGAGGAGAAAGTCCCTCCTCATACTCTTGCTTTGGCTCACTGCTGCTCCCTGGGGAGTGGAGTGAGAGACTGAGGAATGATGAGGCATCCAAGCCTCCCAGCCCTTCTAAACACTGTCCCTTGTGCCCTGTGTCACTGTGCTGGGAGCTGGGACTGTCCCTGGTGGGTGTGGTGCTGCCTGGTCAGGGCTGTCAGCAGCCTCCAGCTGGATCTGCCATGCTCATGGCCTTCACAGGAGTGCACAGACTGGGAGCCCAGGCCATAAATGCTCAGCCCTGATCCCTTCTCAGCTTCCCTGTCCTCCTGGCAAGGCAGAAGTGACTGTCTGAGCAATTCACTCACAGGTGTTGGGCAGACACCTGAACCATCCTGTCCCCCTTGATGCTTTTTGAACCTGAAGTTTCACCAGTGGATGGTTGGAGTGGAAGTGTGGTTTGTGGTTTTGCTTTTGCTTTATGAGAATTGGCTTAAAATGCCCCAGGGATTCTGAATTAAAACAACAAAAAAAAGGAGATTATATTAAAGGAAACTCCCAGAAGATGTAATTCTGAGTGTGCAGTGAGTACAAAGGGAACGTGTTCTGGCCATTCCAGTGGCTGAATGTTTTATTTCCAGTCTGGCAGCAGAACTAAGCAAGCAGATCTTGCTTGTGTTCCTGTCCCTCCCTTATTTGTTGGCTGTGTTAGAGAGAAGCATCCTCTCAGGATGACCACATGTGCTGGGAACAGCACCAAGAGCAGCTTCCTTTGGATGCAGTGGTCTGGAAACTGGTAATGGTCACTGGGGTGGGTGCACATAACTGGGATGAATAAATGGGTGTTATGTAACCTTGTGCTCAGATGAAATGCAGCATTTCATGGCACTGATATTCCACTTCCCTGGAGGCTTCCTTGTCCCCAGGGCACAGTGGTTGTTGTGTGGCCTATGTGGCCTCCTGCCAGTCCAGCCAGCTCTTCCAGCTGTTGCTGCACTGTTCAGAACTGAGTTGTTGGAAGGTGACTAATCAGGCTGGTTCTGCCCCCACCAGAAGGGTCTCAGTGGAGCAGATGTACAGTGACACTGCCTGGGCTCCACTGAGTGTCCTGCTGGGTCCCACTGGCCCTGCTGGGGTGGTTTGGCCACCAACTGGTTTCACTTGCAGGTTCAGTGGTTTCACACTGAGGAGGGCACTGGGCTCCCAGCTCTGCTCTCCAGCTCCCCAAAATCTACAACCCCAACCCAAGACAGGCTATGAGGGGTTCCAGGCAGTCTGTGTGAGCTGGGACACCAGAGGAAGGAGTAGGATGAGAGCAGAGTTTCCTTGAGAACTGGACTCTGGTTTTCCCATCTTGTTTTAATTCGGAGCTACTGGGCTTTGCGGAGAGCCCAGCTGATTGCAGCAATGCCTCATGCTGATGTTTACCAGATACACTTTTTAGATGGGAAAGTCATTCTGTGTCATGAGAAATTTCATAAGTGTTAGGGTTATTTTTGCAAGTTGGAGTGAAACCAGGTTTCAGAAGGTTTAGATTTCTCACAAACTTGGAAGTTTGGCCACCCTTCGGTGGTCTCTGACACCCGCTCGAGCTGCTCAGCCACCTCACCCTGCAGCACTTGGCACAAAGTGTAAAAGCCCTTGAGACCAGACAGGTACCATGGGAAGCCAAGCACTTTCTGGTAGGCAAGAGCAAACCTTTTACTTCTCATAGCTGCTTTGATTCAGCAATTGCCTCAGTGGAGACTTCTGTCTTCCAGTCTCATTGTTCTGCTCTGGTAATAACCACAGTTGTGTTTACAAGTTCTAAGTGATGACAGGCCAGAAGCCTTCCCAGCATTTAATTCTTCCTGTGTCAGTGTGCTGGCTTTGTGTGCCTTCATCAGCACCAAAGGCTTTCTCTCCCTTGCTCTGCCTGCCATGAAACTGAGCTGTGAATGAGCCTGACCTTGCACTGTCCCTGTGCCCCTCCTGACAGGGGATCCCTCAGTCCGTGTTTTAGGGCATGTCTTGTTTTAAGGGATTGCATTTGATTTGAAATTAGCTGGCACTAGTGAGGCAGGTACTGTGACATGGGCATCCTGAAGGACCCTCATGCTCCATCTGTGCCCTGTGTTGTGTTTGGTTCCTGGGTTTGGTTTGCAAAACGGGAATTGCTGCCAAGGTGTCAATTGGAGCGGGAGGTGCAGCACCTTGGCAGGCAGGCTCAGGTGGGGGGTTTGCAGGGGCAGGGGGTGGTGGGAGCGATGCCAGGGGCTGGAGCTGGTCCCTCTCCATGCAGCAGGGCAGGCTGGCCTTGAGGAGCTCCTGCTGCTCCTTGCAGGTGCTGCTGGCACAGCGTGTCCCTGCTCAGTCTGGGGGAGTGCAGCGCACGCAAACCCGGCGGCAGCAGCCGAGAGGCAGCTCCGGGGCTCTGGGAGCAGAGAGCTCCTGGGATTCAGGTTTCAGAGTGGGAGCGGCCAAGTCAGGGGCTGAGGTCAGGCCAGCAGCACCCGCCAGCCCCCCGGGGCACTTCTGCTCAGGGGGATGTAGAAAGCTGTGTCCCAGAGAAAACCTTGAGCCTTCAGCCAAAAAACAACAGGGAGGAGAGGAAGGAAGGAAAACCCATAAAACACTCTCTTCTAATGTTTTGCAGATTCACAGCCCTTGCCCCACTTATTTGGCTGCTGGGTTTTATTTTCAGCTGTTTGATTCATGAGAGTGTGCTTTTTTTGGAGCCTTTTGAAGCGTGGAGACCACTTCCAGCCCCCTGGTGACTCAAACCATCCATGATGAGCCAGCAAAGTGGTGCTTCCGTGGCTGTGCTCCCCAGGGAGCTTGGGGGCTGCTGCACCCCTGGGCTGCTGCAGTGCTGCCTGGCAAGGTGCCCCTGGGACTTGCTGCAGCTGGACTGCACACAATTTAGCAAAAACAGAGCAAGATGGGATTTTTTTCCAGGTTTAATTTGAGCTTTCCTTGGTTCTGGTGTAGCTGTGAGATTTGATGGACTCCTGTGTTTTCTGTGTTCTGCTGTGCTTTGATGGCAGGAGCAATGACAAGCCTCAGACCAGGCTCATCCTCAGAACCTGGGTTTGAGTTGTGTGTGAGGGAAGCTGTGTTGACAGTGAAAATACTTTGCAAGTATTGCAAAGGTTGAATGGAGATCTCCTCCCTCCACACCCACCGTGGAGATGCTGGGCCTCTGAGAGGTGGGTGAAGATGGCAGTGGCATCTAGAGACTTGTCTGCATTTCTCAGTTCTTCTTCTGGGTAGGATTTGTCTGCAAGAGAATCTATCATGGTTTAGATTCAACACAGGCTTACAGCTTGGAGGGTGATTATTTGAAAGCATTTGTTCTCTGTCTGTTTTGTGCTGTCTTGCTTGACCTACACCTAGCAATGCACGCTGGCAGCCTCAGCCTGTCCATCCATTATCATTAATGCTCCAGCATGTGGTTTTACTTTATGGAGGATTGCACAGGGTTGCTGATGGTAATGGGAAAGGAGATGTTATGGGCATGCAGCAGCCCCTTTTAACATTGACATTTTGGATGGTTTTTGAAAGCAGTCACCCATTGTATGTTCCAAACGCTATTTGCCTGTAATCTTAAATTGCGATAACAACAACAATAATAATAACCTTGCTGAGGCAGAGGTTGTGTGGGAGAAACATGGAAAATTTACTACAAAGATTTGCCAAGCTCAAAGTACTTTTTCTTTCCTTTTTTTTCCCCTTTCCATGACTGAAAGCCATTTCTCACAGTGGTGGCTGGCAGTCCCTGCTGTACTGTGTCACAGCCAGCACAGGATCAGGCTCTGGAGGCAGCAAGGCATTTCCCCAAAAACGCGGGAAGCAAAGCCCTGATGTGACTGCCCTCCAGCGCAGCAAGGTGTCAGAGCAGTGACCATGTCCCCTCCCAGCCAGGTGTGCCCGGCTCTGCATGTGCAGCTCACAGAGAGAGCAGCTGGCTCTCTGAGCCTTTCCTCAGTTTCCTCGTTCACCCAGCCTGCACAGCCACTCCTTTCGCCGGGCAGGACGCGATGCTGCTCCAAGGAGACAGGCTGAGAAGCGGTGCCCTCGGTGCACGGCTGCCGGGGGATGCCGGGGCAGGAGCTGGGAGCGGGCGGGATGAGGAGCGAGCGAGCCCCGGCTGGAGCCGCCCCCGGGACACGGAGCCGCCGCACAAAATTAATGAGATTGTCACAGCCCGGTCACGGCTGAGGAGCTGCTCTCGTCCCCAGCCCCTCTCCCGGCGCTCCCAGCCTCTCCAGAAAATTACCCTGTAGAGTGTCATTTCTCATGCTTATTCTTAGCCTAATCGTGTGTATTTGGTTTGGGTTTTGGAAGTTGGATGAAAGTCAATTCGTGTGAGTTTAAAAATTCAGTCAATCAGATGTGGTTGTCTGAGTTGTTTTTCCTTTCACCTCACGCTTCACAGACATTTTGGTGGTCGGCATTGAGAGCATTAGGGCTGAAGTTATCTAAAACTCCCCGCTGGATAGCAAAAGAGTATTATTCTCATTTTATTCAGAAGGAAATGAAAATGCAAGGATTTTGTACAGCTTGCCTAACATCACAGGGAGACTCCCTTTAATAAAAAACAGATCTCTCATCTCCTAATCTTACAGGTTAAATGCAATAACATCCTTCTTCCCTAATCCTTCTTTCATACACTTCAAAACATTTGGTTTTGTTGGGCATGGCCTTGATAAGTGATTTCTTTGAGCAATAGCCAATTCATGGGCCATTGTTCAGTGGTAACGAGCTGGCTTAACATAAACTCAACAGCGTGCCAAGACTTTACACCTGAACAGGCATCCAGAGGTTGGAACCCTGTCTGATATGTGGAAAAAACCCTAAAACCCAAACCATTATTGTTTAGAAAGAAAGATGAGAACAAATAGGAAGAGGAAGAATGCAGAGGTACAGCATACACATAGACTGCAGTGATCTCAGGTACTCAGGCTGGATTCCCTCTGTTCTTATGCTGCACCATCACTCCCTATTTCAGCTTTTAGAATTCCTCTTTGTCAGGGATGTGTTGAAACAATGGTGATGCCTTTAACCAGAGGTGCTGGGGGCTGAGAATGGCTCTGTGGAGGCTTGTCAGTGGTGGGTGAAAGGGTGGGAAGCCTTAGCATCTGTAGGAGAAGGGGCTTTTGGATTGCAGTGAAGACATCATTGTTCCTTGGAGCAATGATCAGATATTCAGTACATCTTTCTTCCATCTGAAGTCGAGTTGAGAGACCAACTGGACTAAAGGCATTTCTTGGTGAATCTGGACAACAGGGTATCTTGGAGGGACGTGCATAGTGGGAACAGAAATAAGTGTTCTTACTTCCATTTTCCTTATATGTTTACATTAATTGAACTACTTTTTTCCCCCGGTCTTTGAAAGGAAGACTACTACAGGCTGCTGGAAGATCTTGGGGAGAGGATGGTCCTGCTTTGCAGGAGCACTGATTGTGCTTGGAAATGAAGTTCTTAACAGCATTCAGTTTACACCCTTCCACAAGTCAAGAAGTGGCTGTTCCACTTGTGAACTGTGCAGTGCCTTGGACTCCAGGGCAATAGATCCTGAGGTGCCTTTGCTGTGCTCATCTCCTGTGGGTTTAGGTCAGTCAGGCCATGTGTCATTGGTGCTGCCTTGCAGAAGTCACACATCTGCAGAAGGTTTGCCTCATCCTTCAGGTGCTGAGGTGCTGAGGAAGCCCCACAGCCACCCATGGATTCCCTTCTCAGTGTGCAGGTGGGCAGTGCCCATGCCCAGGCTCCTGTCAGTGACAGAAAACAGATGCTGGTCCAGCAGCACTGGGTGTTGGAAATACTGAGGCTGGCCCTGCTCACATGTTGCCCTGCAGAGTTGTGTACTGCTGCTTCTGCAAAGCATGACTGGAACTGATTGTGTTTGTTGCTCGCAATAATTTTCTCCTGGGGTCACAGATTAGGCAGTTTTGGTTTGCTCTTTTCCCAGTTTGTTTTTAATTAGTATTTGACCTCCTCACTGCTGGTTCTCTTCTGCACTCGCTGTATTGTAGTCATTTTGCTCTGGGGTGTTTTCTGAGAAAAACTAGGACATAGTCAGTGCCTTTGGTAGATGTTATGCCTGGAAGGTGGCCCAGTGCTGTAAGAAGTGCTCCTGACTGAGAAATGGAAGCCAAGAACTAAAATGTTATGATAGTGTTCCAGATAAAACATGGGAGTACCTCATACCATTTCAAAGTGGCTTAGCCTGTGTCATCGTGGTACCAAAAGAAAGGTGAGTCCAGGGTACTGCTGCTCTCAGGAGATCACTCAAATTTGGAGCTGTCATTGATAGCCTGAAGCCACCCTTTCTCTCTTGCCCACACCCTTTGCTGGTCTAGCTGGCAGTCGGGCCACCCCTCCTCTGCAGGACTTGGGAGCAGAGGACATCACTACAGGCTCTGTATTCAGGGAGAGACAAGGCTTTGCTGGGATTTTTCCAATGTGCAGTTTTAGCTCTAATGCTGAGCTCTGCTTTGTGTGTCCATCTTTGTTTAAATCTCTTCCAAGAGTGTTTCCCAGGGTGATAAGATCTTAGTGGCACAGTCTCAGCAACAACAGCTGAGTTTGGCCCATCACCTTCCAGAAGCCTCTGCTGTCAGCAGCAGCCAGCGGCTCCTCCCGGCGGCTCACAGCGAGCCAAGGAAATTTGACATGAGATACCATTTAAAATCCTCATCTGGGTTATGCAGAAGGTAAATAAATACTGTTTCTCTTAGCCCACATTCAGAGGGTGTGAGGTCAGTACCTGTAAATCAGATTTCATGGAATATTCAGCAACTCAGTGCAAAGGCAATGGTGAAGAGAACCTTGGGTGGAGATACTTGGTTTAATTGGGATTTGGTATAGGTGACCTTTTTGCCTAAATCAGCCAAGTCCCTATGTGCTTTTGTCAGTGAGACTTCAAGACTGGGTCTTCTGCTATGTTTGTGATGTTCTGCATGTACTGGGGCTGTGAGTTTCTGGGGATATTGCTCTGTGATGGGTGAATACTGGAATTTTAGTGTCTAGTGCTGAACAGGCATGAACTTGGTACTTTGTCAGCATGATTTCCTTTTTATTGTATCTGCACATTAAATCTAACCTACAAACAATGGAGAGCCTCACACTGTGCTGTGGAAATGCTTCTGTTCTCTGTCTTGTGCTCTTTTAAACACTTTGTAGATTGCTTTGTTACCTAGAAGCATAAAAGCTCCCCTATAAATTGATGTATATCCCAACTTTATAACACTTGGAGATGAATTAGCTTGTTATCCATCTGAAGAAAGGATTTCAGAACCCACAAAAATGGTCAGAATCATCTTGATCCAGTTTCCTCCATAGTTTTGCTTGACCAAGCAGATGTTTTCTGTGCATTCAGCAGAAGAGGGGTCAAACCCTCTGTCTGAGCCTACTATTTCTGGCAGAAACACTGATGTTTTTAATCCTTTTTGAACAAGACTGTTCTGAGAGCTTATTTTGATTTATTAACCTGGTTGTTTGAACACGATCTGGACTTGCATCCTTGAGTCAGGAAAGTGTGTGCTCAAGTATTTGTGCTCTGAATCCCTTCAGGCTCCACACAAAGTGTGTGAAGGAGCGCGGTGTGCACAGCAAGGCCCTGCAGAGACTCAGGTGAACCAGTGCCTCTCCTCTCAGGGGTCTGGGTATGGCTGGCTCTGCTGGTCACTGTGGGGACCTGCACCATGCAGTTCCCCAGGGAGCAGGGTGGAGAGCTCTGCTGGGATCTGCAGACTCCGCACAGCTGAGGGACCCGGTGGGGCTCTCTGCTCTGAGCAATGCTGACACAGGCTGAGCTGGCCTGGAGACCATGACAGGACACGTATGCAATGCCTACTGGCACAGTCACTCTTTTATTGAGAACAGATGGGGTTTGGGGATGTCACCCCATACAGCTGCATTAAATAATCTCTTCTCTCTCTCTCTCTCAGAGAAATCTCCTCTTCCTACATGCCTTGGGAACATGTGGTGACCCAGCAGGAGTGCAGCTCCTGTTCCCCATTTGGCCCACAGGAGTATTCATGGTGTGCCCAACGTGGGCAGTGCCCAGACACGTCCCAGAGGTGGACACCATCCCCCCAGCCTCGCAGGGAACACCTCCAGTGAGGGGCAGGATGAGCAATGCTTTTCCCATTTTCCGTGGAGCCCCGCAGCCGAGTGAGGAGGCTGCACTCATCTGCTCGTGAGCTCTCCCTTCCTGTTACTCACAGGGCTCCTGACTAATTCACACATTTCTGGCCAACAGTTTCCAGCATGACTGCCCCAAAGAAGACACGTCTGACAAAAGCAGCTGGGTTTCAAGGGGTGAGAGGGAGTCCCTGCTGCCAGAATCAAACATGCAATTGCTGGCCTACATTTTCTTTAGGACTGCAAACTCCATAAGTGCATCACTATGATTGGAACTGGGTTTTCTTTTTAATCCCACAGAGCTGATCTGAGAGTGCTGCAAACAGCCTGGACTGGCCCAGGATCAGCAGCAGAGGGTTTCTAGCCCAAGGTGGAGCTGTCCCTGCGGGGCGGATGGCAGTGCTGACAGAGCCATGGGTGTCTGGGGATGCGATCACTGCTCCTCCTGCGACATGGCTGTCGGGAAAGAAAACCACTGGAAACAGTAACAGAAAGCACCAACAGCCTTGTGCACAACCAGCTCCAACGCTGTCCATTTGCTCAGAGATGGCAGCAGTTCATGGCCACGGTCCCCAGCGCCCACCCCGAGCTCTGCTCTCGGCGCTGACGATGAGCAGATGTTGGGTCAGAGCTGAGTAACCTCTGCTTCACCAGCTCAGGCTCCTCCTGCACTGCCCTCGCCTCTGATTGAGGGCCCTGTGGGACATGGGGGCTTTGAGATGTTTTCAAAGCCCCAAGGTTGTTTGTACAAATATTGGAAAGCTTTTTTTCAAGTGGCTTGCACTGTGTTTTGAAAGCTGTTCACTTCTGGGCTTTGAAAATGTGTCAGATGTAGACTTTGGTAAAAACCCAGCACTGTGAGTGACACTGGAGTGAAACCTGGGGATGGGGGAAGGAGAGAATTAAAACAACTTAGCTCACACTACTTGTCTTAGGTCTTGAATACATTTCTCTCCCTCTCTTTTCCAGAGAAGTCTCAGTGGGCACCACTGTGTTTCAGTCATTAGCCAATGATCTTGTGCGCTGACTCAAGGAAAATTAAATTTTGGCTCTTTGTGTTCTTTCCCAAAGCACACACTTTAACTGTATTTTTAATTTGGGATCATTTGCCATAGTTTTTAATTATCAGTCTTGGCTGATCCTCATGTGGCTTTGTTAGCTCAAGAAAGCCTTTTTCATCACAAAACCTGTCTTCAAGACAAGTTCCACGGGTCTGGGGGTGAAGTCCTGAGAGGCAGCAGGTCTTGTGGACTGTCTTTGTCATTTCTAACTGAGGGCTGGCTGTCAGTGGCACAGGGACAATTGCCACCTTTGGCTCCCAGGGACATTGAGTTATTACTCACTCAGGTGAGTGTTCCTGAAAATCCTTTTGTACCCAGCAATGCTCTGGCTCTGGCAGGTGAGGTGGCTCTGAAGGAGGATTCACACTCAGGCTTGGGTTCATCTCTGTTACAGTCTGTCTAATGGCCAGGACTGAGAGAACCTCAGCCGGATGGAGGCCCAGAAGGGCTGGGATGGACACTGCATTTCATGCCTTGGTTGCCCTGTAGTCAGCACACAGCAGCACAGCACGATGGGCTTGGGCACAGAGCTTGTCAGGGGAGTTTCTCTTCCAATCCATCTGTGTAGAGCATCTGTCAGATTTATTCTGTTTTCATGGATCCCGTGGTGCCTGCTGTGGCCTCTTTGAAGTGAGAGTATGGCTTGATGTCCTTTTGACAATTGTTCAATGTGCAGGTGCCCCTTGGACATCCTCACTGAAAAAACAGGATGTTTTAGTTCAAAACCTCAATGCCTAAATTTCCCCCCTGAATCACATACTCATCTAGAAAAATCCTTAAATATTTCAACTTTATTCTACTTCCTCCCCTGGCCACTCCATTTTCTTCTTTTGTCCCGATCATAACAAGGAGTTAGGGAAGGCTTGTCTGTAAGTGTGCCTGAATTATTTTTCACCTCTCTCAGGAGTCCTTAAACTCTTAGATACTGCATATGCACTCCATAACAGTGCCATAAATTACTTCCTTTCCTATTAAGCTCAAATTGAGACAATTTTGGGGGACTTTTCGGAACCACCACCTGTTGTCTGGAATTGCAGCCTGCATAGCTACAGCTCATTTCCAACATGGGAGAGCCACATCCAGAAGCTCAAACTGTGAAGTGATGAGCAGAACCCTCAGCTGCTCCAGCTGTTTCTCCTTGTAGAGGAAGATCAGCACAATGAAGCTGGCTGGTGTCTCCAAGCAAGTTAAGGAGAAGGTTTTAGCAGGTCAATAAGTGGCTGTCTGTTAAACAAACTTGGGGTGGAGATCTTTGTGGTGAAGAATTAATCATGAACTTATGGACTACCTGGTGTTCTCATTTAGGAAAACAAACAATTTGTTGCCAGTCTGGACAAACAGTGACTTTTTGATCATGACTTGTTCTAAGCCAATGATGACAGCATGTGTCATCTGGAGTAATTTTAAGAATTTCTACATTCAATTAATCTCTGTTAACAGTCTGCTTACTCATCTGCTAGGAACAGCCATGATAGTAAATACTTTGTACCATTTCCCCCTGGTATTTCACACAGCAGTGCCTGCACTGAGGGTTTGCACGGTGAGTCCCAAGCCCAAACCATAGAAGCAAAGTGCTGCTGTTGACAGAGGTGCCAGCAGTATTACAAGGCTGGCTGCTCTTCTCCTGGCAAGCTCTTTTGGGTCCCTTGTTCTCTGTACAGCCCCACCCCGACAGGTCAGTGATGCCTCCCAGACACAAAGTGCCGGACAGGGCAGGGGGACCCCAGGGGACCCAAGTGTGGCCTCTGCCACCTCCCTTGGCAACACCCAGCCTGTGCCTTGAGCCACACAGGGCAGAGCAAAGCCAACCTCAGTAGCATTGGGGGCCACTCCTGTCCTCAGGCAGTGATTTCATGTGGGCCAAAACACCCACACTGTGCAATACCAAAGCTTGCAGACAGCACAAGGAGAATGAGTTTCCATGTCCTTTTTCTGTAGCTTGACCACTGTTCCTCTGGGGTGGATAAAGCTGTGTTACAGGTCTGGCCCAGCCTTGTACCTGCTCCTGGCAGAGGGGAATGGAGCCATCAGTTCCTGTTTGGTTTCCCCTGACTTCTGAATCTACCTGTGTCCTGTGGAGAAGGAGCCCTTTGTGCAGCTCCAGAGCTGATCATGGTAGGACGAGGCATTAGCTTTGCTCTTCACTCCCAGGCAAAGCTTCTGTGTGTGGGCAGAAGGAAGGCAGGTTTGGGGAGTGCTCATCCCTCCTCCATCAGGCCCGTGTGCTGGGATGCTCCTGCAGCCCTGCTGCAGGGTGGGGTCACACACAGCTCTCCATCTCTGTCTGCCTGTCTATCCTAAGAAGATTCCCTGTCTTAGTACTGACTGTTAAAACCAGGAAACATTGGGGTTTTATATCTTGGCAGGCATGTAAGCTGGGACTTGACTGCTGTGCCATGAGGGGACAGCACATCCTCCCTTTCCCTGTTTAAAATAGGTGGATTTGAACACTGTAATAGATTAGGCACTGTGGGTGTTTAAACTTTCAGGATGATTGATCACCTCTCAGAGAGAGGCAGATGGTATGGTGATGAGTTCCAGATCCTTTCAATTGAGCATCTCCAGGGAAAGTGTTGTGGACCAGGCTGGGGGGAGGCTGCTCTCAATTTAATTTTTAAAACAAAAAAACAAAAAAACCCAACAATGTAGGATTTCAAATTAAGTCCTCTTGGCTCATAAACAATAACTCTAAAAATTGACTAGGTTTAAAATTAACTGCCTGAGCCACTCTAGTATGTGAGCCAGGTGATGGGGCCTTGGTACACAGCCCTATGAAAGATTTGGGAAGGAAGGCTTGGAGTGGTCTGGACTTTGTGCCATGGTGTCCCCCCAGTGCTGCTGCATGGCCCCTGAAGGGAGCCCAGGTCTCCTCCCAGCCACAGGGTCTTGCTCCTGGGCTCTGTCAAAAGCACCTGCATTAAATGCCACTGTTTGATCACCCTACTTAGAGGCTTTTGATCTCTGGAGTAGAAATGTGCTTTTCAACCCACTTAAAATATTCCAGTGGCTATACTGGAGCCAGTATTACAGTAACCCCATAACAGGGCTGATGCTCCATGAGCTCCTGGTGATCTTCTTCAGTGAAAAGCAATGAGCAGCTAAGGAGCAAAGCTCAGCAGCTTCCCCAACATGCCCCAGTTCTCTGCTAAGCTCAGTTCTCAGGGGAGGGGGAGGACACAAAGAGTCATTTGCCTTCTTGCTTCCTGGCATAACTCTACCACATCTCAGCATGTGTTCCAGGGGAACCCCTTGCTGTGAAACACGTTCCCCCCAAGCATTCCCTGGGGCTCAGTGCAGAAACATTTGTCTCCACGTCAGGGGTTGCAGGGCTGCATCTCCGTGTTCCTCTTGGTCCCCACCATTTGATGGGGAGGCTGGGAAATCACACATTGGCTTCAGTTCACAAACCATTAACTGTATGGGCACTCGAGGAGCCAGTCAGTGTTTCCAAGGCAGTTCCTGGGCTTTAGGGTGATGTAAAGTTTCTCTGTAAGCCAGTTGGCAGCCATGCCTGGGTAAAAGCCCGTGCTGTGTCACTCTTCCTTGAAGTGCTCTCCCAGCTCTGTGCCTGTTTGGGCTGCCTGGCTTGACTTCTTCAACTAGTGAAAGGTTATTGTAGGTTTAAAATGTTGCCTGCTTTGGCAGTATCTGCAGTCCCTTAAGGCAAGGATGCCTGTTTATTGTTATAACACAGCCTAAGCACAACACAGAGAAGTCCCTGTAGGAAAGAGTATTTCAGTGAAATAGATTTTTTTTCTTTGTAAAAAAATGAAGTTTTGGCTGGCCTCTCAAACTTTAATGCCATTGGAAACTCATACTAAGTTTACTTTTTTTCCTCCATAAATCACGTCTCAGGGCTTTTGTTATTCTGCTCTCATCCTGCCATATCTTCCTAGCACTTATAAGGAGCACTTAGCTGCTGTCCCAGATGCCCAGGGGATGAGCAGAGCTCCTGGGGCTGCTGGCAGGATTCCCAGGGCCTGAGTGAGCTCCTGCTGCCCGGTGATCCATGGCCATCCCTGCCGTGCCAGAGCCCGGGGTGCAGGGCTGCTCTGCCAGTGCTGCTCTGCCAGTGCTGCTGCTCCACCTCTGCCAGCACCTTCTGTAGCTGTGCTGCCCAGGGCTGCTTACAAACAGTGTGCCAGCACTGTGTGGGGCTGGGAGAAGGGATGGGGAGTCACCAACTGCCTTTCCACCAGCTCCTGTGGCCTGCCACCAAGCCTGCTCACAGCACCTGGGGTGCCTGTCTCTGCTGGGTGGTCTGCTGGGAGCCACTGCATCCCAGAGCTTTGGGAACAGCTCCTCTGGGAATCAGTCCTTTTAAGACTAAACACCCAACCACCAGATAAGCATCTCCAAAAGGAAGAATTTCCATTGTGGGATGGGCTTGCATATGAATTAAAATAAGCAAATGCCTTGAAATCTATTTTAGGCTGGTCTTGAGAGCAACTGGAATATCCAGTTCAGTATGACAATCCCTGCATCCCTCTTCACAAAGCTAGGGATGGCTGGGAAGTGACAGCCTGTCTGTCAGGCTGTTTCAAAGGTTTGAATACTTAGGCATTTTTATAAGTCATAGCAACATCATATATATGTAGAAAATATATGGGTTGTTTGTGTTTTTCCCTCCAGCATCCATCTTTGAAGGTTTCCCAACACTCCACTGTGGCTGTGCAGAGGAGGAGCCAGCCCAGCCTTCCTGTGTGCCTGTTCTCCACCCGCTTTGATGTGAAGCTGTTAAAGGACAGCAGAATTCAGCCCTCCTGCCCCTCTGCCGAGCTGGGTGCAGGCAGCAGTCCTGCCCTGCTGGGCCCCGAGGCTCGCTCGCTCTGGTTAGCCCAGGCAGCTCTGGATCCCTGTGACGATGTGGGATTAGCACAGAGGACTTTCTGCAGCTCGCCACAGGAGACACTGATGCATCATTCTGATCAGTGCCTACTGTTAGCCAGCAGGGCAGTGGCAGGTGAGAGGGAAGTGCCTGTGACGGGGAAAGCCTGCCTGCACAGCCTGTGCACTGCCTGCTGCCAGCAGGAGCTACTGAGGCTTTCCAGGGATCTGGCACAGGATGAACTGCAGTGATTTCCGAGTTCACTCCTGACCCCCCAACCCAGCAGGCATAATTGAGCAGTAATAATGAGCCAGCTCCTCGTGCCTGCTATGACACAGCACCTGATGAAGGCCCATCACCTCTGCAGCAAACACTGCACCAGCTGCGGCTTGAACGTCTCGGCTTCTCCTGAGAGCTCGGGAACTTCCGACTTCATTTGTTCCAGTTTTCTCCCTGCATTTGATGTGAATTTCACGCTGATGAATTTCAGCTCTCTTGATATTCCTGTCAATATTCCAATTTTCACATTTTTGTCAGTAAGGAGCAAATCAGGTCCCTAATTACAGAGTTATGTTTTCAAAGCAATTGTTTGTTAGTACATTACTCAAGGAAGACTATTAACACAATAGCCATGCTATAGGTTTATCTTGCACAAGAAAAAGAAATCAGGCTTAAATACCTCTGTGTGCTTTATCTGCTACAGTTTCCCTTTTGGGCTCTGTTACTACTATATGAGATTCTGATATTATAGAAAATTCATCTTTTTTGGAGAAAGAGATGAAATAGCTGCATAAATTCTGAACTGTACTGGTTTCTTTTTCCTGCCTTGTTAAATGGCAACTGTGGGAATGACCTCTTTTGAGGATGAGGCTTTAATAGGAGTGTTTATTATACCAATGTTTTTCTAAATGCCTGAAGTGGAACTTACATATAAATTATCATTTGATTAAAAGTGGGATTATGTGAGCTTACAGTAATGATCCTTCTGTGAGGATGACTTATTTCTCAGCTCTCTGAAGGGAAGCTGGGAGGAACCCTCCTGCAGTTATCAGGCTCACAGTGTTATTGTAAACCTCCTATCATTTTGAAAGGGTCTCAGGACAATATTTATTGGAAATACAGTGCTGATACATGCCTGTAAAGTTACAGTGCTCTCACTGCCCTTCCTTATGCTGGGCTGCAAAAATCCTTTGAGACTTCTTTTTTGTAAAGGTGAGTCTGAATATTGTGATTTTTAAATACTTTTTATAGGCGTTGAAAGAATTTTAAACCCCTCCAGCAGCAGGAGTTCCCTGTAGCCCAATTCTTGACCAAGCCCCACCACTCCACTGCTTTCCCTGTGCTGCTTTAGGAGCCTGCCCACCTTCTGCCCCTTTAGGTGTGTGGTTTACCCATGCTGTGCTGCAGTGGTACAGGATGCTGTGAAGCCTCTCGAGCCACCTGAACAAGAAACAGCTGCTCTGCCTTCTTTGGCCTCTCCAGTCTCAGAGGTGAGTTGTTTGTCTCCCAGCTCTGTTTGGATGCCATCCTCAGAGCTGCTTCTCTGCCTGAGGAGAGCCTGCAGATAGATCCAGGCCTCTGGCATTTCCCCACTCAGCAATACACAGCTGCCTTGTGTTACCAGTTACCAAGCAGAGCTTCAGTGCTTTGTGCTGGGAGTTGTGGGGTCCTTTGCCACTGTGCCCACTGTGCCTGAAACCTCTGCACATGGTTAATCACCCACAGCACCAGGGGCATCTCACAGGCACCTGGGAGGGAGTTCCCTTGTAGCTTGTCAACCACAGCTCGCTGGCTCGTGCTAGGCATGGAGCTTGTGGCAAGCACAGAAAGCTCTCTGGAAAGATTATGGCAGGCTATATCCTTTGAGAATTATGATTATGCCATGGGCTTTGTAATAAGTTAATTTCGATACAAATATTAAGTTTGATTGGAGAACTAAACAAAATATTTTTGGAGTAGTTATGTTGGGGTTAAGCTGCTTTCCTATGTCACCACCCCATAAACTCCCCCAACAACACATTCTTTGTTCAGAACCATACACAGGCTGTTGCACAACATCCTTGCTCACTGCAGATGAGCCGTATTTCCATGCCTGTTACTCCCCGTGGCTGAAGCGAGAGCTCCCGCGAGCAGAAGCCAGCGTGGCGAGCGCAGGAGCCGGGACAGCAGCGGAGGGAGGGCTGGGCGGCTCCGCCTGCGGTCGCTGCTGCGGGCACTCGGCGGGGGCTGTGCCTGCCACAGGAGCTGTCTCGGCAAAGGCGCTCTGCACACCCGCAGCCGTGTGGAATCGGCCCAGTGGGAATCGCTGGCAGCACGTGGTTCCCAATGTCAGAATGACAGAACGGCTTCGGCTGGGCGTTAGGGAGCGCTCAGCAGCGAGGGGATGAGGGGATGTCTCTGTGCCGTCACCAGCTGACCAGCAGCTCTCTGCGATGCCCCTTGCTGTGCCCTGGGGCTGGCAGGAGCCGCAGTTCTCTCCCTGCTGCAGTGGCTGCTCTTTCTGGGCGGTTTGCTGTGCCATGCCTTCCCCTCCCTCCTCCTGAGGGACACGGTCCAGCACCACAGCCCCCTCAGGCCTGAGCAGCGGCAGTCAGGAAATGAGAGACTGGCAAGCTGCCATCCAGTGGGGTCGGGATGCTGATGTGAACCTAACTGGTCCTGATGCTTCGGGGCCGAGGATTGCCAGATTTAGGCTGGGGTAACCCCCGAATTCGATCCTATTCATGGAGCTGTGTTTGCAGGCAGGCAGCAGGCTGTGCTCAGAGTTAGTCTGTGTGGAGCCGTCTGTTACTGAAATTATTTCCACACTCAGCATAAAATCACTGAAGTGCTGTGAGCACACTCAGGCATCAGAGGCAGCCCCAGGACCTCATGCAGGCTGTGACCTCGGATGCCACTGGCAATTTTGTTCTCCTATAAATGCCATAAAGATGGAGGGGGCTGGATGAAGTGCAGGAGGATCCCCAAATGACCTGCCATCACCTTCATGGTGAAGCCTGACACACGCAGCAGGGCCTTGCTGTGCTTGCAGGGGAGCACAGCCATGACAGAGGGCTGGCCCCTCCCTCTGCTCGCTGCTGGGCTGCTTGCCTGCAGATTTTGAACATCCTTCAAGTTGGACGAAGCTGCCCTCCCTGCTCCAAAGCTCCCGGCTGGCGATGCCAAGCAGGGGCAGAGCTCAGGCAGTGCAGATGGGAAGTCCAACAGGGGAGTGAGCACGTGCTCTGTGCTTATCCTCCCATCCCCAAAACCCTGCGGTGCAGCTGCCAGCACCGGACAGAAGCCAGAGAGAGCCTGTGGCCCGGGAGAGGCTGAGCCGAGTTTCCACGGCAGGGTCCAGCAGGCTCTCCTCCAGCTCCAGAGGCTCCTCAGCTCTCACTTCCCTTCCCAGGGTGTTGCTCAGGCACAGGCTCAACCCCACAGCCAGAAATGCAGTTTATATGCTCTGTGTGTCTTGTTCCTTCCCACCATCCTCCCGGGGACTGGAAGCAGCAGCAGCAGCAGCAGCAGCAGAAGGCTCCCCGTGTTTCCTCTGCAGGGATGGGTGTGTGCTCCTCCCTCGGGTGCCATGAGCTGTGTGAGACAGC
This sequence comes from Notiomystis cincta, assembly GCA_013398075.1. Lineage (NCBI taxonomy): Eukaryota > Metazoa > Chordata > Aves > Passeriformes > Notiomystidae > Notiomystis > Notiomystis cincta. The sequence continues at coordinate 25,233 of VZRX01014173.1, forward strand.
CCCTTCCAAACTCTCTGTCTTTGGGGAGATTTGCAGTGGTGATGGCTCCCCTCAAGCCCCTCATCCCAGCTGTTATCCCTGTGATGTGCTGCCTTCCTTCTCATCTCTGCATCTCTAAGTTTCCTCCTAAATCCCACCTCTCCCCGTGTCTCACGGGGTCTCTCTGCAGTGGCACAGGACATGCTCCAGCTGAAGCAGATACAGGGACACTGAAGGCTGCTGAGACCTGCCTTCCATCATGTCAAAGCATTGCCCCACATCTGGACAAATTTCTGCCAGGTTTTCCCTGAGTCAAAACAAGGATTTTTCATCTTCCTTCTATTCATATTTCCTTCCTATTCCTGACACAAACATTTCCACTAAAATCTTCTTGAAAAACTCAGCCTCAGGGAAACACCTAGCTTGGGGGAAAAAAAAATACCTCAAGGTGATTGATTTCAGTTGTGCAGCTTCTGCAGGCACCTGGAAAGGAGAGGTTTGGAGGCAGAAAGCAGGAGGCAGTCGAGGCTCCAGCTACCTGGGAGGCCTGAGAGCAGGGAGGGAGCAGCTGGGCAGGCACAGGGCCACCAACCAGAGCAAGCTGCCTGCATGCCAGCTGGGCTGCAGCTTCAGCAGGAATTACAGTAGAATGCTATCGAGTTTCCCCTTCCAGCTCCTGCTTTTCAGGGGGCACACACAAGTAAGTGTTTAGCATATAGCACAGAGTAGTGCCTTTTGAACAATTTCTTTAATATCAGGCCTGACTTGAAGTAGGTCAACTGAAAAATGAGTAAATTACACTTGCAGAAATGCATTAGGAGCTGTGTTGTGCATAACTCTGCCATTTAGCAGAGATAATAACAAATTAGAAATTAAAGTTTTAGGTGGAAAAGTTTTCCAGGTTGTATTTGGTGAAGCAGCATCTGCCTCTGGGCTCTTTGCCTGCCCCACTGCTGCTCCTCCACCTCACCTGGACAGCTGCAAGGGCAGCTCACAACAAAATTTCATGTGTCAGACCTCCCATCCTTTCTGATTTTAGGTTTAGATTATTCCATAAAACCTTGTTTCTTGGTGCACTCCTTGTAAGAAGGATTAATGGAGCTGCCTCCTGTGAAGGGACGAGGATTGCAGACACTTCTGAAAGCCAGAACCTGCAGCTTGTGTCAATGTGGTATTTGGGCACCACTGTGTTTTTTAAGTTGGAAGCCTTTTCAATCCTTCCAGCCTTGGTCACTGAAAAGCCAAACTCTCAAACGTTCAAATCTTGCTCTTTTTCTTTATAATGGGGGTGGGAAGGTATTCAGAGGAAATATAGCTTCAGCAAGGAAAATGTAAGCAATTTTTAACTTTCTTTTTAGAGGAAAAAAGACAAAACACCCCAAGACCCCAACCTCTGAAAGCTATAATCTGAACATACTCAGCCAGAAATGCCAGCAAATCTATTTCCTTAAGGGTATTCTTTAGTCACCAATTAACATTTTAAATACCAAGTCTCCAAGAAAAGAAAAGCAGTTTAATATAAATATGTTGGGTGAGTTGAAATGACAAATACTTTGAAATATGCACTGAAAAAAAATTAGTGTTTTCTTGTTCTCAGGCTTGTAGTTTTTGGGCCAAGCACCTTCAGACTGCAGAAAATCAATTCTTTTTCCTCCTCTCCCTCTCCTCCCACCTAATCTGAACATTATTCTTTTTCCCCAGTGTGGTTCTTGTTCTGCTGTCTGCCAGGCATGCCTCCTCCTCCAAACACAGACAAAACCTGCTATATTTAAAAATAAATGCTTGTTATGCCATGGCACCCATGATCATCCCGCTCTTGGGTTCCTCTGGAGGGCAAGAAGCACTCGATTTTCTTTCAAATGTAGTCAAGAAAAAGCCTTTAAAAAGTGCCAGCCTCTAACTGCTCTCCAGGTGCTTCCTCTCCTGGCAGCACACACTCTGGGATGCCCTGGCAGGGAAGGTCCTGCAGCACCAGAGAGATAAGCAAGTTTAAAGCACAGCATCTCAGGGCTTGGCTGTGTTGTGCATGTGCCAGAAGCAGAGTCACTGGAGCCCTGAGTATGACTAAGGCAGCTGGGAAGGAAGGGTTTTAATTGCTGCCCAAGCCCATGTTATGTTACTTTCACCAGAGGTAACGGTATGTAAGCCTGGAAAACTTCTGTTTAACTCTGCTGCTGCTGCTGGAGCTTCTTCACACTTTCAGGGTGATAAAATTCACCCTGGCACCTCGGCAGGGAATGTGAAACACCCCCCACCTTGCTTTATTACACCCTCCTGTACACCAGAACCCTGCTTTGAAATGGTGAGAAGCTCCTTACTTGTCTGCATCTCCCCCTCCCTTCCCCCAGCTGCTCCGTGGTGAGTTTGCCATCCTCCTCCTTGCTGCATCAATTTCTAACACAGGGGTAATGTGGGGTGATGCCACCATTAAATTTCTCTTTCTGACTGAGGGGGCATCCTGCACAATTGCATGGTACTGACCTATATCTTTAATACTCCACAAAATCATTAAAAAGAAAGCTGTAAAAATTTTGCTTCAGGTTAAATTTTAAATGCGGGGAGGGAATTAGAGTTGTAGACAGCCAGCAGTTTCATTTAAAATCTTTTATTAGATAGTATTTTGATATCTGCTCTTGTTCTCGTGCCAAAACATGTATTTTGGGGCATAACTGTATAAACTACTGAGGCAAAGAGGGAAGAGGTAGGACTGTGTCATGAGGCAGAAGTACCTCTGCATCCTCAATGACTGAAGGAGAAGCCAGGGCCTGACTGGCACTCCATTTCTGAGCAAACTCCACCAATTTCCAGTGGGACTAGAACAGAGGCACACAAAGATGGGCACGAGCCTAGGGCTACATTCCAAATCATGTGCTGCTGCTGGGTTTTCATCCTTGCTTGCTTTTGGGGTTTTCAACCTTGTTAATGGAAAGAGCACCGAGGGTTATGGGTGTGTAGGATCCTGGGAAGGAATAATCCCTCTGCCCAGGAGCTCTGCTGAGGCCTGAGCTGCAGGAGGTGGCTTTGGCCAGCTGATGGAGAGGAAAATGAATGGGAATATTCTCTGGCTTGCCAAGGCTTTGCCACAGGAATCCTTTGCAGGTCTGGAGCTCTTTGGCACAGCACAGAGCCTTCAATCCATGCACATATTGCAGCAGATGGCTGTGTCTGCATTCGAGGCATCTTTCAGGATCACTGCTGTGATGTGACTTTACACTGATGCTTTTCATGCTCCCCTCTCTGGCATGGTGGGTCCTGCCTGTGTAACAGGAGAGGAAAGAGAGAGGTGATGGGGAATGGAAAAGCACCTTTGTCTGAATACAGCAGAATTGCTGTCTGGAAAGGTAGGAGATGCTGCTGCTGGCCTGTGTACCACTAACTGCCAATACAGGACTACAGTGTTCTGCTTTAATTCTGATTTCAGCCTTTCAGGCCCTGTCCCCTGCCTCATTGCCTGGCCCTGCTCTGGGCAGCGTGGGCTGGCCTGGATAGCTCCCTTGGGAAAATAATGAATCTTTCCTCTAAACAGGGACAAGGCAGGGAGGTGCAATGCTGATCACAGTTTGGATGAGTCCTGTCTCTGCCTATTTTTCTTAGCAACCACCACTTGCAACTCACTCACCACTTCAAAGAGCAGAGACAGGCATTAAACCCTCGGGAGCACCTTTCTTTTTTGCTGTGTGCAAGTTGCTAATTGCTATTTTATGTTTAGTCACTTGGATTGTACATAATAAGAAATCAGAGCCATGCAAAAGCAGGTTGATAAACAGACCATTAGTAGCAAAATACATCCAGTAGTTGGGTATGTGTTCTTTGGGTACATGTTCTTTTTTTGCACAAGTATTTCAACAGCAATTTACCCTCATCAGTTGCTCAGCATAACTGTAGTAGCAGAAGATGAAATAATGTTTGTTCATGATGGGTAAATTACTGTCCAAGCTGGTGAATCACACGTATTTTTGTTACCTGTTAAAGTTTATCTGTTGAATATTCCACCACAGGGGACTGAGAGAGAACTGGCCCTTCAGATCATGGTTACCAATGATCTTGTGCCTGAGCAGAGAAGCCAGCTCTACTTAAAATCTAACTTCTTGCACATGCCACTTCCAGATGATCAGAAGAGAAGTGCTTACAGATGCCTGAGCTGAGAAGAGCAGCAAGGGAAAGGGCATTACATGTGTCCCTCTCGTCAGGAAGTTTTGTCACACTGCCAAACCCCCAGAACACTGCAGTTTCCAAACCCAGTTTCTCTTTCCCTCTAAATCAGCTCAGTGTGCCGTGCAGAAAAGCAGTCTGAGAGGCAGTGTCCTTGGCAGAGTGAGTACAGCTCGCTTATTTTTAACTGGAAATAATGAAGCAAATGCTCTGCATATGAGAGGGCACTCAAAAGGCTGCTGCTGCTGCTGCTGCTGCTGCTGCTGCTGCTGCTGCTGCTGCTGCTGCAGGGCCAGACCTGCTGCTGGTGGAGTGGGACCCCGTGTTCCTTTGGGCACTGCTCTCTCCTGGAGCTGCTTGCTGCCCCCTTCCCTCCCTGCACGTGGTCCCTGGGCTGCAGTAGGGCTGGCCATTTGTGATCCCTGGGCTGCAGGAGGGCTGGCCATTTGTGCTCCAAGTCTTTCCCGGCCTCGTCCTGCACTGCTTTACTGCTGACCCCAGTCCCACACCAGGTGACTCAGCCCTTCTGTGGGGCTGCTCCTTTTGCCCCCTTCCCTCTGCCAGCCTGAGCTCCCACGCACTCACATGTGCTTCACTGGTGCACTTTGGTTTATGTGCTTCTTTGGAGCAAGCAGAAAAACAGCTGCTGTAAGAAGTTACCTGACTTGTCCTTTTCTGGGTGGCTTGGCTGCTGTCCCAGCCATCCAGAGCAGGCTCAGCAGTGCCCAAGCCTCCCAGGCTCTGGCATCTGGCTGGAGAGTGGTTTGCCTGTGGTAATGTGCTCAATGGCTCTCAGTCTAAGTTTTGCATTGAAAAATGCAGAACACTCTGGAAAAACTGAAGGCCTTGGGTACTTAACTCTTTGGTGATCATGTAACGAGCGGCTAATAACTGTGAAAACTTGAATGCTTCCTTTTTTATTGCTGACTTAATAGAGAAGTCAAATCTGCCTTCCCCACCTCATTTAGAAAATCTGTGTAGACGACATTTCTTGTCTGCATAAGATACTGCCATTTACTTCCTTTTTTTTGCTCTGTTTCAGGTTTAATATCCTAGAATTAACTGATTTACAGTTTGCTACATTGGAGAGTTTTCAGGTCCTAGCAAGGCTTAATCTGTGAAGGCTCTCCCACAGCCATACTTTCAGGGAGAATTGCTGTGTTAACTTGAAGAATCACGTGTTGAATGTAAACACCATTTGCAGTGAGATTTATCTCAGGTGACAGTATCCCCTGCCTGCAATATGAACAGTATCCACACACTTGTGTCACCAAGTAAAGGTGACAGAGAAGCTAAAAAGTACCCTAACCTCTCTACTGCTAATGCCTGGCAACAAGTTAGGGCATGGCTGGGGGGAATGGGCTGTCCAGGCTTGAGGCAGCGTTTCTCCCCTGTGCATCCCTGGGCAGAGGTAGTGGGGGCACCTGGAGCATGGAGGTTGTGTCAAAACTACAAACCTTGTGAGAATTTCCAGGTTCTGCCAGCAATATGAATTCTGGTACATAATGTTTATGCCCCAAAAGATGTAATAATGTGTTAGAAAAGCACATTAGAAGTTCCAGCCTGTGTACACGAACACCCTTAGCTGTAGTCTGTGTGAAAATGCACAAGATCCTCTGTGAACTTCAGCTCATCTTTGGTCTTTCCTCTAGCAATCAAGTACATAGTTTAATTTTTTTGGACAGTACCCACATCACTGAAAGGCACTTCATAAATACAACTAAATCCATCCTGGCAGGCTTCATCTCTAATTTAACAATGTGGTTTTCTGTGTCAGATGACTACCCTTTATGCTAACTGTTTTAACAGCAGCACTCAGCATGATTCAGGTTTATTCTCCTATCAATCATACATGTTGTGCATTCAAAATAACCAGCTCTGCTGTCTGGAGGGCTGTACAGTGCTCCTGAAGCACCAGGTGAGGTGCTTTAATCCGAGATTCCAATTATGAAGATGGTGCAATCAATCCATCTGGCTTCTTAATACCTCTGTGTGGGTTTTTTCCCCTCTGTGACTAGGAGTGACTCACTGCAACTTCCCTGAGTTGCTCTGGAGAAGCAGCCTGCTCATCTGTGATGCTTGTCCTGCTTCTGTTCCTCTCCCAGGGTAAGTGATGGGCCTGTACCTGCCTAGCTGATCTTAAGTCTGGCTGTAGGGAAAGGCAATGATCTGGAGCTGCTGTGCCCTCCCAGGAGATTGGCCTGGGCCAGCCTCAGCACCGAGGAGCTGCTGGAAGACATGCTGCATTTGTGGTTGGTCTCTTGGTGCTCAGAGAGCCAAAGGTTTTACTGGTTTTTTACTGTGTTGTCCTTTGCTCCCTGTGAATGCTCTCCTTTGGCAAGCAGGAATGTTCAGACAAAACATCTGGAGCTGCTGGGTGAGAAAACAGCAATTGATTTGAATGGGAGTAACAGTTGTTGATGGGAGGTCAAGGCTATGATACGTCATGTCTAATAGTTGTTTATCTTCTATAGTCCTTTCAAAATGTTTCCTCACTATTTTTTTTAAAATGGAAAATCTGGGGGTGGTTCTTTCCTTTCTGCTTGTAATCTCTCAGTTTAGTTAAACCCACAAAAATGCTGAGAGAAATTGCTTAATCCCACAGAAGTCTGTCATCATCTCTCAGCTTGATGTACATTTTTGTTTGATTTTTGAGGAAGCTGTTGTTTAAAGTGTTTTTTAGGCCGTGACAGAAGATCGTATCTGTATGTGTTACGGAAAGTTATTTAATAAGTACAACCAACATATTGCAAAACTGATGTTCTGCACGTTCAGTTTTTAGGCACAGGTCAAAGAAATATCCTGGAGAGCCTGGCTCAGCAGGCTCCATGTGCTGTGCTTGGGCTAGTACAAGTTTCATGTGAGACCCTTGCTTTCTGCTCTGCTCTGCCTTAAGATACCAAAGCCCCCACTCAGTGCAAGATCAGCTTCCAGCCTTTATGGCATTGGTGCAGCCTCCTCCACAGGAGGTACTTACTGTGTTCTCCCTTCTTACTTCTCCTAAAATCACCTTTTTCCAAAGTGCATACTGTGTTCCCAGTGGTTGCAGGTTTGGCAGTTACCTGTCTGTGCACTTGGCAAGACAATATCTGTAGCAGAACACAACAGGTTTATTGATGTATAAAGGCCCAGGCTTCCCAGGAGTTGTTGGTAAGAACGCTTTTTTTGGCCAAAATGTCCGTGATTCAGCATCCATCACTGATCACTGAAGTCATCATCATGCCTGTCAAACAGTCAAGGTTTTTCCAGCCCACAGGTCAAAGTTTTTTCCAAAGATTTTTCCATTTAAGTTTTTTATTTCCTAAACTGCTGTTGTGTACAGAGCCTTTTAATTAGATCTTTCTTACAAGTCTCTGAATTTATTAAAAGAACAGACTGTACTAACTGGATAAGCACCACATCCCTTTGCCTTAGCCTTCATTTCTTCCAAAAGAACTGCTTGTAACCATGGCAGGTATTTGAGTTCAAGTCATCATCTAATCTAGAAAAATGAGGTGATCTTCTCCATAGCAATTTACATCCTTATGTGTGTACTTCAGACTCACAGCTGACACTGAACTGAACTTGCTGTTGAGTTCTCTATCCAGCAGCCTGAAAACATCTGGACTCTTGTGACCAAACTGAGTAAGAACCTAAACTCAGGGCTGGGGTTTTTTTTTGTTGTTGCTGGTTGGAGGTTTTTTGGGGTTGGGGTTTTTATTGGTTTGGTTTGGTGGTTTTTTTTTGTTTATGAGTTTTCATAAAAATTCTGAGAAACTTCTGTACCTTTCATGTTCTGAATGTGGTCATGGACTTTGCTTGGTATAGCAGAATACCCATGTGCTTGTGTACCAGGTTTCCAGTGCTCTTCCCAGTTGAAGCTCTGGTGACAGTAAGGCAGAGCAGTGTGGTGTACCAGGCTGGAAGGACACTTCCTGCCTGGAAAGCCTGTGTCTCTTGGTGGCAGAGGCTGTACAGAACACTGAGCTGGCTGGAGGTCACCCTCACTATTTCCTGAGACAAATACGTGGGTTTAGTAAAACACAGTGCTTCCTTTTTTTTAAGAAAGAAAAATCCAACACTTGATTTGGAGGAGCAGGGGAATTCAATTCTCTATCAAGGAAATCAGGAGGAGGCATTTCCTGTGAGAAATGTTGATGAAATGCTGATACTTGTCTGCTTTTACCAGAGTGGCTCAGGGCCAGCGCTGTGGCTCAAGCCCAGTAGCTGAGCAGTGTCCTGTGAGTGATTCAGTGTCACTGGGGCAGAGCTGTGCCAGGAGCTCCTCACCCCCTGCACGAGGAGCAGGGGGCCTCTGAACCAATTCCACAGCTGCTCATCTGAGCAGGTACATGTGGCTGATTCCCCACAAGGAAGGCTTAAAGCCAAGAATGTTCTGAGCTCCCACGCTTCAAAGGACGTTGCAAAACCATGGCCTTTTATGTTCTGCTTTAGGAGAAAGCCAAACAGAGTTTCCACAAATGGGAAAACCCAAGGGTTCTTGAACTATCACCCATGGCCCACCTTAAGGTGTTGTAAGTCAGGCTTAATAACACAGATATACAAGTGGCCCTAGAGACAGCCAAAATATTTCCCAGGGATTTCAACAGAAACGGTCAGGGCAGATTGTTCTTCTGTCATCAGCTCTGCCTCAAAGGAAGCACTGTGATTTTAAATGGAGACAAAACCCATGGGTTTGGAAGACAGAGCAGTTCCATATGCTGGCTAAGGACAGCAGCACAGCTCTGAGTTCTCCTCTGCAGAGTGCTCCCACCTTGCAGAGCATTGCAGCCATAAGCTGTATTTACTCACCACTCTGCCCCCTGAACAGGGCCTTGCCTGGGACTCGCAGCTGGCTGCTGGCCCTGGCTGAGGTGGAGAGCATTTCCCTGCAGTGTGGCTGCCTGGCTGGGCAACAGGGACACAGAGCAGGGGGCAGCAAGGGCCACACCTTGGGCTGGAAGAGTGCAGGAACCAGAGTATCACAGACTTGCCTGGGGAGGTGTGGGATCAAGCAATGGCATCCCACTTTGTTCTCTGTGTGACAGGGCTGCTGCTGGGCAACAGGTAAAGACTGAGCTTCTCTGCCCTGTGCTAAAAGCAGGAAATGACTCTTCATTGTGTCCCTGTATTTCTCCTGGGCTGCTGTTGTGTTGGCTGAGTGTTGAGGTTTTACTGGGGGTTTTACAGCACCGATGTATTCCAAAACATCCTCAAAGGTGTTGGCTACAGCTTGGAGGAGCTGCATTACAGCATACATAGCTTGGATTATTTTGCCTTAGTAATAATTCTACACCTGGGTCATAAAAGATAACAAACTTGATCCAGTGGGTGAAAAGAAGAGCCCAGCATCACCCCACTCATATTCCACTTGGAGGGATGAACAGAAATGAAATTTTGCATAGCAAATGAAGTAAGTTCCCAAATGGAGGCTTAACATCAAATTGAAACCCTACTGATTTCTCCTGAAAATTCCTTAGGAAGACCAGTTGCAGACAGCTCTTAAAACTAACTTCACTTACAGCATCTTATAAAATTGTGTGATAGAGGAGGAACCATTTTTTGTCCATATCATTCTGCTCTACTTAAGTTCCTTTCTCTTTCAAAGTCTGTCTTTGGCACTATGTTTTAGCTTTATCTACGGGCTCCTCCTCAAATCTACATTTTTTCCACCCTAGTTATGTGTGGAGAAAATATTATTCAACACAGCCTGAAAAGTAGGAGTTAGAAAAGACTTATCTGAATAATTTCTGACCTTATGGGTGTTGGTTTTGGTTTCTTGAGTTGAGTTAAAGTAGTCCCAGCTTGTGCAAACTCTTGTGGAAAAAAATGCAGTCAGCATTAAATGTCACAGTCAGCAAATATCCACTACAAGACTGATGGTGGTGATGGTAAAACCCTGGCAGAAGCCAACACCAACTTACTATTGGTGTTTGTCCAGGGAGTGCTGCTCCCTGCCCTGTGCAGTGAGAATTGACTCCCCTGTACCTTCCCAGTGGTGTCTTTCTCATGCCAGGTGCAAAGCTAGGAAGCTGTGGGACAAAAGCTGAGGCAAAATGTTCTTCTGGGGGCTCTGGTGCCAGGGGCTGAGAGGCTGAGAATTAAACACAAGATGAATCCACTGAATTATCTGCCCTGGGAACTGTGTACACAGCCACTGGCTTCTGGAAATTGTTACAGCTGGTAATTTCCCAGGACACTCCCTCAGAGCAGTTCCTGTGCCATGACAGGAAGCATTTGCTGTTAATTTAGGTAGGAGACTAATTGCCTGTATTTCTAATTAGCAGAGCCAGAGATGTGACCACAATGACCAGCCCACGGGTGCCAGGGACTGGGCAGCATCCCAGGGTTGATGGAGATCATTCCTGATGGACATCAGTCCCTGCAGCACCCTCCCAGCTTCCTGGCAAGCTGCATTTACCTGATGTTGAGAAAGGAGCAATTCTACCCCACACCCACCTCCTGACACTACATAAAGATCTGAAACCTGGTTTTGGTGGGCTCCAGCTGCGCCTCTGAGGGTGAGTGTTTGTCTTCAGGGCTCGAGCAATGGACTTCAGACTGAGCTCACCCAAAGCTGTGCTCCTGGTAAGAGAACACAGATAAATTCCTAGGCTTTGTGCACCAGGGAGGTTGTTAGCAGGAAGGAAATGAAGGGAAAAGTAAAACTCATGTTTTCAGAACAGATGAAGAATCCCTCTGTGATCCCAGACCCAGGGTTGGCTGCACCCTCACACTGAATAGAAGGAGGAATAGTTTCCTCAGGTCTCTTTTTGTGCCTGTTAAATAAGTAATCTCTTTAGCTTAAGTTTGAGCACTGGAAAACCCTGGGTTGCATTTAGGCCAAAGAAAACATATTTTTGCTATTAAAAGCACACTGTCACTTTATCTCATCAGCCTATGAATTTCTTGCAGACCACACTAACATTTGCAAAAGGGAGTTTCTCTCTTCTCTCTTTTCTGTGCATGCACCTATTTACTTGGCCAAAGATAAGGGAGAGTTTCTGGAGAACACCTGACCTCACTGGGGAGTAACGTCCCACTGTGGGTATGGAGTGTAAAAAAACTCAGTTTATTGCAGCTTGTGGTGCACTCGGGCACAGCAACAGCCCTGAGACAGCACCGAGGGACCACTGGGGGGCTGCAATTCCTCCACCAGACTGGCTGGGGGTCATCTGGACCTGCTGCTGGGCATCCCCAGCAGAGTGTTTGAGCTGACAACAGGCAGGACAGACACCACTGTGGGCAGGAGAGAACCACCCTGTTTATGAGGGGGCAGGAAGGAAATCTACAGCTACTACCAGTAACACAAGGGCAGGAATTAGGAAATAATTGGTCAACCTTTCAAACTGAGGTGTTCAGAAGTAGATAAGAAGTGCAGCAACTTGATTTCCCAATACTTTGGAATGGGTGGCAGCCCTGGTTCTCATCAGTCTTTCTGTGTGGGACTGGCCCTTGCCATCCAAATCTGAAAGCTGCAGCTGGAGACTGGCCAGAGCAGAGGGGTGAGGCAGGTGGAGGCAGCTGAGCCAGCCCAGCAGCCAGGCAGGAGAAGGGGAGGAAGGGCCTTCAGGTACAGGAAAGGAACCTGAAGTCTCTCCACGAGGAGCAGCACCTCAGCCTGTGCACAGGAGTGATGCTGCCTCTCCACAGAGACCTTAGGAAATGGGTGTAATGGTGAGGGAGGGAAGGGGTTGGAACAAGAGCTGCTAATGCACTACGAAGGAGACTGGCTTTAGGCTTAGATTTTACTTGGTTTGTAGAAAATATTCCCATTCCAGCTACATTTCTGGTAACAGCTGGGCCATCTGCAGGTTCTGCAGCAGGTCATGTTTACCAGCATCCCCCTGTCACCTGTCTACTCTCACCTGTGTTTATGGCACAAGGAGACAACAATGCTAAGGAGACATCTAACCTTTACAAGATGTGTCTCTGGGTCTCATCCTCCCAGGCCTCTGGTGGGAGTATTTTCAGGTTTTCCAGGTGTACAGCTGTTGCAGATAGCCCTTGATATCCTAGCTGCTAATTTAGAAAGCAAAACAGAGCTGCTCACTCCCCTCAGCCCCGGGAAGCTGGCACAGAAGGTTCTCAGCATGCTGCTGGGGCTGGAAAGAAGCTATCCTTCTTCTCAGTGTTCTTTTCTCCTGCAGCATTTCAGCTGGGAACAGCCTTGACCTGCTATCCTAAACAAAGAGGTCCTGTGGGTTTCCAGCACAGCTGATGGAAAGCAAAATCTGCACGGCATCCCTGGGGACTGGGGGAGCTGCAGCAGCAGTCAGAGCGGGTAAACCCAGCCCTGCCCACTACACAGAGCACAGAGCTCATCACAGGAAGGGCAAGGCAGGAGTGGGAAGCCTGCTGTGCTGCTGCACCCTGGCGAGTCCAGCAAGGCTCCCCCGGCAGGAGCCTGGTGCATCTGGGGTCTGCTCCCTCAGGGCTCACTGGGGACAGACAGGCTGGGAGAGGCTCAGTCCCCCTGCTGGGGTATCCTGCCTGCTGCCCAGGGCTGTGGGCAGAGCCTGTGTGGCACAGGCTGGCTGCAGGGCTCAGGACAGCTCTCCACGGCTTGTGCTGCCTGCTGCTGTCAAGGAGGAACACAGAGGGTTCCTGCCCCTCAAACAGCCAACCTTTACAATTTTAGGGGACTTTACTTGACTAATGGAGCTGTCCCTACCTTTATTCCTACAAGGTCAAACCATTTGTTTTCATGAGGTATGCTAATGTAATCTATTTTTCCTTCTTCCTCAGCCATCTCTTAAAAAAAAAAAATCTTAGATGTTTGTTTGGGAAAGTGTTGTTAGATGTATTTTTATGTGACATATTTATGCACACTGTCTCTGATTTAAATTCAGATCAGTGATACTGCACTACAGCAATAACTGATTGTAACGTTTATAAATGTTGCTTTGAGTTTTAAATTTAAGAGACAAGCATAGGAAATAGATCTTATCACAATACACAGTAACCAACTAGAGTCCCAATAAAGAGGAATAAAGAAAACAAATTTTCTATCTGGGCATTTGCATTCTCCCAGATGCTGGGTACCATCTGCCAGGATGTTTTAACTCTAAAGTAAGCTGCAGTTTATAACACCTATAAATGCAGTGATTTCTTCCCCTCTTCTCCTCTGCCCATGCTTTTGCAAGGAAAGGATGCACACGGTAGTAACTTGGGGTGAAAATTTTCTGGGAAAGACTCTGGTGGGAGAGAAGGTTTGTATCTTCCAGAGCATTCATATTTTGCATACAATAATGCTGCTAACTGTGGTTATTGTTTTGAAGAGATCCATGTATGTGTGACATATTCATGTGCAGTTCATGTGTTCTAATTACTCGACATTTCAATTCCAAACTTATTGCTCCATGCTTCTTACATCAAAAGATGTCTGGATTTCCTAGAATTCAAGATTTTACTGGGAAAAAAAGGATGGTATTTACTGAAATATTGAGAAGTCTTATCTAGTTTTGGTTTTGTTCTGAATCCTAGGGATTCTGCACAAAGATGAGATTTAGTGGAGTCTTCAATGCTCAGCTTTGTGCATTATTTCCCTTGGATTGGGAGCAGACACAGAACTGGAGAACTGGACACTTACATGGTCCAAGAACTGAAAAGTACAACTAGGACTGGGTTATTTTTTTTCCCTCTGAGTTAAGCTGCCAGCAGCCATTACATTAAGGCTGAAAAGTTTATTTACTATATAAAGGCCATATTTTCCTTTCTTATCCCAGCTTTCCTTGGCTTTTGTTGCTTGGCAGTATCCCCTTAACCACTAACACCCAGAGGCGCAGTATTAAACAGGGATGAGAAATGAACATGCAGAAGAATACTGGAGATTTAAGTGGGTATGGTTCTAAGAAAACCAGTGGAAAATATGTTTACTCCAAGCATCTGTAGCACCTAATTGAAGCAGTGATATTTTCTGTAAGAACACAGGGAATGCTTTTCTGCTTTCTCTTTGGCTTTGAATTTCACTTTGAATTGATGTGACATAATCCATGGAATTATTTTCTCACAGCTGCAATGGAAACTTTCTGCCAATAGACAAGGATGTGTTAATCGGGGTGAAAAAGCTTACATTCAGTTCATCTTTGGTGCTTTCTGGGGTCTTTGTTTAGGAACTGTTGCTTCCTCCTAATTTACTGAAATGCAGTACACAGTAAACACTATTACTTTTGAACTATTAATGTTGCTGTAAATTTGAATGGTAGGAAAGAGTGGCAGATTGTGATCAAAAGGGAGCTCATCTACAGCTGCGTGTGAAATACTTGCTGATACTGAACGTGACAGAGACTGAATCCCATATTAATGTGCCCATAAAGGATGATGTAGTGCTCCTCAGCCTGCAGTATTGGCATTGCCACATGAATTCCCATGGATCTAATTCGGGAGAACATAAAAGAGCCTGAATCACGTCTGGGGCATCTGTGAGCGCTGCTGGTTGATACTTTGTGGTTCATTCACGCTGCTTTTCTCAGGCAGCTCTAACTGGAAGGCTGAGCCCCTCTCCGGTGGACTTGCTGAGGATGCCAGAATGGGGACCAGGCACTGATGCCAGGAGTGATTCCTGGCTGAGGGAAGGCTGCGGGCAGGGTGGTCTCACCCTGGGAGAGGCAGTGGGGTGTGGAAAGGCTGTCGGAGCACAGCACACCACTCCCTGGCACTGCACATGTACTGGAATTGTAATTAAATACTGACACGCCCTGGTCAGCAGTCTCAGCTCGTTATGGTCTGTCAGTGGTCTCACGGTCCTCCAGTACCATTCCAAAATACAGAAAACACATTGTGCGTGTTTGATGGAACACACGGGCAGCAATGGCTTTTTCTTCTCTGTATCCTGGTTTTCCGAGGCAGTGGGGTCCTACAGCAGCCATCTGTTCTAAAAGCTACAGATTTAAGCAGCCATATCTCTTTAACTGTATCAATGCATGTTTGTCTTGGTCATTTATCTCCTGGGCACACAGACGGCAGGAAGCACTAGAACAGCAAGGCCCCGATGTGCTCACTCTGCCCGCAGACCCACAGCAGACTGCGGCAGGGCAGGGGCGGCTCCAGGCTCGGCCCTTGTGGCAGCTGCACGGCCACGAGGGCTCACCCACTGCCCAGGCACCCCCCAGCACGTCAGCCTTCGGCTCCATTCTCTTAACCCCTGCCAGAGCTGACCAGGGCCCTGCTGGCAGCCCGCTGCTTCCCTTGTGTAGAGACTGAGCAACGCGCGTCCCTGATGGCCTGATACGGGGTGATCACGCGCTGTTCGGGTGTCTGTCAGCTTCCGGTGGGCTCTGCTCCGCAGGGCTCTGCCGCCTGGCACCTTCCCCTAGGCCGGGCAGAGACCCGGCCCGCTGTGCTGCCCTGTGGGGCTGTGTGCCACCATTTGCCTCTCTGTGCCACTATTTGCCTCTCTGTGCTGCCCCGTGATGCCATGTGCCGCCATTTGCCTCTCTGTGCCGCCATTTGCCTCTCTGTGC
>VZRX01014173.1:40997-99634 GCA_013398075.1 Notiomystis cincta
ATGCCGTGTGCCGCCATTTGCCTCTCTGTGCTGCCATTTGCCTCTCTGTGCCGCCATTCGCCTCTCTGTGCCACCCTGTGCCTCTCTGTGCTGTCCTGTGCCTCTGCAGGCACATCCTACAGCCTGTAACTCAGCTCTATCCTGTCTCTTCTCACACACTTGGACTTGCCTGTGGTCACCAGGCAGGGCCAAGCTCGGACAGCTGCCCGTGAGCCACCAGTGACTGCCCAGCCAAAGAAGGGGAGATGGGTTTCCACACCTCACTCATCTGTCCAGCCCTCTGTTTCCTTTTACCACATGTGCTGAAACAGGAGCTGTTTCACAATTCTCAGAGACCTTCGAAGATACAAATTCAACCAGATAGATTTTAAAGTTCTTTTTAATCAGCACCAGAGCCCTCGTTTGAGCCACAGGGAGGAGAGAGGAACAAAGTGGAGCTGAGGAAGCGGGGTGGGTGACACACCAAAGAGCCTCACCAGCAAGTCACACTGGTGCAGGTAAGGCCAAATGGGGAGACTGGCTGGGCACTGCAGTGCACATGGTCATGTGCCATCAGGGTGGCTGGAAAAAATAGATTTTCTCATTTAACCAACTGTATCATTTTGCAGTCATGTTTTGGAGATTAACAATGAACAGAAGAGGCTACTGATGCAAGTGCTTTGGGGACAGGGACTTCATCCTGCAAAAGGGTTATTGACAGCCCTGACTGAAAACAGCAGGACAGTGTTTGGGCTGCACAAGCAGGGCCAAAAACAGGCTTGGAACTGAGGTGGTTTCGTGAATGTATCTGTGGGGAAAAGGGCCAGAGCAGAAATGGCCCCAGCTGCTGCAGGCAGTGCACTGCCAGGCAGTGCCTGGCTTTCACAAGCCTCTGCAGAACAGCACCAGTGTAATACCCCTCTCATTATGGAGACCACTGTCCAAATGTTTCCTCCAGGAACAGTTGAAAGGGAAGCTAATGTCCCTTCCTGGCCAAAGCTCTGCTCCTCTTGGCCAGCTGTCAGGGTGACTGCTGGACAGGATCTTGGTGTGGAGTTCCATGATCAGGAGGGAGGTTGCTCCACCACAGGAGGAAGAGCTTTGGGGTTTGCTCAGTCTGGCAGAGCTGCATGTTGTGATGAGAGGGGTTGGGCTGCCTCCTCTCACTCTCCCTCCCTGCCAGTGTCACTCCAAAGCATTTTACTGTGGGGTAGCTTTTGGCCAAATGAGAGCAGGGTCTGACCCACTGAGCGGCCAAGTGATTGCCAGAGCCCTCTGGGGCTCTTTGCCAGCACGGGGCTGTTTGTGAGGGTGCAGCCCACAGCAGGCTGGGAGCAGGACCTCCTGCTCCTCTGAACACTCATTCTCCCTTTCACAAAGCAGGCAGGGCTTTATTCCAGGATCAGTCCCAGGCACAGGCATGGCTCCTTAAGGCACTGGGAGCAGCACAGAGCTGAACTGAGCTCTGTGGGGTCTCCACTGGTGTGCACGAAGAGCAGGCTGGGGGAAGAGCCGTGGTCCCTGACAAATACAGAGCCAGAGGTGAAAAGGAAGTTCAGACTTTACCTCCAGCTTCCCATGCATTCAAAATTGACCTGAATTCCCTTCTCCGTCTTCAAAGCTCTTCTAGGCCTGCCTGACTCCAAGTGCAGAAAGAGCCTTGATTTTACCACTCTTTTCCACCTCTCAGCCTGGTTGGTTTCTTTCCTCAGCAAGATTATTCTGAGTGCAAACTGATGGGCTGAGAGGGCAGAGCTCTTGCCCAGCTCCCATGGACACCTGTGGGACCTCCCACCTGTGTCACCCAGGGAAGCTTCTGCTGGGTGACAGCACTTTTAGGGGACAGGCTGGCCTTTCACAGCTCCACAGATATCCAAACACTGACAAGGACTTCTCAAAATCTATTTTTACTGTTGCAAGTACTGTCAACCTTTGCTGATAACCCTTGCCTGGGCTGCGAAGGAAGTGCACAGTGTTGGGCACTAAAATAGAAAATATTTATTTAAAGAAGGCAAATATTGTAATTCTTCTCTCTTCTGGTGACTGTAAATTAATGGCAGTTCAGCGCTCTGCTGAAATAAGTGGAGTGGGATTGTGGGAGAGCTCTTTTTAGACAAAATATAAATACACACCACTTTAATTGTCACCCACTCATTTGCTTTTTTATGTGAACAAGGCTTCAGCAGGCTCCAAAGAGCATTGATACCCACTCCCACTCTGCTCTGGAGCAGCCCCAGCCAGGGACCTCCAGCTTGTCCACAGGCAGGTTTTTAAGCAACTACAAGATTACTGCTCAAGGAGTCAAACATCTGCTCCTGCATCTGTGACTGTAGCCTGGGAAAAGGGCTCCACACTTGCAAAAGTGGCAAATTAGCAGAGGAAATATAGGAGCCCCCTGCTCTGCTCATTTCCCACAAGACACTACTGAGTGCTAACAACCTCCCCAGCTCCTGCACAGCAGCAGTCATGACATGCTATAATGGAAGGTGGTCAAGTTTGGGTTGTTCCTTCTCCACATCCATGGTTGTTTTTGGAAGGGGAAGAAGGGCTGCCCTGTATTTGAGGGATTCCCAGAATCCTCTGCAGTGGCCTAATCCTGCTGCCACTGATATCTGATGAGGAAGTGTCTGACAGATGCTGATTTCTGGAAGTCAGGTACAAATACCCAAGTGCAACCCGGTACTGGAAAGGGGCAGGACACCCCAGAGCTGATGGGCTCTCCAGAGCTATTAGGCCACATAGCTCTGCTTCCTTATGTTACTTTGCATTAATACACAGCTTTACCTTGAGTTTTTTGCAATTTACTGTCTGGGAAATAGAATAGTACTTCTTTTCTTCACCTTTGTATTTGAGTGTAATCACCATCCTTAGCCATGTGCAGAGAGCTGCATCCTGTAGCTCTAATTGCACCTATCTAATTGGACACACCATAATGCAGAATAATAACTCAATGCTAATGAGCTCTATGCATTCAGTCAGGATCAGTCCTGCCATCCTCCTTCCCAATAAAATTACTGCTAACCTGTTCATGCTGCTTTTCCAAGGGTATGCTAAGGTTTGCAATCATTTTGAGCAAGTCTCAGTTTTGATTCAAGTTGTCTTCTGAGTTATCCAACAAAGAAAGGCAAAGCCAGGACAGCAAAGCAGACATGAATCTGCAAGGCTCTCTTTAATTTGCAGTTTATCTGCAATTTAAGGGAGTAAACACAGTCATGCTGAAGATGTATAAATACAGCTTGGAGAGTCATTGAAATCTAGGTCAGGGTTTCAGCTCTGCCTGGGGATTTCATTGCATGACTCGAGGAGACTCTGTGCTGCTCCCAGAGCCAGGTGGAGGACACTTCTGAACCAGTATAATGAAACCAGGTAGGCTTCTGCATAATCAACAGCAGCTGCACTGCAGACTGGTGAACAGGTCACGTAGGCCACTGCTGAGCTGGAACTGCTGAGTTATTGCTGAATCTCACTGGTCAGTGCTGGCAAAGGCCTTTGGCTCTCCAGCGGCTTCAGTCTTCAACTGTGTTCCAAGGAGCACCTCCAGCATTTGCCAGCAGTAACCAAATTGCCTTGGAAGGAGGGATAGAGCTGTCAGTCTGATAGTTGTTAACAAAATACATAATTTGGGGGGAAATAAAAAGGACTTGCATTGATACACATTCATTTGCTTTGCAATCCAAGTATATGACTGCTGCAGAACACGAATCTATTCCATATTTGAGACCCAGTCTGTGTTTGTGTTTTAAGTTAGCCTTCCAAGCAAAACATATGAAAGGAGAACATTTAAACAGGAAGAGTTCATGGATTTTTTTTCCCTCATAAATTTCTGTAGGTCTTGTTGCTGCTAATTACTGGAGATCTCAGCACAAGGGCTTTTCTTTCTAGCAAACCAGCTTCTCATGTTTCCTGCCCTTCAGTTAATCAGTTATAATCTCCTCTCTGTTTGTTTATTTAACTTCCAAAAAGCTAATTGACTCTTTGTGACATGAGTCTGCCTGAGACTGGGAAAGCAGAGTTTGTCTGTGTGCCCCCACAGCGTGGGCAGCGGGTGGGTTCTGGCAGTGCCCACCACTTGCAGGGCAGCCTCTGGATGTTCTGGGAGCCAGGCACCGGCTCTGTCCCGCTGTGTCTGCCCCTGTGCCTCCCAGGGAGGCTCTTTCCCCGCAGGAGAGTGGCTGGTGGGGCTGGCCAGCAGCCCGGCGCCCGTGCAGGTCAGGCACAGGCAGCTGCCAGGGCTGGGGACTTGTAGCTGTGCCCAAGCAAGGCAGAATCCCAGCTGGAGAGGGTGGGTTGGCATCAAGTAAGGCAGGGATGTGGATGGGAGCCACTGCAAGCCTGATCCTCTGATTCCTCTGGTGGGGCTGGAAAAGCAGATTCGAAAATAAAACATTGAGGATCTCTATAGAAACCTTTGTGTCTCTGTTCGCTGAAGGAAGATGTTTGTGGTGAGAGCAGTGGGCTTGTGTCCTCTCCAGCTCCACTGTCCCCTGTCCCCTCCCTGGCCCTTTGGAGGAGCCAGACACCCCTGTGAGCTGTGAACAGGTAGCACAGGAGAGCAGCTGCACCCACAGCTCCTTGCTGCCCGTGCCCTGGAGTCAGACTTCACAGGAGGCAGAGCAGCTCTCCCGGGTGTCTGCAGGGCTTCTCTGCAGTGAGTGCTGTTCTCCTCACCCACCCACTCCTGTGCTTTCCCCCGAGTACCCGGCGTGTGCCCTGACAGCAGCTGCCCCCGCACACAGCCTGTCTGGGGGGCTTGGTGTTCCCAGTGCTCTGCTGGATCCTCTGAGCAAGATTAGGCTTTTCTCAAAATCTGTGTTTAATTGGTTGGGAGGGTTTTTGTGACCGTGTGTTTTTTGCCTTCACCAAGCAAGAGTAACTAAGCACTGCTGATTTTAAGGAGGTTTTTTCTTTTCATCCTTTAAAATGGGTCCCTAAATCACATCAGACTCTGGCCCCCTTACACATTTCTGTGATGTCACATGGCTTCAGGCTCAAAGGATATGGCCAGTAGAGAAATCTTCCTGCCTAAGGGGAAATTCTGAAAGGATGGGTCTGCTATAAGGTGTCTTAGTCATGCTCATGTATGCACATTTTCACTACAAAAGAGACTTGGTTTTTGGCATCTGTGCTGCTGGGATTGTGTTTCAGCATGGGAGGAACAGGCTGTAGTGCAAAGACCCTTCAGAAGGTCCCACATGAGTTCCTGGTATGACAAAACTACCCTTTAACCTCAAGCCATGAGGTATGTTGCACTCTGTTTCTAAAGTGACTTGAGGCATTATGCCAGTCCTATAAAAATGCAAAATGGGGCTGCTGTATTACCTCCTGTAGCTCAAGAGGTTTGGAGCAATTGGTTCATCATTTGCTACTAAAAAAGCACTTCCCTGAAGCTGTGGCTGCCACATCTTCTTTTGCAGCAGGCTCTTTATTTTTGTGCTTATAACATTGCAGTTTATTTCTGTGGCAACGACTATAATGTGATAATTTGCATCCATAATAACTTCACTGTTACTAAAAAAGGTAAAACCGTGATGGTCTTTTTGAAAAAATGATCTGGGTCCAACTGAAATTGCAAACTATATAAAAAAGTACTAAAAATTAAGTTGATTCCTAGGGCATTAAATCATGGCATATTGAGCTGAGCACATGATTTTTCTCGTCTCACTGCCGTAGTGAGGGGCGAGCCTGCGTAAACTGGCTGGAGAACTGAGACTGCAGATGAGGGAACACACAAACACTCTCATTTGTGTTTTACTAAAGCTTTGACAACGTTGTTCTCTGTTTTCCCTTCCTTGAGGACTGCAATCACTCATGTACTGTTTTTCTTCACTCTGCTAAGCGATGCACAAATTGTTTCTACATTCCAGGTTCGTTTGTGACATCCCTCTCTTGTGTTTGCATGTGGATAATGAAGATGCTGCCCTGCTCGTCAGGAAATGAGTAGGCTGCCTGCCTCCAGCCTCAGAGCAGTTGCATTGAGGCCAGTGGAATGGCTTTGGCTCAGCACCTACCCTGAACCAGGGCTTGCCCCAGCACTGCCAGTTGTTCAGTGGGTTTGCACGTTGTATCTTTCACCTGTGCCAAAATCTCAGTGAAACTTAGGATGTAACATGGACTTTTCTGGGATGAACACATTGTCTTAAGGCCAAAATGTATTTCTCTTGGTTCAGATCCAAAACTAGACACAGGGTATCTGTCCTAGTTCTGTCTCTTGTGGGTTTTGCTTGCTGTAAATTTGTTTAGAACACAGCAATTTTCTTTTATTTTCTTGCACGTACACATACACGCACTCATGTTTCAATAAAAGACAGTCCTGCTTATATGATGAGACACACCAACTGTCTTGATTCAAACCTGTTTTGATGAGTTGATTAAATCTATTTAGCTGAACACTTAGCAGAAGTTAGACTACTGGTACTATAAAGCAAGCTAAGAAATATACTCTCCATATGCTTTGAGCAACCTGGTCTAGTGAAAAGTGTCCCTGCCCAGGGCAGGGGTGTTGGAACTTAGATGGTTTTTAGGGTCCTTTCCAACCCAGGCCACTCTGGCTTTCCTGAAAAGCCTTCCTCCATAAATTAGAAGTAAGAAATCTGGCCCTAATAAAACAGGCCAGGTTATCAGAGACCTCAGTTTGGCTGATTTAGAAATGCCAGATAATATGATTTTCCATGAATTACTGACTACATAACCATGTTGAGAAGTTAAACTTCTCTGAGAAAGGTAAGGTCCATGTGAGCTATTTGAGCCCACAAGTGGTCATGAGCACGTTATCCTTGCTTGAAGCAGTACAGTGAGCAAGTATTTCTTTTCTTCCTTGTGTGTGATGTGGGTTGAGATAGAATTACAAAAGTAACCTCCTTGTCTGCTGCTTTGTCTCATCCTATTTTCATAGGCCAAGAAGACCAAACCCCCACATCCAATAATGCTGAATATGCTGTGAATGTGAATAATGCTGAAATAATGCTGTGTTCCCTTGCCAAAGGAGGGTGAGAGGGCACTTTCCAACCCCTGAATGCTCCCAGGACAACCATGATCTACATGGCAGCTGGCCTTGGTCTGCCTCTTCTGTGTGTTGCTCCTGCCCATGGTGCTCACCTACACCAGAACATGGATTTGGCAAGCAAAGCTTGTGGCTATATACAGATGATCTGCAATCTGATAATTAATGCATGGTCTTAATTAAAATACAGTTCTGAAGAACTGGCTCTTTTAAATGTCCTGCTCTTCCTGTTGCATGATACTGCAGTAACAGCTATTGGAGTCACCACATGACATGTGCTCCTTGTTGCTGTGTTTATTTCTTTGCTTCACATTCAGGGTATTATCAGTATTGATTCTCAAGATAGTTGATTCGTTGTTTCTAGAGAGAAGATTGAGCCACTTTCCATTTAATATTAACAAACTCTCTGGGACATTATCACCTGCATGGCAACCAGAAGCCCATCTGTGCCTGATGTCAATAGTCCAGAGTGAAAGAGTGTGCTTTTGACAGAGTAAATACACACTGTGAAAATCCTTATCAGGTCTGAATGAGAGCTTGGTGGGAAAAGCCGCCTTCTCCCTAACAGTAGGTGCAGGTCACATCCAATTTCAGCTGTGAGTAATGGACAGCAGTGATTCACTCCACAGCTAGTCTCATAAAGTCCACTCCTTATTCCCAGAGACAAATGGAAGTGATATTTTTATAGGCAAGTGTTATTGTTGGTGAGCCCTTTCTAGGTCAGTTTGAACCAACCCACGTAACCCCTCCTGGCTGACTCCCAGCTTCGTGCAAGCTGGCAGATCCACTGGAGTGCTGGAGGGAGAGGACATGCTGGACTGCCACACTGACAGAACTGGGAACTGGGCACAAAACTGCACCTAAGCCAGATACCAAAACTCTGGAGTGCTGAACTCCACTCTTTGAGGGAAAGGATGACAAATGCTTGCCAGGCAAAAGGAAGCCTGGTCATCTAAAGCTCTTTTGCTGAGAGGTGATATCAATGCAAGTTCCCTCTTTGGGGTTTGCTCCCACTCAATGCTCTTCTGCATACAAGAAATCAGCACAGTGTTAATTTCACTGTGTCTTAATTATTCCTTTTCTGGTTTTCTACATATATGGCTGCTTTCCTGCTTTAATGCAGTGTTTTCATTAAGCAGTTCTATGCAGTACAACAAAAATAAATACTCACAGCAACGTGCGTAAGATTAAACTATTAAACTCACTCAAAGTATACAGTTCATAAATTAAAAGTGCTTGTGCTCATACTTTATTATTGATTGCTGAGTTGATACAAGTAGAAGAACTTGCCCTTAGGAAACAAAACTCATGGTTTCTTAAGCTTTTCTTTGTCAGGAAGCCAAAAAGACAACATTACATGGAAATGTCACCATTTGTTCTTATCAAATGTAGTTTATTCAATTAGGTATTTTATAAATCTACTGAGTTATAAAAAGGAGGTTAATATTTTTTATTGTTTTTCTTCCTGCTGTGCCCCTAATACACACAGAGATAAGTTAGCCTAGTAATATATACAGTGTAATTTGGTAATGTGTTTATTGGATTCCAGTAAAAGACTATGAGAAATTATTCAAGATTTTTGCTTCTTCAACTGAAATTTTCTTTATTCTCTCTCTCTTTTTTTCATTTTTTCCTTTTTGTTTGTTTTTCATTGTTTGGAGAGGAGAGGTAATAATCTTTCAAGTTTTTATTTTCTGAAAATGCTTCAAAAAAGAAATTCTTAGAAGCAGATTTGGTTTGTGGGCTTTTTTGTCCCTGAGTTAAGAAAGAAAGAAGCAGATTTGGTTTGTGTTTTTTTTGTCCCTGAGTTAAGAAAGAAAGACTTTCTGAAGAACAAAGTCTTAAGATACACTCATGTTTTCAAAAATTTGTCTGTGGCTGTGAAACATACCTGACATCTTGCAGAATGATAAATACAAGAGGAGCCTGAGTTTACAGTAACTTACCATTTGAAACTGCCTTATAGAGGGTTCAGATCAGTTCTGGTTTTATGGATATGGTTTAAACCAGCAAAAACATATTCCTTTTTCCTTGTGGAGTTAGTTTTCTGCCCAGCTGGCAGCTGGAGCTCCACTCAGCTCCAAAGGTCAGATAAATATCAGCACTGATGTAAGGAAGAGAGATGGCAGCATGCAGCCAGTGCAAGGGCAAGGAGAGGACCACAGTGACGTGGATTTTAGGTTCACTTACCCAGTGACAGAATTGCAGCCAAAGCAGCTGGATAAAGCTCTCAGCACGCTCACAAGTTCTACTGAACTGGGACAGTGCTACCATGCCTTGCCACAGATGTAAAGAAAAGGAGAAACAAGGCTATTGAGAAGGCTTGGGGCTGAGAACCACACGTGTGGCCCATGGCTGCTTCTTAAAAGTACCTGCAAGCACTTTCACTTTGTGAATCTACAGGAGATGAGTGGATTTCTTGACAGAACCAACACCCTTCCTGGAAAAACTGCAACAGAAAAGGTGAAAGTTGAGCACCTCCACCCTCTTCCTCTTGTGTAATTTGATTAGCTCATCCTCTGAGACAGCAGGAGCTGCCATCCCCACCGTGCCAGGTTTAGGGCTTTTTCTAAGTCTTGTTTTATATTGGGAACTGCTATTGTGTTTGAACTCAATTGAGGACATGAAACCAACTGCAGTTTGGCAAGCCACACAGACTGGAGCTAATTTTTGTTCTCTGTTAATTTACCTGCCTGTGGCTTTTTGTGCTGCCTAGGATATAATCACAGCTTGCTCTGGAGATGCTATACATGTTTGTCTGGAGCTGGGCTGATGGGCAGGCAGCAGTGTCATCTGGGCTGGTCACTCCTGCCCAGAGCAGGCAGAGCTGCTGGGCTGTGACATGGACAGACCCCAGGGCCAAGGTGTCCTTGGCTATTGCATCCCTGAGTCTGAGAGGAGCATTGGAGGGGTCCTCACAGCAGGTACAGCTTTGGCTGCCCTGACTGGTGAGGAACCAGTGGGGCTGAGTGCAGAAACCCTTCCATCAGCTTCCAGGCCAAAGAAGGGAGCAGAAGTGCTGGAAATGATGGTGTGTTGTGGCACACACTTTGTGGAGCAGCCTCTGGGAGGGACGCTGCAAACTGTGATGACTAAGAGTGGCCTGGAAGCTAAATCCCGTGTAACTAAGGGTGTAGATTCATGAAACACCTAATCCCATTTAAATGCAAGCTGCTTCCAACAGAGGTGGCTGCCTCACATCCCTAATGTTCCTTCCCATCCTCTCCCTTCTCTTGCCTCTGGCTATCCCTGAGCTGTAGATTGACATGGACCATGTTGTTCACCCAGTACAAAGCAGATGACATTCACTGTAGGCTCAGTTTATGTCAGGCCATAACTATGCATACAAGAATCTGACCTGGGAGGCTCCATCTGGTAGGGCTGAAGGAGAAATGCTGCTCTGTTTGGTAGCCTTCACTTAGACTGGATTGTGTAAAAAGAAACTGGACTGCACAGAAGTGAATAATGCTCAGGGCTGAACAGGATCCAGCAGCTCAGGAGACTAAAATTTGGAAAACCACTGGAAGCTCCTCTTAGCCACTTCATGTGTGAAGCACACAAAACCTGGAGCGTTGCACCAAGTTCCAGTAAGCACAACTGCAAAATGAGGAGCCTTGTTTTGGAAGTATCCCTTGGAAGAAACCAGCCAGCAAAAGGTGGTTTGATGGGGTTTGCTGATACATTTATACAAGTGAACAGTCTGGAGGCCAGGAAGGAGCTCCAGATAAATGCCCTCTCTCGTATTCACCTTATTACTGATCAATTTCCTTTACTGTTCCTTGCTCCTGTTTCAGGACAGGGTTGGGAAGGGTTGGAGAGGAGCTGGGGCTCAGTGCTCACACAGCACTGTGAGGGAACACAACCCAAACTAAATACCCTTTCATCACTGCTCTTCTTATGCCTTCATTTTAAACACAGCTTTTCCATTCCACGTTTATCACCTCTGGTTTCTGGAAATGGACATTGATTTTGGCAAACAAGTGGAAGAGCAGCATTCTGCCAGGGTGAGTTCCCAGTTTCCAGCCATCTGTTGCACGGGGCTTTGCTTCCAGAGCACAAGATTGCTTCTCTGCAGTGTGGTGATTGCTGCTTCCAGTCTTGTCTGAGGAGTGTTCCTGCAGAGTGGTAACAACAGGTGTTACAAAACTTCTGGGAGGAGTAGCAGATCAGGGAAATTTTGAGAAGACATAGGTGGGAACTGAAAGTGAGAGACAGGAGAAGAATTCTGGGTTTAATCTGTGATGCAAAAACCAAACCAAACAAATCCCAAACCAACCAAAAAAAACCCGCAAAACCTCAGAGAAATCAGGACATAAAAGTGTGGATAAAAGCTGGAAAAAACATGGGAGTTCTTCTTCCAGCTTCTCCTACTCTGTCCTGCTCGCTCTGTGGTCCCTGAGCTGGGTTTTGGTGTGCTGCTGCTCCGCACTCTGCCCTGCAGTGCTCTGAGTCCCACCATGCTCCCCTCGCGTGGCTCTGAGTGGTGCTGCAGGGGATGTTCTCTGACACACAGAGCTGAGCACTGCCCAGGGGGGTGCCCACCTCAGGCAGGTGGGCTGGGATTGCATTTCCAGAAGTGTCCTGCCAACCAGCCCAGCACCAAACCAACGCAAACACGGGATCGTGTGTGGCATTACAGGGGCCTCCCCATGCCAGGATGTTGTGGGTGAAGGTCAGATGATGAGGAGGGGTTTGGGGCTCTCTCAGACAACACACCTCCCCACGAAAGCCTCTACAAGAGCTCCTGTGTGGCAGCTCAGCATGTGCAGCCTGGCCCTGCCCCTGCCCACAGCGGCACAGCTCCATCCCTGCTGAAAATGAGGCAGTTCCCAGCCTCCCAGGGGGACAGTGAGGGGAGCAAGTCACTGGCACAGAGCACAAGTCCTGGCAGACCTGGAGACAGCAGTGGTACTGAGCAGTGCTGGACTCCAGACTGCACACTTAACAGTAAAAGCCATTATCACACCAAGTAATTACATAAAAATACGTTACTTTAGGTGGTTTTACATAGTAATGTCCTGCATGTACCATTGCTGAAGTCTTTCGTGAGTTCCTTCTCCAGTAAACTCTTATCTTTTTTATTATTATTTTTAATTCTGTACCATTCCAGAAATGTCATCCTGTTTCCCACTGTCATACAAAGTGCCTGAGGCTGTAATTGAAAAATCTTATGAAAAGACTCATATTCTGTTTCTAATCGGACGTGTTTCTGTCTTTAGAGTGCCTTTAGAGTGCCTGCGAGGTTTTTTTTGCCTGCATGACATTTCTATTTTGATCTAACCTCCTCTTTCCCTCCCCCTGTCACAGTGCTTCTGTCTCCATGGCCCATTTCTCCTTCACAAGTTGTTAATGTGAAAAAATTACACTGCCCCATACCTGGGCAGGTCAGCTTCAAGCACTCCTGAATCACAGCTTCAGCCCATGTTTACGGTGGCTAACAATGAAAAGTATTTTTACACTGAGGATAATGGTGTATTTGCACTGTAAGATAAACCTCAGATGTAAAAGTCATTATTTATTTAATAGGCACATCAAAGAATACTACTGGAGAAGGGAATTTCAAAGTTTCACAGAATAATCAGATTTCTGCTATTATGTGAGGCTTTTTTTTTTCTCCTGACTCGATAATAATGAGTAATAAAGGTGTAGTTCCCAGAAATCATTTAAAGCATTACCAGACTGAGAAGAAAAAAAAAAAAAGGAATTTTTTCCTTAGAAGCTAGAAATCTAGTAAGTGACAGGACTGCACAGCTAATGAGAGAAGGAAAGGTCTGACTTGGAGCAGACTGCAGCACTTCCGAAACCTGAGAAAGATTTTCTCCTAGGAATGGAGAGAAGTACCATTGGGAAAGCTCATTGCTTAATTTCCTACAGTGCTTTCCTTAATTAAATGCATATTTAAATAAGCAGGAGCTCAGCAGTGGAAGTATCCTATAGCATCATTGTGCATTGTGCTCCACGGTACAGAAGCACCACTGAGGGCAGCCGTGTCCCCAGCATTGCATATTCGAGGTAGAGAGTGGCTCAGAAAAGACATCCTTTGTGGATCCCCCCTTACAATTTGTCTCAACGACTTTCTAAAGCCTCTGATGACTGACTGTGAAACAAGGCCCCAGTTGATTAAGAAACCGAATGGCTTGGCGGAAGAATGAGGTCCTCAGTTTAAATTCAGGCTAGTTTCCGTTTTCTTAGTCCTCTCCATGGCTCACAGAGAAATCCCTCACAATTTTTTAACCCTTTGCTCTGCCTGGCTGAGCCCTGGGAAGATGTGGGTCACCGTGAGCTTCCTTTGTTGGCAGCACCTTGATTTTGGGCTGATGCTGTGCCCCTGGAGCCCCAGGGTGGCAGGAGAAGGCTCACCAGGCAGGGCTCGTGGGAGAGCTGGGTCCCCATGAGCACAAAGGAGGAACCAAGGGGAAAAGGCATCCAGCAGGTGAAGGAAGGCTCACACAAAAGGTACTTTTTTTCATTTTCCTCATAGTATTTTCAAATACTACCAAATACAAAGGTATATTTTCCTTTGTCCTAAATACTGTATTAAAAAAAACCCTGTTTCAAGTGGCCCAAAGTATATGACTGAAAGCTTTTCAGAGATAATAATCTGCAGGTGTGTTCCAGCTCTGGACAGTGATGGATCTGCCACAGAGAGTCCTTCCAACAAAGAAAGGGGCTCCTTCTTTTGGGATGTGCAACACGGTAGGAGTGAAAAGCTCAGAAGAATATTTATCTATGTACAGGTGGCAAAGATAATGTCAGTTTTATTTTAAAATCAATACAGGCATTGTAATGATTTCTAATAGCAGGAAGCAAGACTTGTTATTAGGGCTGGTGAAGTCAGGACAGGGAACATAAGTGGGAAATTAGTTCAGGGCAGGAGAGAAAGGCCAGTTTCAGAGTATAGATCCTACCAGATGGATTTTTACTGTGTCAGGAGTAAAAAGGAGGCTTATCCTCAATGCAGTACAGTGCTTTTGAGAGAATAATGCTAACAACAATAGCATATAGAGCTGTCGTAAGGAAATCTTTTTCTGGACCAGCTCCAAGAAACAAGGTCTGGACCAAAAAATAGCCCTGCAATAACATGTGTGATAAATATAATAACTTCTTGAACCTGGAGAGAGAAGTAGAAATGCTGGAAAGAGCAGTATTGTGAAGACTTTTGTGGTATTTTTGTAGAAAACTGACTAACAAGCACATGATGTGCAGCTTGGTAGAGTGGGGGGAAAGTGCTGGGACAGAAACCTGAGTTTTCAGAGAAATTATTCTCACTGACATTAAAACAAACTCAGTTCACACATTTGTAGGTGAAAAACTCAACTGCCAGATTTCTGATGAAGAGGTAGCCATGATCAAGCCATGAAAAGCAAAAAGGTATGGCAAAGGTTTTAAAAAATGGCAACATACTGAAGAAAGTCTATATGGAATATGTTGGCTCTAACTGCAATATTGAAACAGCTGTTGAATTTCAGGCTGAAAAAGCATAGAATATTGAGAACTGGTACCACAAGCTCCAATTCTGAAATAGTTGTGTGACAAGCAGAAGAGAAAGTCATTAGGCACCTGAAAATGTCACAGAACTAACTGTTTCATTTTGCTAGCTACCCTCTGTTGCATGCA
Source organism: Notiomystis cincta (assembly GCA_013398075.1). Classification (NCBI taxonomy): domain Eukaryota; kingdom Metazoa; phylum Chordata; class Aves; order Passeriformes; family Notiomystidae; genus Notiomystis; species Notiomystis cincta. Next base: position 55,594 of record VZRX01014173.1, read on the forward strand.
CATCAAAAACCACTCATAAAGATGAAGAACATTCAACTTTTTTAGGAGCAGTAGTAGACTCTGTGACATCTGAGCACCTCCATGCTCCAAATTCTTGCTGTCTGGCACCATAGTAAAGAAATGTCACCGTTCCCATTTTACAGACAGGAGGTAGATGAAAGCAAAGTGATTTCCTAGAGGTTGCACTGAGAGTTTGTTCACAGGTCAAGAGCTGAACCCAAGTCCCCAAAGAACTAGCTAAATCTTTGGCCACTGGATTTTTTTTTCTGAGTTGTGAAATGCATCACTGTTAATAATCCAGAATTGTTATTCTTTTCTCCTTTGACAGATTTAAGGGTTTTCAGTGCCACCTCCTTGTTCTCTCGTATTTTATATAGAGCATGCTCTGCATATTTGGTTGAGAGCCAAGCGTGCCTCAGTTCCCCATCTGCTCTTTTTATGTTGCAGCTTATCTCCCATCCCACCTCTGCATTGTCTCTTAGAAGTGTATCTCTAATCTCAAGCAGTGTTTAGCAAATCCAGATACCAGTGTCACAAGGGGTGACTGCAACAGTAATGCCCCTCATGGTGTCCACAGTGCATCTATGGAAAACTTGAGCCACCCTAGGAACAGATCACTGGGTGTTTGAGATTATTTTCAAGAACCTTCACTGAGCATTCACCAGGAATAGGGAGACAGCTGTTAACACTCCAGAAATACCAAGTGAAGGTTTGAATGCCAATCCAGAAAAGGAGTTGAAAATATACTAGATGATTTATCAAGGGCATATTGGAGAAGTGTGAATAGAGATGGTGCTGTCATGATGTATCTTAAAGTGCCTGATATTCGAATGACTGCTTAGAGATTTCCAGTCAGACACAGCAAAATTTGTGATAATTGCCAGTGTTAAGGGAGTCTACGTTAAATGGGCACCAAAAGACAAAATGTGAAGAGCCTGAGGACAAGATTTGTTGAGGACAATGGAATTTGGCTGCTTTGGTTTGTGGAGTTTTTTGGTTGGTATTGGCTTTTTTGTTTGGGTTTTTTTTTAGTTTTGATTTTGGATTTTTTTAAACATTCCAACAGAGATATTATAAAGAATTAAGAAGTAAATGGCATTATCACCATCCCACTTGCTAGCAATGGCAGTTCTCCCACTCTCTAGATCCAGGAAGGATGGAGAGAAGACGGAGGTCTGGGGATGGAGCACTAAGTGCAGGGCAGTGAGTGTGGTGGGGACTGAAGGAAGAGCATTTGCTGCTTTTGTTTCCCTCACCTCATCTCTGTTGGTGTCAGAGGCAGCTGGGAGGCAGCCAGTCATACCAAGGGAATAACAGTCCAAATAATAGGAATTGGTAATAAAATACAAGAGATACTTGGCAAGACAGTTGTACAAGAGAAGCAGTGTTTTAGCCTGAGGTGTGAGGTGTGAATTGCTGAATGCAGCATGTCTAGGAAAGATGGATGCAGAATCAAAGGAGCTGCTGGCACTGCCTGAGTGGTCCTTGAGGTCAGTTTTGTCTACATTGCTTGTAATTGGCTTTTAGCTTCTGCTGCTCTAGTACTGCACTGTTTTGACAGTAACAATAAAAGTAGGAGTCAGCTGCTGGGAGGGACCTGTGTGTCCCACCTGGGAGTGCAGTCCAAGTCCACCTGGTAAGTAGCTGGCCCTGTGTGTGCACAGATGTCCCTTCCATGCCAGTGCCAAGAGGTGGGGTGTGTGCAAACAGGAAACTGGAAAATCGAGTCTTGAAGGTGTGAGGGTCACTACCAGAGATGTAATGTACCTTGAATCTGGTTAATAATAGCATCTTAGAATGAGCCAATCCTAATGATCACAAAAAGAGGCCAGCAAGGTTCTGTGCATCTTGAATACAGTGTATGGATACTGGGCCCTGACTCCCTGCTTTTGATGTTTGGATAATTAGTTATTTCTGTGCAGACTGGACTCTAAATGCTGCTGAACTGGAATTCACTTGTCCTGTGTTGCTCTGCAAGTGTGGGCAGACCACTCCTGAAAGGTGAGGGAGCTCTGTGGTGTTTGGTGGCTGCCTGACACTGGTTCTACATGCATGTGAAGGACTGGGGTCAGCCTCACTGTATTTGACTGAAACATTCAGGCTTAGTAAAAATGTCTTTGTTTTGCCTCTGAAAAGAAATAATATCCAGTAGGCAGTTCTCTGCTGTTGATGACAGTGAACAGTCAATACAAAGGATGTAGTATTAGATTGCTCAACACTTAACGTGGAGAAAAAACTTATAAAAATTGGGTATGTGAAAATTTCTTGAGAGAAGCCATGGCAAGGTACCGGGAAATCTACTGTGACTGAACTAGCCACCCTAAAAAAGCAAAGTCCAGAGCACCTCTGAGGTCTGAGCTGGCTAGATGTGATAATGAGAAATGGTTTCTCTAGAGGCACTGGGAGTCTGAAGTGCTTGTGGAAGAAATGGATGGATGTGAGATGCTGGTGCTCTGAGATCTCTCAAACCTGCTTTAGGCCTAATACCCAGCCTTTCTCTCACAAGTTACTAAAAGCAGTGCTTTGATATGTGCCATTTATTTAACACAAATGATTGTTCAGCCTGAACAAGTGTCAGTCACAAGGGGCAGGCATAAGGCACTACCTTGGTCTAGCGTATGAAACAAGTGGGAAATTCCTAAGAAAAGCTCAATTTGCTTTATGGAGCTCATTGCCATCTGGATTACCTTCCTGGACCTTCCTGATAATATGATTGCCAAAAATAGCTTCCTCTGATGCCACAGGGCATGAGAATGATAGCATAAGGCCAGTGCAACATAAGGTGTCTGACTCCTGTTGCTTCACACACCATGTGCCTCTTACCCCTCCAGGCAGTTAGAAGAGTCCTCTGTGAGGGGACTTATCTGCACTTATTTGGACCTGGGCAGATGTTTTACATGGCCCTCCATGACCTGTGAACCACAGAGTGCACCAAATGAACTGTAGATACTGGCTGCCTCATGGCATTGTTACTGGGGGGAGGCACATCCACGTTCCACTGCAGACACGCAGCTCTCAGTGTCAACTCTCCAGGAACTCATGAAGGTAGAAATCCTAACCCATGTATTTCTGATCTTTGAGTAAGTGACTCTGGAGATAAGCTGAAACAAGCCATCAGTTCTAGGGTGATCCTTTCTCCTCGAGCACTGACAGCTTTCCTGAGTGCTGTCATCTCAAGGGAGGGCACTGGGGCTACTACATCAATCACTTCTGAAGGGCTGTCAAGCCTGATGGGGCAAGAGCAAGCCTGAGCCAAGGATGCTGCTGCCTGTGTGGGAGCTTTCTGTCTGAACAGCTTATCCACTGGCCCAAATGGTGCAACTGGAAAACAAAGCAAAATCCTAGCTGACAAAAGTGGATGGAGACAAGCCAGGACTAGAACAAAACAAAAGCTGCAAATAAAATACAGATCATCTCAGCCCAGTTTAACAAAAAAAAAAAAGATTCTTATGTGGTCAGAGTAGTCCATGCAGTGATAGGCACAGAGCAGGCTCAGGGACTTGGACCTTGATTTATTCCCCTTCTTATGACACTGAAACACAGCGGGGATGGCAGAGCTATCAATCCAGCACAACAACAAAAATAGAAAATGTTTGTTTTTCTTTTAGAAGGAGATGATATGGGTCAGCCTCTGGTTCACTGTGTCCTGCCTTGGTTAAGAGTAGCTTTAATCTCTGTCTGCTGGGCTATGTGTGTTTGAGGTGAAAAGGTGCTGACCCAGGAAAGACCCTGAGAGAGAGACTTTGGTGCAGAGCTGAGGTTTTCTGAGACTGGTCCATGAGCCCATCAACTTACATGTGGTTTCAGAATGCAGACAGCATACACAGCTTGGAGACTGGAACACCCCCCCAGAACTGTTATGATAGCTGTGGAAGTGACAGTCACCCTCTGTGGAGCCACAGCAAGATGGATCACTGCGGCAGCATCCTCTATTCAGGAAGGGACACTCCTGGTACTTGGGCACCAGCCAGGGCTTCAGACTTGGAAAGGAAATGTGCTCTACCAGAAAGCACATTTCAGAACTGTTCAGACCCACACAATTACTTCAGTGTGCCTAATTACTTCCAGAGGGAACCACTGGCTGGTGCAACTGTCCAGCCTCCCAACTTCTGGCCTGGTGAAAGGTGACCAGCCTGGGACAGGCTGAGCATCTTCCCTTGCTTTCCTAGTGGTGCTGGGGTTCATGGATGGGTCCATCTGCTGAAGCCTCAGAAAGAAAAGGAGCTTGTGCTGGTGCAGTGGGGAAGGGGAGTGGCAGAGACAATCTTGGTGTGGCAGAGGATGGCCTTGGCCATCTGGACAGAGTTTAAGCTGGCACTGCCACCAAAAGGGACAGAAATAAATGAAGAGTGTGGGAAGTTGTGGAGGATAACCACAGGGCAATAGAATGGGCTGCATCTGTCCACAACACCCACACACCATGGGAATGGCACTGCTGAGGCCTGGGAAACACTTCAGCATCCTGTGTGTTCCCCGCTTCCTTTGTTTGTCCCTTGTGGTATCATTCCCTGCGAGCACTGACCTGAACAATTGTAACATACTGAAGCTTCAGCTGTCTGTACTAAAGAAATGTATTTTGTGATTAAAGGTGCTTGTTCTCTTACTGGTAGTTGTAAAAACAATTCCTGAACCTTACTGTTTCTCTATTTTTAAGAGTATCTGTCTCCCATAGTGTGGATGGGGTTTACCTTTTAATTACAAACAAACAAACAAACAAAAAACCAATCTCCAAACAAAATTAATGTCATATGTTTTTATGTATATTCACCATGTATTGTAATATATTACACCTTTCCTGTAGACTGACTAATAGTGAGTAGTTGGTCTTTTAGTCCTAAAGCACAGTAGAAACTAAATCTAAAGATTGAGATTTGACCTCATCCTTTTTTTTGTTACATACATACCACTCCTCTGAAGCAGACTGCACTTGTACCTCAGAAAATTGAGATGTTAATTCACAAATTAGTGTGGTGCTATTAAAACAAACTCCACCCTCTTCTGAAAGAATGAGTTTGAATTGTGAACCATTCAGTCTACTTCTGCCTTCAGAAAATGAAATGTCACAAACTTCAGAAACTTAAGAATTGGTTAGCTTGAGCTCCAGCTCTAAGAAGGGAACAGGGGAAAGGACCTTTCCCATCATCTCTTAAATTAATTCTTTAAGTTTTGAACCAGTTAATACTGTCTTTATTGTTGTTGCAACACAAACTGACTCAATGGGATGTCTGGACTGAGCCATAGGCAAGAATCTCTCCTCCCAGGCAGAGAGGATACCTGGAAGAAGCTCATGCTGGAATTCAGAAGGAAGTGGGCAAACAGAATATACAAATAGACCAGAGGTGGTGAGTGGAGAAATAAATTGTTGAAAATAGAGAAAGAATGTGGAGATATATATATATATGTGTGTGTGTGTGTGTGTATGTATATGCGCCGAGCCCTGGAGACCTAGAGAGGTCACAAAAAAACATGACAGAAGGCACAGGTGAATACCATTAGCACAATTAGAGTTTAAGTGCAGGCAGGAAAATAAAGAGAAATATCTTGCTAAGAAATAGCAAGGTTTTCAAAGCAAGACTTGAAGCATGTGAATTAGCAGAAAGGCTAAAAACCTTTACTTTTAGCCAAAGACTGCCTGATCTGCCATCTTACATATTATTGTAGCAACACTGCCAAAGCAAGACTTAGAAGCTACTGTTGTTTCGAGAAGAGGCAGGTTGATGTGAGATGCTGAGGTTTGGCTGAGCACCAGGTCTGGCAGCCCGGTGGTGAGGGAAGATTGTGGGAACAGAAAGCTGCAAGTCCCACGTTTGGGGCAAGCCCTGGTGCACAAAGTGCAGCCAGCTTTGCTCAAGCAGGAGCAAGGGACATCTGCATTGTGCCCTGGCTGCTGCTGGGTTTCCTTCCTGCCTGACTGGCCAGTGATTACAGGCTACAGCTGCTAATTATTTCAGAGGGTGTTTGGAGCCTTTGGGGAGTCAGAGCCATAGCATTTCTCTTCCAGACTCTCTGTCCTTTAGGTGGTCACTGCTGGCTGAGCAGGCCCATGGCTTGCTTTCTCCAACAGGCTCAGCAGCAGCCTGTCTCATCCTAGCAGGTTGAAATCAAAACCCTGAACCTTATCCATCTCTACAGGCCTCTCACAGAGAACAGTAATCAAAATTGATTTAATATTCTTGGACTGAATATCACAACTTATCCTCAGAGGATACAATGTACTGTTAGCCCCAAAAGTCATTTGAGTGGCTGGATAAAACACAACAAAACCACCCCAAACCAAAAACCTGATTTCTTAATCTGAAAATCTCTGGAGAGAATATTAGCTTTTTATTGTTTCCCTATCAATGAAATGCAGGAAATACTCTTAAATGCCTCACCTCTACAACTTCCTATTACTTACCATATCAGATGTCCCTTCTTCCAGGCTTTTTGGTTTCCTCCTGCAAATAGATTATGCAAACATGTCCTACAGTTCAGCATCTGGAACAGAACAGATCCAAACTCTGCTCACTGAAATGCAAAGTGCCTTCATGTGCTGCTGCTTCAGAGTGAGCTCTCGGAGAAGGCAATGCACTGAACTGTATTATGAACTGAGAGTATGAAAACACCCAGGTAGTCCTGGAAAAATGGTTAATCAGTAAGTATTCACTGGAGTTGGCATGCAAGCATATTTTGCAAATGCTTGTTTCATAAATATTTATTTTAAAAATTGAATTTTGGGGCTTTTCAGACAAAAAAAAGCATAAAACAGTGAAGAGAGACTTCAAGACTGAAATTCTTGTGTGATTTGGTTTTTTCTTTATATTCCTTATAACCTCTTTTCTTCTTTTTCAGTTTGAAAGAACTGAAGAAACTGAAATCTACAAAATCTGTCTCAGGCAGAATGCAGGGCCAGCGCCAGGTATCCAGAAGAATGAGTCAGTAGTAAAGAAACCTACAGCTTGTAAGGAAAATGCCTCAAGCTATTTGCATTAAGTTATCTTGAATAAACTATGTGTTGTGTATTTCCTGAAGAGCATGACCAAACACTCACTGAGACTGTGGATCTCCAAGTGGGTTATGGCTAAAAGCCTGACTAATGTTTTATGTGTCTTTTTTGTTCGTATCCAAAAGGATGTTTGTTTGTTTTTACTAATTTCTTACTCATGAAAAAATAAAAAACCAAACCCAACAACCCAGTGAACTTAAGTGGGGTTTACAATACAGGATTCATTTTTCATTTGTTAGAGAGCATTTCCTCTAGACTGTAGACAAATTGTTTCCCGGCACAGAAAAATCTGTATTGATGTGGTCAAGATATAAAATTTAGTAATGTACTTCCTCTACTGGGGATGTTCTGAATTTCTTCAGTGCAGTGAATCATTCTGGTGGTGGAACCAAACTCAACTTCCTTATGTTGAATGGCAAAAGAACAACACAAACTTTCCCAAATTTGAAAATATCACTGAAAAAGAATAAAAACACAATTGTCTTCAGCCATTATGGGCTGCCCTAATTTAAATCACATGGGAAAATGCTTTGTTAATGGCTTTCTTCTTTTACTCTTCATTGGCAACAAACCAAACCAAACCCATTTCTTTGTTCTTTTCCTTTATGCATTGCTTTTCCATCTGGTTTTAGACGAAGCTGGTCCTGTGGGTTAGCAAAGATTTTGAAGTACTAGAGATCTGGGGTCATTTCCACAGATTTCCTGAACAGCCATGGATGGACCACTTTATCTCCCTTACTGTTCTGTAAAATTGGAATATTCCACTTTACCTCAAAAGGTTGTTGCTAGAAAATCTATTTATTGCTGTAAGATGTACAGCTACCACAGGATTATTCAAGGCATATATATGGTTTGTATTTTTCCTTACAAGTGTGTGCTGTGTAGAGTTTAAGCTAATAAGTCCTGATGATGATTCATGATGAGGAATTCACTCTTAAGAGGAACAAATTTGAATAGATTTAAATACATACATGTAAAAGAAATACGTGCAGCCTCCCAGAACTCTTTGAATTATAAATGTGAGAATTTCTTTAGGTATAGTGCTGGAAGCCTTCACATCAGACCATATTGGCAGGTGCCAGGCAGAAGGAGCCAGCCAGCCTGACTGATTTATTCAGCTTTCTGCTGGAAGACCCCAAAGACTGCAACCCTCTGTCTCTCCCAGCCGTGGGGCAGGAGGTGGGATGAGCTCCATTAATGCCTCCTTCAGCTTTTAAACCCAAGTAGAAGGTTTATTCTTGTGTGTTCTGGACCTATGGTCTTTTGTCTGCTTTTCTATACCAGCTTCTCCACGTTTGATATTCATTTTATTCCCCTCCTTAGAGTATTATTTACAACTGAATAGCAGAATGTTATAGGCTGAGCTGACAGGGCACTAAATATAGCAAGAACAGGGCAGTTCCCCACTCTAATCATCTCCTTCTGCTTTTATGTAGATAGTAAATGATGGGCCACAGAGGGAATTGCCATTTGTCTCTAGGAAATACATGTCAGAGGAGTTTAAGCGCTACATCCTGCCCACACCAGGGAAGTTAATTTAGGCTTGACGCAGCAGTGCTGGCTTTTCCTAGCACTGAGGAGCTGCAGATGAGATCTTCAGTCTTTCAGCCGAGTGCCACAGAGACCGTGGTTTTGAATAGGGTATTTACAATGGCAAATGGCAGCATTTCTAGCCTGAAGGAACAGGCAAGTTTCAGCCCAACCCAGGGCCGTTCATTCCACATCCCCCTCTCTGACCCCGTTGCCGACATAAGTCTGTCTCGGCCTTGGGAGGCAGCCATGCCTTGGCCAGGGCTCTGCCCCACCAGGACCCAGGCCAGCCTCAAGGCTGCCATTTGCTTTGTTTGTGCCTTGGGCTCGCTCCTCAGCCTCGCCTCCCCTGAGCCCGCTGACTTGCCTGCGCTTTTTTCCCTCTGCCAAGTCTGCTTTGCTGCCTTCTTTCGGGTCTGGAGCTGCTCTGCTGCCTGCTCCTTTAACAGCTGTCCAAGTGCTCAGGAATAGTTGAACCAACACGAAAACCTCGCCAGCTCTGCTCACTTGGGTCCTACAGCTTCAACGCAGCGAGCAGAAGTTCCGGCAGCAGCTTCGTTGATGGGACTTAGCCCTAAATCCACACAAATCCAAGGTAATCTGGAAGCAGCTCACTGCTGCTTTAGTATCAGCGTGAGATGGCTTCTGCCGAGACAGGGCTAAAGGAGCTGGGAGCTGTGCGTGCCTTGACAGAGAAGTTTGTGATCTAAAGGTTTCAAAATCTGCATAATGAGAACTGCCAGAAAGTTTAGTGCAGCAGTTCTGCTTTTCCCTATGCAGAGCTACAGGGCACAGGTTAAGGCTCAGCTCCAAAAAGAGTCAGGTATTGCAATGCAAAGGAGCAGAGGAGATGCTGAGTACAAGGATATCAGTTAAACTTTCTGCCCAGCCTAAGGGTTCTTCATGTATTTTATCCACTGGCTGACTAATGTAAAATACAAAAGTATTCTGCCTGGCAAGCCAGGGGCAGAACTGCAGTCTCCACCCTCCCAAAGGATGATTTAAATATGAAGCTACGATGCCGTGTTCTTCCTCTCCTTCTGCCTGCTCTGCCTTGCATTTTTAATTTTTTAATGCAAAGTAGGAAGACACCAAAATCTCTCTTTCTTCAAAAAGCCTCAGATAGGGTGGACAGAGACTTCTCCTGGGAACACCAGCAACTCTCCTCCTGCCTTCAGTGGAATTAAAATCACACTCCCTGTGTTCTAAGTGACCACCAACCCTGAGGTACAGGAAGAATGGGGTGCTACCTCCTCCCTAGCTGTGTGTTGTGTTGTGTTTCTACCTGTGTTTCCCAGGTAAAAAATACCAGGTGCTGTGGTATTTTTCACCTGGGCAGTCTCAGCAGTGACCAGCCACTCAGTGAGCCAAACCACCAGCCTGATTGCACAGGAGTGTGGGCAAGATCAAAAGCTCAGGTTTAGTCTCCCAAGGGATATGAGCTCTCCATGGTGATCCACTCTGGATTTAGACATTCTTTGTGAAGTCACCATTCAGTAAGAATTGTCCTATACCCTCGTGAGTGTACAAAATACAGATGATTATAGTGGTCTATAAAACCCCAAAAGTGGACACACTGTTTACTTCAGTAATTATGTGCTCATTACAGGCAAAGCATTTCAGAGTTGCTCCTCCTGAGGTGCTAAGGTCACCTGCTGTGGTGATTCTGTTGAAAGCCTGCTGTGTCCCAAGCCACCAATACTTCCCAATTAAAACACTTCAGACGAATGCAATGAAAGCCAATAAAAAATGGAAGAATTGTTGATTGGAAATGTTTCCCTGTTTCTGCCACCAGTGAAGGCAGCCTGCATATTTGCAGGGTGAAACAGAGTACAAACTTTTTAATCCTCGATCCCAAATTCACCTAAAAAATTTAGGGCCAAATAGTTCTCTTATTTACACCAGTGTAAATTTAGGGAAATTTCATCCAACTGAATGTACTGCCAGGTGGTGGATTTTGCCTCAGATCTCATTATTTTTGGGGTTTTATTTATATTCAGCCACTGTGTGTATACACAGATACAAAGCAGTAATTTTTGCCAGCAATAAGAGAGTGGAGTTTGCTATATAAATCGGAATTTCTCAGTCAATATGTTGCAACCCCTGAAGGGGTTATAAAAACCATCTGGGGGCTTGTAAAGAACTTAAAATTTTATAACAATCTAAAGCAAAGAAAATGTCAGTTCTTCTACTCTCCATAGAGCAGCACCATTCTCTTGGCAACGTGTCAAAACCATACATGAAACAATAAATTCTTTAGGCTTATCACTTTTACCATTTACTTTTTTTTTTTTTTACTTCAGCTTTATAAAACATGGATGAGAACTGGAAAGTTTATCCTTTTTTTCCCCCTTTTATATAGGATTTCCTATCTGAACTGCTTGAGAAATGTTGCTTTCAAATTTTTGGCCTCAAAAGGCAGTAGATTTCTTTTGAGGGCCTCCGCCTTGGTCTTCTCCTAACCTGCTTGTTAAAACTACAGCCTATTTTGTCAAGCTTAGGCTTGTTTGTGTTGGAGCCAGTTTTTCTATTTCACCGTGACTTTCTGCTGTCAGCTTCCTCTTTCAGCCCAAATCATACAGGGAAACATCAACATTTCCCTTTGTGGGAAAAGATGTTTTGCATCGAGTGGAAAAAATGGATGAGATTTCCTGTGTCCTCATTAGCAACGTGGTGTATGGTTTGAAATCTGCCCTTTCTAAGGTGAGATACCATCTGAAGAACCTCTCTGCTTTTAAGTATAGCCTCACAGCACATGCAGCTTGTCAGTGAATTTTGCTTTCATGTATGCATCTTTCATCTCTGTGCATAGGTACTTATCTATTAAATTAATTCTAGTAGCAACCAAGTGTGTCCCACCTAAAGGAATCAGAGAATAAATTCAGAGAAAAAGGCTCGTTGTTTTTTCCCCTGCCAGGATGAGATGTCTCACACAAGGCCTGGACAAGCAGCAGAGCTGGGCAGGGGGAAAAGGAAGGGGATTGTAGTGCTCCCCTTTTGGCAGCTGTTTGGTTGGATGGGCAAATCTCAGGCAGCTTCACCTCAAACTCCTCTTGATTTCAGCTATTTTAGCCTGATTTCCACAAATTAGTTCTTTGCTTATGCAAAGTACTTAGTAGGTGTGGTGCCTCACTCTTTCCAAAAAGCCTGACTAGTTAACTGTTTAGTGGGCACAACTGTGACCACTTAACCCATTTGCTAAGGAGGAGGAACAGTGACCTCTTGCCTGAGTGGGAGGTGGTTGCCCACAGCCAGGAACTGAACGAGCTGTGGACAATGTGGCAACAGCCAAGGGGAGGAATTGCACTTCTGGCTTTCACTCTCTAGCTCCTTTCACTGGACTGGAATTGTGCTGTCCAAACGGGGTGGAATCAAATCTTGGACAATTTCATGTAATTTGCTTGGAACGCAGCTTCCTTATCCCGGTCTCATTTCTACTGACACAGACTACAAAGTCTGCACGTGCAGAGGCTGGGTTCAGATCCAAGCTGAGGGCATTTGGGGGCTTGGCTACTGGCTTAGGTCTTCAGGCTGTTAGACTAGAACCAGCATTCCTGCTCCAAGATCTGAGCTCTGCCAGCTAGTCAGGGTCTGGCTCTTCTGCTGCCTTTCATAAGCCAGATTGTACCAAAATGCTCCTAAAAACATTCAGTGGTATTTTCCCTTGTGGTTTTCATGATGCTAAGCAGTCGGGCAGGAGATCTGACATGGTCTACACAGCTTTCTGCCTTCAACCCTAAGAGAAAATGGATTGTCTGTGCTAATATGAAAAATCATGCCAAAGGTGGCTGTTGGGTATTTTTGTGGGTTTTTGGTTTCTTAATTAATCTCTATTCTCAATTAAAAAATGGATCTGTGTAGAAATGATGGTATGAAACATTTTGGGAAAAGAAGCTGAATTTTAATTAAAATTTAAAACTCGAGCTAGATAGTAAATAGCCTAATGAATGTCCACCTCAGCTGGTGCTGCCCATGAAGAAACCATTCCTGGACAGCCCAGCCTTCTGGCACCAGCACCTTCTCTCATCCTAATTCTGCCCTGGCTGAGGCTGAGCTCCTTGCCTCCATGCACTGCCTTGCTGTGCCACCTCTTTCATTCCTCTTTCCATCATTTTGGATTTGCCCAGGCACAGGGCCCCTGCACTGAGAGCCACCTCGGTGGACACAAGGCTCTCCTCCCTAAAGACCAACAGCAGCTGCCACCGCTGCTGCTCCAGCTCATGCCAGGAGATGCAGGGTTGTTTTGATTGTTTTACCCAGAGGAGTCCAAACTCCTGAGGGAAGAAATGTGGCTTATTGCATACTCATCCTGTTTCTTCAAAGCTGAGCTGTGCCATGCATGAAAAACGTTTGGGAAACCAGGAGCAGAAGCGAAAGCTTACCAAGGCAGTGCTGTCCACTGCCGCACCAACATACTGCCAGTTTCCTTAAGTTGCCAGAAACAGTATACTGTTTTTGTATAGAGTGGAAATTGCTTGTGCTTTGTCAGTCCAGGAGTGCAGGGCTGTCAGTCAGTCAGTGTTATGGTTAACATGTGTTTTCCCAGGTTTACACTTGTGTCTTCCCACACCGTGTGCCTGTGTTATGCTGGAGCAGCAACAACTTCCCTCCCTCAGGTCCCTCCCGTTGTTTGTGCAGATGAAAACCCCAGTGCTTACAAGGCACGGAGATCCTAAGCCGAGGCATCTCCTCATCCTTTAGTGAGGACGTGGGTGCACCGGGGAGCACAGGGGGAGGCCTGGCTACTGCGGGGAGGTGTCCCTTGGCCGAAATCCTCCAGCTTCCCACCACGCCATGGCCAGGAAGGGGCTGCGTGGAGTTGGATTCGGCGGTCTCTGTCCCCTCACCACCCCCCGGCAGGATGTCCTGCCGTGCCGAGGCTCCCCCGTGGGCACCTCCACCGCTGCCTGGGCTTCCCCTTCTCCCGACACGGCTGGCGCGCCTCCCGCGGAGCCGGCGGGGCTGGGGAGGGTCCCCGGGNGGCCCCGAAGTTCGGCTGCTGGCAGCCCGGAGGCCGCGGCCGCAGGGGTCGCTCCCGCGGCTCCTCGGTGTGCGCTGCCTGTTACCTGCTCTCGCAAGTTTCCCAGCGCCGGGTGCGTGGGCGCTGTGCCGGGAGCGGGGCTTCTGGCGCGCTCAGTTTCTTACATGTGTTGGCTTTGTGAAAGAGGGAGGGTTTTTCCCCAAAAGAAGCGGGTTTGAAACTGGCAGCCCGCGGGTAGCAGCATCGCCAGCGCGGCGCGGGAGGCGCTTCGCGCCCGGCTGCGGGAGAGGTGGCGCTTCCCGAGCACCGGCTGCGCTGGGAACTGGAAACTGGAAGTTGCTCGCTTTCGTTCGTGTCTCTTGTCTGCTCTGAGAGAGAGCTTGCTGGTCTTGTTGTGCTAAACAAAAGTAATAAATCGTAATTCGGTCGGTAACTGAAGTTTTCTTGGCATTTCGAGTGATAGAGTAACGGGGGGAGAAACATTTGCGTCCATTGCCGTTTGGAGAGGAAAGGCTGATGTTCTGATACTGTAACAGGATTTGGATGGGGCTGGTGGCCTCCCGCTGTGTGCGGGAGCGGAGAACTGGTTAGCCAAAACTCTGACCTCGGCTCACTTTGGAGCGATATGGGAGCTGCTGCGTGAATCAGGTTCTGGGAAGATTTGGAAATGCAGGGAATGCCTCGAGAGAGTCCTTTGTCTCTTGGTGAAAATGAGGCTTGATATTTTGGCTCAGTACTGTGCAGTGTTGGAGGATCTTAACAGAAAAATACCTTTGGAGAAACCATTGTTTTAACAAAAACAGTGTTAATGCTTGACAATATTAAAATGTCAAATTTTCCATAAAAGTAGGGAATATCTGTTTATGGATTAGATACCTCAGTGTGATTTATTTCTCTCCCCCTTTCTCATGCCTACATATGATTCTGAACATGGTTTGGCTTTTGTGGTTGTAATCACATTCTTGGACAACTTCCTGAAAGAGAAACCTGGTAGAATGACTTTTTTTTTTTTTCACTGCACTGAAAAATAACCTCTTCTTCTTTCACTTTCTCCTGTGTGAGCATTCATAATTCGTTCCCAGCTTGCCACAGGAATTCATCAGAAACCTGATTTTGTAGGGACTATTCACGAAATGTATGTAGGTGTGAGCAGCTGCGCTGCCTTGTAGCTTCGGAGGAGCTGCAGACATCCTTGAGGAAGCTGAGAAGCAGCTGCATGCCTGCTGAGTGCTCAGATGGGTCTTTGGTGCGTGAGGTGAAGACCAATGCAAATAAAACGGCAGAATTACAAAGTAGATTAATTCAGCTGCGTGTATAAGATGCACTAGGTTGGAGATGTAGCGTTGTGTGAGGTGTGATTAAACTCGTGAGAGCAGCAGCTGTTTGGCACGGGAGCCAACTTCAAGTGGTGAATGCTAGTCCACAGCTTTTTGCAATTACAGACAAGTTGTCTGTCAGACAACCCGTAAGCAAATTTTGTCAGTGCTCCTGAGCTGCTGAAAAGCAGCTTCTCTGGGCATTAGTGTTTTATGGGCTCCCCAGGTGTGAGGATGGTGGAAGAACTCCTCTTTGCTTTGATTGGTGATACAGCCATCACTATAGCCACACATATATTTATATCTATATATAGCTCTATGTGTCTCATGTGGGAGGCAATAGAAACTCATGTCAGAACAAAAAAGAAAACAGAAACCTGCAGTGGATTTTGTCTCAAGGTGTATACAGAAGCGTTGAAGCTTCTGTTTGGTGTTGTCATTGACAACCAGGAGAATAGCATGTCTTAGTGGCATGTGGAGACTTTTAGCCTAGGTGTCCAAATCACACAGGCAGAAACGTGTTCCCGTCCTAGAGCTCCCTACCAGCATACTGCTAGGCAGAAAAATGTCAAACAGGGAGCCCAGGAAGTTGCACCAGGTATTTTTAGACTAGATTGAAGTGTGTGTGTGTATAGATACTGAAAAATAATCACCTTACTGCTAGGAATAATAATGGAGATGCATATAAATTGCATGTTTCCACAGCAAGGGATCAGTTCAGAGGGAGCTTTGGCTAGAGATTTGTGGTGGTGGGCACAGCATCTACCTGGCTTATGCAGCTGGTTGTGGCTTTTGATTCTTGATAGGAGCTACTGTGCTCATTCTTGAAAAAGCTGAGGCTTGGTGGAAGGCTTTTCTTGGAAACTGGGGTTAGGTTGTCTGGGCTGCTTGAATTGCTTAATCACAAGCATGCATGAAAGAGCATGCTTTTGTAATACTAATTAGGGGGAAATTCATTCTAATCATCAAAACATTTCCAGTCAACTTGGTTTGTTAACTGAGTTCTGTGTTTCTCTAGGGTCCAAGATTTCATACATGAGAAGGCAGGGAAAAGATGGATTAATCATCACTAATCTGTAAAGTGTTGGTAGATATAGTCATCTTTATGTGCCTCTGGGCATCTTCCCAATCACCTGTGACATAGCTAACAAAGCATGTTTTACAGCAAAGTGCTAGCCTGTAAGAACCATGTCATTCAGTGCACCTATACTTGCCATAAACATCTTTTGAATTAGTGGAGTGATAGAAAGAATTGCCTCTTTTTGGCTTTGAAGAGCAGGTGGTGGTAGCATGGAGTAATCAGTCACCTACATACAAATATAAAGATTTGGTGTAAGTTGGGGAACTAGGAAAAGATAAGGTGGTTTTTTATTATTAAAGTAGATAGCTTCTTTGTGTAAAAATTAGAAAGCTGAATATGTGCAACCTTGTACGTGTTCAGGTGTGTCTGTGGTGGTTAAAGTGGTGGGAGCAGAGCAAAAAGAGGTGGTAGCATCCTACAGCTGTAGCTACACAAACATTTAGGCTGGCATGCTGTGAGGGAAAAAAGCTGTCCTGTGTTCTGCTTGTTCCTGTCTCTCTTCAGGGATAGACTCCAGTTCATACTTGACTTCTGTGAATACTTCTGCAAGCAGAGCCGAGCTCTCTGCTGAAGTGAGAGCTGGTAATCATGGCCTGGAAAAGTATGGGGCAATTTTAGTGGCAATTTTAGTGCTGGTATAAGCTGTTTATCATGCCCTTGAAATACACTTAAGTGCTAACTGAAATGCTTTCTGAGTCTGTTAGCACCTCTCCTTGAGCAGTGTCTGTGGAAAAATGTCTTTTGGCAGCTGCTGTATCTTTTCTGTGGTCTGGTGTTCACCTTTAATGGCCAGAAAGATGTTTTTTCCCCAATTTTCAGGCTGAAATCAGAAGATGCCTTATGCTGGGGTCCAATAATTATGCCACAAAGCAATTTAAGTTTGAAAGCATATTCATCTTATGGAATTATCTCCCTATGGCAAAAATGTCAGTTTTGCTGACCATGCTCAGCCATGTGATATAAAGTGTGGGCTTCAGGTAGTTCCTGTTTTCATCCTGGCCTGTAGAAACAGCAGCCCAAAATCCTCTTTAGTATTATGGGGCCATGAAAGCACTTGGAGAAGGCATCAAGACTGAAGGCCAGTGAGTTCTGAACTGAAGAAGCCTGCTCAAGGTTGTGTATGTGGGGTGGCCTCAGTGTGCAGGTGGGCTGGTTTGTGAGAGAGACTGCAAGCTGTAGTTGTAAACCCCACTGGAGTCTCCAGAAGCACTGGTGAGAAATGCTGGTACGTTCTTGCTGTCTTAATTTGGCTGATGTACAGGGGATATGAATTTGTTATCAGCTATGTAGCTTTGACCAAGCCTGGTTTTTTACTTAAAGGCTTTCTGTATTAGTTAACAACTTGCACTTTAAGCTTCTCTTCCTGCAGAAGGGCATGTGGAGGTATTTAGTGGTGTTTCTCACTGCTTCTGAGATGATTCTGTCATCTGGTGTGAACTATAAGCTTCTGCTGGCCCAAGGCTGAACGAGGTTAGAGGGTTTTTGTTTTAGTGGGAGAGGGGCAGTTACCCATTGGCTCTGCCAGGTCACAGGTACAAAACCAAGAGAAGAACTGAACATAACTAATTTTTCCTCTCCCATTCTGTTAACCTATAACTTCACCTCCCTGAGCAATCTAAGAAATGCTACGTAGAAGTCGGTGTATTCTCTGTTAGCTGTGTGTCTCCATCTTGCTGTACACCCTCCCCTTCCACAGAGAGCAGGCTTTCTCAGCACTTAAACGAGCTGAGGCCTCCAGCTGTTCTGGCAGCTCAGTTGAAGAGGTTGCTTTCCCAGCTAATTGCCTACTTCCTCTGCAGAGGTTCGTCATCTGCCTTACAGACAGAGTGATGGACTCTGTGGAGGCCCAGCCAACACCGCTCACAACTCAGCCTACAAACTCTCAAGCTGAACTGAATCAGACAGTTTATTATACCAGGTCACGACCTGCTCTCGGGGAGTTTTTCTGCATAGTTCATACTCAGTTGTCCCATTTTTTACTATGGAAATTTAAGCCTTGCTTTCCCAGAAACCTGTAGTAAAGTCAGTGGGATCAGTCAGAAGTGAGGTGGGTTTAACAAAGAGTGTGTTTTCTTAAATACAGGTCTTTAAATAGCTGGTAATTCTCTTACTAAGTGGTTAATGTAAGTTTTCTTGCAAATGACTGAGGAGGTGTCTACCTGAGCATACAGACAGGGTTCCCAGCACAAGGCTTCATTCCTGCATCCTTACAGCATCTGTGGCTTCTGGTGCTCTTGTGGTTGCTTAGGTCTGCTTGTGGAGCTTTCTGGGGGGAAAAGATGAATATGAGTAAATGTCTGTGCTGTAAAGAGAAATGTGAGTGGCCTTATCCTTTTCAGGCAACCATCAAGCTAGGGCTGGAATGGCTGAGAAAAGGCCACTAAAAACTAGGATCTCATATTCCTGTGAGCTTAGGTCTGTTTCAGTGGTGCTGCCCTGGATACAGAAAATCAGTATATGTTTTTCATCTTAAATGTTAATAACTTGGCTACATTACACTTTAGGGGTTATATTTGTTATCTGGTTTTTCAGATAAGGTTTCTAAATTAGCTTGCAAATAGGAAGTGGTTGATTGCTAACGTTGTACAGTGTGATTAACAAATAAATAAAGGGCTAGTCACCTATTACTCTGCACATCTCCAGCCACAAGTGCAGTAAATGGTTAGAACTGTGTTCCTTATCTCTCCAAGTATTTTGTCACTTGGTGGCATTCCCTATGTACAAATGCTTAAAGTATCAGGTTTTGGCTGTGAATGAATTTAAGTACAAGGTTTTGTAGAAGTTCTTGTTACAAACAGAGAATACTGGACTTCCAATTCATTTTTATGGTGAAATTACTTTATTGACTGTATGTAACTTTAGAGAACTGCCAACACTGTTAGTGCCATAGTCTTTCCTCTTGTTAGGAGGAGGGATAAGTAAAATCTTAGTAATATTGAATTACTTGCATTATTTTAAGTGAGGTTTCTTAATGTCCTCTTGGGAGACCCAAGAGGGTCTCTAAACCCATTGGTTTAGAGATGCATTGGCTTTGGTTAGATATTGTGTGGCTGATAGGTCCTGCCACCTCTCTCAGTTTCCCAGGAGTAATAAAAATGTAAATAACCTAAAAATATTATGGCTCCATAGAAAACCTAATTTTCAGTTATGCTATAAACCCTGACTGAGCGTGGAATGATGGGAATTGGGCTTTGTAGAGTTGTTTTGTAGGAGATATAAGTATTTCTCCTGTAGAGTAACTTAAACCTAAAAGGTGTAGAATCTAAAAGCAAACAGCATCTCTCTTCTACTCTGCAGCAACTGACATGCCTTGTCAAAGCTCTGCAATATTAACTATTGAATTGAGGACTCAATTCTATACCTTTAGTTTTCTTTATTTCTTACACTGAATTTTTTTTTCCTTTGCTTGACAGTTCTTTAAGTCCAAGTGTTACAGATATTGTGTCTTAACCCTTCTGAAGGAGGATGTATCCCAAAAGGTTCTTGGCATTCTGTTCTCCAAGCACAATTCCCACATGGCCATGGAGCCATATACACAAGGCTGTTTCTACTCTCCCAGCCTGATAGGTGCAAGAGGCAGGGCATGTGTCACTGGCCAGCAGATTAAAGTTCTTGGGAAAAGGAGAACCAGGTCTGTTTGCACTGTAGTGGTGTGAGTCTTGCTGTCAGATGATACCAAGATAACTGCAACAAGTTGTGTTGGTTTGCCCTGGCCTGGTTTCTGGTAGCAGGGGGGCCACAGAGGTGGCTCCTGTGGGAAGCTGCTGGAAGCTTCCACCATGTCCAGCAGAGCCAGTGGCTGATGGCTCTGGGGATGGACATGGAGATGGACAGGACTGGGCCAGGGAGAGAGGCTGGAAATGCCTCTGTGAGGACAGATTTAAGAAGGAAATCAAAACAAAGTCAGGGTTTTTCATTTCTGGTCAGAGAAGAGGAGGAGGTGAGAACATGTGAGGAAAAACAACCTGGAGACACCAAGGGCAGTGGAGGAGGAGGGGCAGGAGGTGCTCCAGGAGCCGGAGCCGAGATTCCTCTGCAGGCTGGGGTGAGACCGTGGTGGAGCAGCTGTGCCCCTGCAGCCCCTGGGGATCCACAGGGAGGGCAGAGATCCACCCACAGCCCCTGGGGATCCCCAGGGAGGGCAGAGATCCACCCACAGCCCCTGGGGATCCACAGGGAGGGCAGAGATCCACCCACAGCCCATGGAGGAGGTGCCCATGCCGGAGCTGTGGATGCCTGGAGGAGCTGTGATCCAGGGGCAGATCCAGAGGAGAGAGGGGGTCCCCCTGCTCCCAGGCTGGAGCAGCCTGTCCTTGGAGGCTGCACCCCGTGGGAGGAGAGCCCCACGCCCCATGCAGCAGTTTTGGGAGGGCTCTGTGCCCCTGGGGGAGCTCCCATTTCAGCAGTTTTGGGAGGGCTCTGTGCCCCTGGGGGAGCTCCCATTTCAGCAGTTTTGGGAGGGCTCTGTGCCCCTGGGGGAGCTCCCATTTCAGCAGTTTTGGGAGGGCTCTGTGCCCCTGGGGGAGCTCCCATTTCAGCAGTTTTGGGAGGGCTCTGTGCCCCTGGGGGAGCTCCCATTTCAGCAGTTTTGGGAGGGCTCTGTGCCCCTGGGGGAGCTCCCATTTCAGCAGTTTTGGGAGGGCTCTGTGCCCCTGGGGGAGCTCCCATTTCAGCAGTTTTGGGAGGGCTCTGTGCCCCTGGGGGAGCTCCCATTTCAGCAGTTTTGGGAGGGCTCTGTGCCCCTGGGGGAGCTCCCATTTCAGCAGTTTTGGGAGGGCTCTGTGCCCCTGGGGGAGCTCCCATTTCAGCAGTTTTGGGAGGGCTCTGTGCCCCTGGGGGAGCTCCCATTTCAGCAGTTTTGGGAGGGCTCTGTGCCCCTGGGGGAGCTCCCATTTCAGCAGTTTTGGGAGGGCTCTGTGCCCCTGGGGGAGCTCACATTTCAGCAGTTTTGGGAGGGCTCTGTGCCCCTGGGGGAGCTCCCATTTCAGCAGTTTTGGGAGGGCTCTGTGCCCCTGGGGGAGCCCACATTTCAGCAGTTTTGGGAGGGCTCTGTGCCCCTGGGGGAGCTCACGGAGGTTTGGCTGCAGCTCCTGAGCGTGGCCCCACGCTGGAGAAGTTCCCACAGAAGTGTCTCCCGTGGGAGGGACCCCACGGCCTCACAGGGGATGGACTCCTGTCCCAGGGCAGGGGAGAAAATCTCGGGGATGGACTGACCAGACCCCCCTGCCCCGTCTGCCTGCGCTGTCGGTGGGAAGGAGGGACGGGCTGGGGGAAAAGGTGTTTGAAGGGCTTCTTTTACTTCTCATTATCCTCCTCTGATGCTGTCAGTAATAAATTCACTTTGCAACTTCAGTTGAGCCTGCTTTGCCCTTGAAGTGTTTCTCCAGGTCCTTATCTCACTCATGAAACATTTGTTAATTTTTTTTTTCCCTTCTCCCTCCTCTGCCCAGCTGTGGCAGGGGAGGGTGAGTGAACGACTCTTGTGGTGCCTGGTGTTTGGGCCAGAGTCAAACCCTGACACAACTAAATTAATAAGGGTACTAGGTTTCCCTTCAATATTTTTTTAAGGAACAAAAGATTGTAAAATCCTAAAGCAGAGGTGAAGGTGGTGGTTAAGTGCCTGATAAGACGCCAGCCACTGTTAGTCCAGCATCCTGTGGACTATTTACTTTGTAAATCTGTACATACATAGCCCATTGCCAAAGAATTAATACCCTGTACCTTGTTAAAGGGAGCTTGCAATGCTGTAGGCTTGCCTTTGGCTCCTAACGAGCCTGTGGCTGCATTGTGAGCGTTGTTGTACAGTAAATGTGGGAACTGTGGTTCCATGAGGCCTTTCTTGCAGAATAAAACTAGAAATGGGAGTTTGAGTTTAGGCAAATGCTATGATTGTTGAGCCCCTGTTCCCTCTACTGGGGTGAATCCAGAGAAGAAGGGAAGCCTCCCCAGCACGTTGTGATGAAACATTGCTGTGCTCCCTCTTTTGGGGAAACTGGTTCTGCAGCATTAGTCTTAATGAGCTGACTGTCCCATGCTTGTTTCTTCATTATGTTAAAATAACTGCATTGCTTAAAGAACTTAAGATCAACCAAACCACTTCTTTAATAAAGGGACCACCAGTACATTAAAAACATAATTTTCTTTAATCTTTGATATTGTAAGACTTGATAATAGATCTTGGAGAATTCTGTGGAAACTCTACTTTAAATACAAGAATAAATAATACCTAGAAACTTTAGCAATAATAATTGAGCCTACAGTAAAGAGAACACATAAAATTTGGAAATGGTGATAAAATTGTGCAGTCCCAGAATAGTCTCCATAAGCTCTCTGCCCTGTCAACTGTATTAACTTCATGAAGCAGAGTTAAAGTTTACTTTTTAAATCATGCATAAATGAGGGGTACAAGTAAAAACAAATGATACATAAATGCCTATCTATGTTCTTAAAACTCTGAATAGTGCCTGTGTAGTTGTTGTACAGCCACAACTCAGTGGTGAAGTGAATGTGAAACTGATCTTTGTAATTAACTACCACGAATCACCACCAAATGCTGTAGAAGACAGATACCAGTGAGAAAAATCAGTCTGGCTTGTGAGGTCCTGAGGCTATAAACAGTTTGAAATGGAGCTTGTCTCTCTGCACTTCATGCTTAGCAGAAACTCCCAAAAGCAGTGGTGGTCAGGACTCTTCATAAAGAAGCACTGAACTCTAACTTCCTTCTCCTGAGGGAGCAGTGCTTGGACAAAGAGATGGTTCCTATGTGGCACCAGCTGGTTTTACAAGCTGGTGCTCTGCAGGGAAATTCCTGCTTGGCAGGGGAGGCTGGTTGGACACAGCTAAGCAGGCTTTCCAGAATGCACTAAAAACCTGAGAGAACTAGGAGTAGCAGAGAAAGGACTAAGGTTGGGAGAGGCAATTTTCAGAACCAGTATTATGATTTTTGCAGTCATGTGCAATGCTGGCTGTAGTGCCTGAAGTCAGACCAATATCTTAACATATAAAATTATTTATTTAAAAAACCCATAACTTCCAGTTTATCTCTGTGTACAAGTTGTTTATATCTGTTGACAGTAACTTAATCCTCTTCAGAGCAATGTGAGTACTGAGCTGTTTAAAATATAGCAATCATCCTTTCTTGGTAGTGCTCTGCATATGCTAAACTTTCCAGGTATTGAGTAATAACAGAAAGAGTTGTTAGATGAAAAGGGAGAGCCAGCATTCAGGACATACCAGCAAATGTGAAAGAAGATGAAACACCTCCCAGATCTGTCATGTGGAAGAGGCCAGAACTTCAGCAGGCTGAACTCATGTTCTGGATGAGAGGATACTGAAGCTGGAGGCTTTAGTATGTAAGAGGTTTAGGCAGAAGGGGAGTTAGGAACACCTGTGAGGTGGGGAGAAGCTTACCAAGAGGCTGGAATGTTTTACCATGCTGCCAAGTGGGCATCAGCTGAAAAACAAGACCCATCATATGACCTTTCCACTGCAACCAGAGTGGTCCCATTGCTTGGGAGAAACAATTGCTTTGTGTTCAGCCAGCTCCTTTAATGACTCTTAACAAGTTTGGTTCAGCATTTATTCAGTCCTCCTGGAGAGAGTTGGTTAAATGCCTGAAGTGAAGCTGCTTTCTTTCAGCTCATATGTCAATTGAAATAAGACTTTTAAATTAGTTGCCCAGATGACAGTGGCATGGAAATATCAACATCTCAGACTTGGAGAGGTCACTGAATGTTTGTTCCAGGCTGACTTTCTCTGGGCACACAGGCTGCCCAGTGCCTGCCACGTGGGCTCAGGGGATCTGAGGGTTTTGGGCTTAGTGCAGTGAGACCAGCAAAGCTGTGAGACTGCTCTTCAGTTTTAGTCCCTTTAGCTGTGCTTGCTGCTCTTTGGTTACAGCTATTGACAGAAGTGCAGTCCGGTGTCTGAACTTCCTTATGCTTGATATGTCTTTAAAGAAACTACAGAATCAATCTTGCAACTGCAGGAAGGAGCCATTTGTTTTATACATTATTGCTCTTGAAATCAGGCTTCAAAATAAACACTTGGAGGTGTCTCATAGGAAGTGCAGTCATTACAGATATCTAAAAATCTATATACAGTTCATTGTTTCATCCTCAGTCCACTGCAAAGTGTTCTTCAGCCTCTCTGGGACAGGCTTTTTCTCCAACTTAGATATTAAATATGGGTATTTTTTCAGATCATGTTTTTGCCTCTGATCTTGAACCAAACTAATTTCTCTTCTTCCTCTTGGGAAGACTGCAGCAGCTTGGTGTAGCTCTCTGAAAATTAAGTCCTTCCTAAGCTCGTTTTTTGCTTAGGAAGTTCTTCATTGTTAGCAGTTTTTTGTGCCTGGGGCTGAAGATGTAACTTTTCCCTGCTCCACCAAACTTTTTCTAGACAGATTAGACAGTCTATATTAATATAACTTTGCTTTTGTAACAAGCATTCTATAAATGCAGACTGAAAGCATCGTGTCCTCTTTGTTGATACAACCACTTCCACAATAATTTCTTCCAAAAAATTTAAACTGGGTGCTGTAGGAGTGATCTGAATAGCTGAGCCTAGTGAGAGTTGAGTATCCTGCCTACTGTGTCTGAGAGTTAGTGTCTGCAACACCAGCTTGAAGCTGAGGTCATCCCAAGATTGGTGGCCTGGAGACTTTTTATCATCTGTCATGAAACAACATGGAGCCATTGGTGTATATAAGACATGCTGCTGTTTTCCTCTTCTGCCTTCTCCAGAGCTCTGTGCCTAAAAATTCTCTTGTGGCTTAGGCCAGGCTCTGCAGTTAGATAGAGTTAAAACTGGTACCTCAGTGTGATGTACAGGACTTGGTGTGGTGCAGTTCAGTGAGGCAGGGGGGTTGAGTTCTCATTGTGCTTGCTGTGGAAATGGCATCTCTCATATAGGTGACTGTGTGACAC
This sequence comes from Notiomystis cincta, assembly GCA_013398075.1. Taxonomy (NCBI): domain Eukaryota; kingdom Metazoa; phylum Chordata; class Aves; order Passeriformes; family Notiomystidae; genus Notiomystis; species Notiomystis cincta. Next base: position 80,414 of record VZRX01014173.1, read on the forward strand.
TGCTCTGTTTTGCTCAGAAACTCTGGCATTAGGGTTAAGAACTGGATTTGCATAGCAAATTGCAATGTATGATAACACTGGCTGCATTTCTTTGGATTAGTGACAGCATTTCCACTGCATGTTAAGAAGTTTAAATTGCGGATGTTGTCCTTCCTGTAAGTGCTCAGTCTAAGAAGTGGGCAGCCTACCCTAAAGAGGGACTTATTTTTGATACAGCATCTTTCAAAAGCCCACATTTATGTAAGTTAATTTGCCTATACACTTTCCTTCTTCTCAGTTAACTTTGTAGAAATGCAAAGGTCATAGGCAAAGAAATGCCTAGCTTGTATTTTTGTTTGGATTTCTGAAGCATTAGATTCAGATTTAGCTATCAATAAGATTTTAGCTTCAGTGTTATGAAAGCTTGTTGAAAGCTTGTTGATATTCTGTATAGCAGATCAGCTGTTTTCCATCCTACACATCATGCATCCTTTTGGATTTCTTCTCCTAGAACTGTACTTAGGCTGTTTCTTTCAGGATATGTCAGTGCACTTCTTGATACTGAACTGCACAGAAGTTGAATATACTGAAATCCACGATGGAAACTTTAATTTCAGGGGTGGCATTTCTTCTCGAAGATCCAATTATCTCCCCAGTTACCTGGTGAAGTTATGCAGTGACCATAGCAGGGCTGGGCCAAGAAGTGACTGCTCTGTAACTTGTGATGAGAAGTGGTTTTACTCTTTTTCCTTGCTCAGAGCACTGCATGACACTTTCAGTTATTGAATAGGTAGCTGCTAGAGATTCTGCTCTACAGAGATTCTCTCTGCAAAACAGAGACCAACCCACCTTAATGGTGTGTCAGGAAGGAGAGGTTGGACAAATATGGAGAATTCTGGGGAAACCAGATGCAGCAGGTAATAGGTTGAAGCAAAAAACCCACCAAAATTCTGCAGCAGTGGCCTTGGGAGCAGAGTTGGGTTGTTTTGACAAGGCTTCACATGTCATGGGGAAAATGCAAGGCTGTCACCAGTGAAGTAGAAAACTTGGAGACTTGCAATATATTTTGGGAAAGGCAAGAAGAGAAATGTCAGTTAGGCTTATGAAGAGGAAGTATGAAAATGACAATGAAACATTGTTTTATTTGATTTCAAAGTGTTACTCCTGTCTCTGCCCTCGTAGTACGCTGCTTGCCATATCATGTGTCAAGGGTAGATTGAACTCAAAATAGCCCAGTTCCTTGTGGTTTGCTGTCAGGATCAGGTGGAGCTGCCTTGGTCAAAAGCAGGGCTTTCAAATTGCAGCTCAGACTGTGCTCTGTGATTGTTAATCTGGTGTGGTCCCTGTCCATCACTGCATGGGACAGGCTGTATTGCACCAACATGAACTGTTGCTTGCTTCCAAGTGCATCTAGAAAGGCTTGTTGATAGTTTCAGGGCCTTGAAGTTTCTCTTTTGCCAAGATACTAGGTCAAGGTATAAGTCTGCTCAATATCAAGATTAAGAATTTGTTTTAACTACCACTTGGGTTTCCAGATTTGGGAGAAGAGATGGTCACCAAACCACCAAGGAAAAGCCTTAGCCCTAAACCTAGCTCTTCTTGGAGTGCCTCCTGCAAGGCAGCAGTGCCATCTGTGAGGAGCTGCTGCCTGTGAGAGGGAATCCTTGCCCTTAAGAACAAAACTAGAGGTTTCAGGTGTTTTGTGTGAAGAATATTCCTTAACGATTCTAATTTTTTTTGAAAAGAGCAAGTTTGCTTTCCCTGTCAGGCTGTTGGCTGTCCCCCATGACATTTTCCTGCTGCTTCTGGTGTGTGGGGTGCGAGACAAACCTAGGAGTGACTCAAGCAACCTGCCTTGGAGTCACAAACCCAGCCCATGGCATTTGAGTTTTCTTCCTGTGGGTCTCAGCTGTCCAGTCTAAATTTTGGACTAAGCTTGAGTAGTTGCAGTTGATGACTGCTATGAAGCTCCTTTGGAAGGAATTGTACTTCAGAGACTTCAGAACTGCTTGGGGGATTAATAGGTTGATGGAAGAGACTTAATTATTGGGTGGGCTGTTACCCTGCTGTGTAGGACAGCATTTTTACTTTCTTGCATAACTTAAATCAGTCCAGCAAGTTCCTCTGGTCAGAAGTATATTGAAGTTGGATTTGGGGGATAAAGATGTCTAAACTCCTGCGTTATTGCATGCTCAGTATTTGGTTTGTTCTGCAATGACAGACTTCAACAAAGCCAATTCTGTCCCCTCAAATGGTGTATAAGAAAGTGGAAATGCTGTATTTGTCGCTTTCAAGTGTTTTAGCACAGTTAAAGTACATGCTATTAAAAGATGATTAAACAAATCTGTACAAACACCAGCTGGTTTTCTGGTAGTCAAGTGCTCCTGCATGGTTTGAACTGGCAGCGTAGGTAGGCTGGCGATGGCACAGCTCCTTGGGCTGTGTGGGAGGAGGCTGGGAATGACAAGGCTGTGGCTCTGCTGGGCCCCAGCACCCTGGGGTGCTGCACCTAGAGGAGTGAGTGTGCCATGCTGCACAGGGGGCTCCAGGGCAGCAGAGAGTCAATGTTTTTCATTTATTATGCAAATGACACTTCTTTCACTCGTACACCTTCTGCAGCCTTTCTCCTGAAGTCAGCTCAGTGAGGGAACAAGCTCCTGACTGGTCTGGAAATGGAAGTCTGGGCTGTTAACTGTGCAAATAAAATGTCTTTAAAATGTTGGGAACAGGGATTCTCTAAGTATCTCTTTGCCCTAACAAAAAAAAGGAGTTGAATGCAGTTTTGTGAGGAGGAAAATATAGCCCAGTTGTTACAGTGCTCAGTGTTTGACATTTGAGTTTGGCTCTCTATAATCAGTTGCTGATAGGTCCTGAACAAAACATTGCTGCTGCTTGTGCATCAGTTCTTTGGAGCTCATGGGTAATGATACTGAATTCTGACAGATGTTGGACCTGCAGATGAAGATAGGCCCATTTTGAATGTTAACTTCATTCAGTATTCATTAGGTGCTCTATTTTCTAAAATGGAAAAGCATAGGTTGAAATCCAAGTTTAATGTTTGCATTTTAAAACCTAAAATTTTCCTCTACATTCCTATTATTGAGAATGCCAATTATGCAGCTAACTCTTATTGTTCTAGGCAGGTGTAAATTCCCACAACAGAAGGTCTGTTTGCATATGTATATATGCTTCTATTCACTGCAGAAAATGATCTATGAGGTTTACTGTGCATCACATACTAGTGGGTGAGGACCATACCACAACACTTCTCAGCACTCTTTTACTGTAAAGGGCAATCTGAATAGAATGCAAGGCTCATTTAACTGAAACACAAAACTATCTGAACTTGGCTGTGGTGGGAGGTAGTCTCTTAACTTGGTGGCTTTTGTCCTTTATATAGGCACTGGTATCTAGTTATGTTGGGATTATCACTGCATCTGGAACCCCTTAGACCTAAAACCATGGCAGTGGTAAGAAAAACACGTCTGAGTCCCATTTCTGGAGCTCTGTGAGTTGCATGTGCACAAGACTTGTCTGCTGTTGAGGTAAATAAGTGTTTTGGTTAAAAATGCTGTACTTGTGAAAGCTGACTTAACTTCCCCTCTTGTTTTCTTACAGGTATCTCCAACCAGGAATCATGAACTGGCACTTTTCACTCCTCTTTGTTCTTGGGACTTTAATGTCTGTATGTTCCCAGTTCAGTTTTTATCCTCTGGAGGAGCTTAGCTCTGATGTTGGAATCCAGGTCTTCAATCAAATAGTGAAAGCTAAGCCTCAGGACAATGTTGTTGTTTCTCCTCATGGGATTGCATCAGTCCTGGGGGTGTTGCAGCTGGGAGCCGATGGCAAGACAAAGAAACAGCTGACAACTATGATGAGATACAGTGTAAATGGTCAGTGATCCTAAGGTGGTTTTGGGTGTGTTTTGTAAGACTCTTCTTGATGTATGAGATGGCTTTCAAAGTGTGGTAGATTGCATCGTGCACCAATTAACTCTGTTTACCAGAGCACAAAATGGACATGCTTGAAGTTAATTGGGAATTTGAGCATGGGCATGTACATGTACCCAAACTGGCTTATAAGCAGCTTGGTTAATGACTTCAGGGCCCTGGCTGGAACTGCCTTTGTCCTTGCCAAATTGCTATTCCAGAACATGGTGGATGGTGGTCCAGTGCTAGCTCTGAGCAGGAAGGTGGCAGTGCTCCATTTCAGGCTGTACTGGACAACCTTTTAATGTGCCACTCCTTAGATAACAGGGCAAGAGGCTATTTCTTGGCACCTCACTGAAAGCAGTGCAAACTAACCATACAATTGGTACTGTCACTTTGCTCTTCAGTTTTGTTTGTTTTTCTGCTGTCAGAATCCCTGTATGTGTAGTTCTCGTAGTGCTCTCTTCTTGAAACAGCCATTTCTGCTTGCCTGTGCCTGACACTGCATGCATCTGTGTTCATATTCCTCTGCCAATGTCTGCCCCTTGAGAGGGAGTAGGCTGAAGATCCTTACTGCTTTAATTTGCATGCTATTTTTGTGAGTGTTTGCCAGCAAGACTTAACATCTTAGTGCCAGCATTCTGCCTTACTTCCAAGAATAGAAAACCCTCCAGGAGGTAAGTGCATATTTAAATCTTGAGCAGTATTGTCATATAACATGTTGTTGTCATATAACATGTTATCCTGTCTTCATTTGCTTTGCTGTTTTGGTCCTGGGTTTAAAGTACAACAAAATGATTTGACACCTTGAGATCTAAATGATGTAGATTGAAATCTCTTCATGGGATAATCAGCTCTATGAACATTTGAATGCTCAAAATCTAAGTACTTGCAAAAATGTTAAAACATTGTATCAACTGGTTTTATTTGGCCTGCAGACTTCCTAATCCTGAGAGACACAGAGGTTCTCAAACACTTTAAAAGGTAGCCACTGCCTGGTTAGAGACTTGCTATGGGATGCTACCTTTGTCCTTGCACAGGTTCCCCCTGCTCTTGTTCATGACTGCCTTACAGTCCTTTAGCACTGCTTCTTTGGAAAGGTGGTAATCGAAAAGTATTTCATTTGTCTTTAGCTGTCTTTTAATGCAATTTAGCAGCTGGAAGCAAAGAGGAGAGCCAGCATCATGAGACCAGCCAGCTCTCCCCGGATCACCAGCAAGTGCTCCGTGGACCACCAGTGGTCCACAGAATACAGTTTGAGAACCTCTGTTATGGTATGTTCTCCAAAGGAATTTGCCCATAATATTGGAGAGTGAACATGTAGAAATTCATACCAGTGGTGCTGTTAAAAGCATTTGTGATACATGAAACAGCAAAGCCATCTGAGGCTTTTTCCTACATGCAGCTAAGAGAATAACTCTGAACTAATTTATTCCTTTCATACCTCGTTTGTCTACATAAGAAAGTAGTCAGGAAGTGTTTCTGCCTAAATTGTGTTGGGAAAGAGAGGGAACCCATTAGTAACAGCCACCCAAGGATGCTGTTGAATACAATGGTTGAACATGCAGTTGCCTGCCTGGCAGTAGCTTCCCTGTGTAGACAAGCACTCACTGATAAGCTGTAACACGGGAGAACTGGGTATGGTGAACATAGCAGTTCTTCTGTGCTGCCATATGCTTTCCCTCACACACAGTGAAGGAGCTAGCAAGCACTTTGTACAATCTGCTCTCAGGTCCTAAGGATCTTGACTAAGCACTGGAACCTACTACTTTCTCTTTTACTTTTTTTAGAGGCAAGCTCATGTATTAAGAGATTAACTCCTGCTTGTAGCTGATTTAGGCCAGGTCTTAGTCTTTAAGGAAACTAAGACTCAACTTGAAGTTTATTATAAAAATCTTGACAGCTTCCTTTATTCTCCAGTAAATGGAAAGGGAGTAAAGAAAACAATTTTTGCTTTACATTCTGAGGCTCAAACCATTTGTTATGCAAATCCTGCAGAGCTCTCTGAGTGAGGAGGCTGACCCTTTGACTTTTTGTCACTGTCACAGAACTGACAAGTGACCTGGCTTATATGACATGAAATATTTTTGGAACAGTTTGTTCTGTGGAAGAGCATGATTTGTAGCTCTACACTAATATTTGAACCTCAGTATAATCTCAAGCACTGTCTGTAACATTCTGAGCAGACAACTAGAGGTGCAGCAGGCATCATCGTGGAGGTTCATGTTTTTGCTGGGAATCAGTAGTGTTCTGCAAATGAGACATCAGAAATGGGTATTTTGGAAGTCCTTTCAAAATGCTTGCTTTGGTCTTCCTTTTCTAGTCCAGCATTTAATATCTGACCTTTCATGTCATTAATAGTTTCATGTAAAGTAACTGTTGGTTTATCATGTAATTCTAAATTAAACTTGCTGTTTTTTCCAACTAGGAGTTGGTAAAGCCTTAAAGAAGATAAACAGGCTGATAGTCTCAAAAAAGAATAAAGACATTGTAACAATTGCTAATGCAGTGTTTGCAAAGAGTGGCTTTAAAATGGAAGTGCCTTTTGTTACAAGGAACAAAGAGGTGTTTCAGTGCAGTGTCAAGAGTGTGGACTTCGAGGACCCAAATGCAGCATGTGATTCCATCAACCAGTGGGTGAAAAATGAAACAAGGGGTGAGTATTGGTGAGTGCCTTTGTGCATGGCAGGGTGGTATCTGAGATCTCCAATTCAGGTGGAAACACTGGAGAAAATAGGGAGGTAGAGAGAGCTCTGTCCTGCAGCTCAAAACTGTCTTTTAGCTGGCATCAGTGTGATGTTTTAGAGCTAGTGGGTCAGGAACCAGCAGTCTTGTTTGCCCCAGCAGATGTGCCTGTGTGGTGGCCTGGAGGAATGTGTTTGGGGTGTGTGTCCATCTGTCTGTGGGCTCAAGGCAGCTTTTACTCTTCTTTGCACTCATATAACTGGTGGGAAATCCAAGCACGGTTGTCTTGGGTCCATGCTCTCTCAAACAGATGCTTTCAGGCAATTTGGATGGATTTTACTCAGTAAATCAGACTTGTGGGAAGCTATAGGGGGCAGTTCAGCTTTTGCTCTGACTGCCCTAAACTGTCCTAAGATATGGTCCTGTTCTTAGGACTCACATTTAGTGGAGGGTTCCTAACTAACCCTGCCTCTTGAACCAGTTGTCAGGCTTACATATGCTAAAGCCAGAGATCACGTTTTGCAGCGTGATCCCAGTCCAGGTGAACTATGTACTTGGTACCTTTTGGAGCTAAAGCAAGTCCCTCCTGGATGTGAGGAGTGTGTTAATGATGTTGGATGTGGTATTTGTGAAATGAGGCTGTCAAATTCTTTCTGGACCACATCACCAGTTTTGCATAGCAATGTTGCAAGCAGTGTGTGAATGGGGAGGTGTTTCAGCTGAAACTATTATAGGCACTCTTAGATCTGTTCCCATGCTGGAAAGGGTAGAGCCTTGTTAGGTGTTAAAACATCAGGCTATCAGTTAACAAGATATGTTTATTCCTAGTTAATCCCAAAAGTTTACTTTTTGACAAAGGATACCATTGACTTTATGAATTTTAAATATATTACCCCATGAGGGGCTGGCACACTCACAGATCAAGGGGTCTAAAGTAATGTGTGTCAGGTTCTGCAAGGACAGTTGGCCAGTGTTACAACAGCAAATACTCAAGAATTCCTTTATTTCTTCTAGGTATGATTGATCAGGTGGTAGCTCCAGATGATATTGAAGGCAGTTCGACCAGACTGGTTCTAGTGAATGCTGTGTATTTCAAGGGCTTATGGAAATCACGATTTCGACCTGAAAATACAAAGAAACGCCCGTTTTATGGGGCTGATGGGAAGACCTACCAAGTTCCTATGCTGTCCCAGCTGTCCATCTTCCGCTGTGGTAAGCTCGGTGACTCCCTCTACCACCAACAGTGGGTGGAGAATTCGCTCTTTTCTTTCACACCGAGACAAGAGCTTGCCATGCATGAGGTGTTTAATGGTGTTGCTTCTTGCAGCTGGTACAGAAGGATTGTGTTACAGACATGTCTCCTGCTGCTGAGGCATGGATGGGCAAGGTACTTAACAGTTGCCTTAAGGCTGGATGCTCTGTCAAGTGTTGCCTTATTGTTTGCCTTCAAAAAGGAAAGTCCAAAGTACCCAAGTTGAGAAATTTGCATGTTAGTTAAGCTTTGTTGTAAGAAAAAGAAGTACATGTTTGTAAGGGCTGAGAATAAAGGAAAGCTGCCAGTTTAGAATGGTGGAGGTTTACCTGGTGGTGAGCTGTGCATGAGAGAAGGATTGGAGTAGAATCAGTTTATATTTTACTGCAGATAGAGAAATGGGACTTGCACAGTCTCCAGTCCTATGGGAGGCAGGGGAGCTGGCTTAGAGGACCTGGTTTAGAATGTTGGCTGCATCTCCTGATGTGTGAAACTGCTCTTCAGATTGAGTCACAAGTGAAAAGAAGTTCAGCAGGTTCTGCCAGACTTCCATTAGAGCCTCACAGAGCTGACACCAGCAGCTTGATGTGACTGACAATGTACTTCAGAGCTCCAGTTTGCAACATTATGGGGATTTTAGTGGTCAAAGTAAGATGGATGCTCTGATTAAAAACTTGGGTTGCATCCTTCTGAGAAGAGGAACTTACTGAGCTAAATACAGCCTTAGAAATAGGCCTGAGAATACAGCTTGCTATAAATCAAAAAGCAAGACACACTGTGCTTTTAAATGCCTGGGTTTACTGTCAGTAGTGCTCAACTAATATTAGCAGACTTATGTTAAAGCAAACAGCTATGACTCTGTCCCAAACCTGTATATTAGAGCAGATGTAATGTAATACTTTAAGTAACTGCTGAAAGTGTGAACTGGGGGAGGTAGGGAAGGCTACTGCAGTATATAGTAATTGTGGAATTTCAAACAAGTTCATAACTTAATGTGGGGTTTAGCAAGGCTTTTATCTTGAAGACTTTTGATTTCTGATGGTAGTTAAAATATCCATTATGTTGGCCTGTGTTTAAGCTAGAGAAACTATTAAAGGTAAAAAGGAACAAAACCAGTGCTGAGTTACCCATTTACAGAGGACTCATTTGAGTCTCTATATCTCTGAATTTCCTAACACAGGGCTTCTATTTTATCCATGCTGGCAAGGTATCTTTAAAAGTTTAAATATCTTAAGTACCTTCAGTCCTATCAGCTCTCTGAAGCTGAAGGAGGGGTCCTGTTCAGTTTGCTGCAGTAATGATAGCAGCATGTAGCAAATCAGGAAAGCAGCACTTACCTGTTGGACAGTTTGCCTTGTGGACTGTCCTGGAGCTGACTTAGGCAACCAGCCTTACATCTGTAGGCTCCAGCCTGAGAACCACTGCCATAATAAAAGGAATAGTGAGAGTGCCAACTTTGACATCATGATTCCTGCAGAACAGAGGTGCAGTACTGCCAGGTTTGTAGCAATATGAGTTTAGGGCACGTTTCATGGCCCTTGCAACAAGATTAAATTTGTAATGAAGCTGTTGATTTTTCAGCTTGGACTGACAAGTACAGATTTAGATGAAGAAAGCAGCAAGATCTTACTGTCTTTCCCCTATCCTAAAACCTTGCCTGAAATCCCGTCTGTAGTTAAACTGACAACTTTTAACTTGAAACTACTATAAAAAGCCTTTGCTGCTCAGCCACATGCCAGAAATCCCACAGTAAGCAAAGGGAGCTTGGAGGAGAGGAGAGGGTTGCTCAAAGACAGTCTTGCTGTAACTTGGATAAATTGCTATCTCCCTCCATCTCATCTAATTGGCCTCTTGCACTGTCTCAAAGTGGCTGCTTTCCACTATCTTGAAAGACTTCAGATTGCTTCCTAATCAGATCCTTATTAAGGAAGAAAATTAAGCAAATGCAACAGAGTACTTCAGACAGGAACCAGGAGCTCTTGCAATAACTCTTGGAGGAAAGAGATTGTGTGCAAGATCTCTTCAGTTTGGAAAGATAGTCTGCTGCTATTCCTCACTTTTTTATTTTTTTTGCTCTCAGTTCACAGTTGGTTCTGGTACAGCTGAGATCTGAAACAGAGATCCAGCTAATTCACAGACCTGGTCACTTCTAACGTAGCTGGCTTGCTGCTCTGGGCTGGTGAGGTTTGTCTGGGAAACAGTATGTGTGTATGTCAAATGAATATTTGCTCCATGGTGTCATCCTGCCTGTGCTTTATGCCATACTAGCATCTGTACAGGGCCCATGCCTCAGGAAGTCTGAGACTTCAGAGTCAGTTTTGAGATGTGGGCAAAGCTTTCCTACAGACTCTTCTGGCAGTTGTGTAAAGGATTTAAGGCTATAGGGGCTGTGGCTCACTAGTTTGTTTGGGTTTGTTTGTTTCTATTTCTTTAGGCACTACAAGTACCCCGAATGAGCTGTGGTACAACATCATTGAGCTGCCATACCACGGAGAAATGATCAGCATGTTGATTGCACTGCCCACCGAAAGCACAACACCGCTCTCTGCTATCATCCCCCACATCAGCACAAAAACAATAGGGAGCTGGATGACAACCATGGTAGCAAAAAGAGTGCAGGTTATTTTACCAAAGTAAGTACTTATATAATCCATTCCTCCTTCAGGGAGTGTTTGGAGAGTTATTTATATGTATCTCATCTGATACAGGAGAAGGAATACTTCAGGTGACTTTCCTGCATAATACTGATGCATTCTTTTTTGTTCCAACCAGATTTACAGCAGAGGCAGAAACAGACTTAAAGGAACCTCTGCAAGCACTTGGTATTACAGATATGTTTGACCAGTCAAAGGCAAACTTTGCAAAAATAACAAGTAAGGTTTTTTTGTTTTGTTTTAATTCATGGTGGTCCTTCATAGTTTCTAGCTCTGAATAAAGTGCTGCTTTACCAATGCAGTTGTCTGCTTTCTCTTGGCTAAGTGTTGCCATGACATTGGAGTTGGTTTTATGTTGTAGCCAGCCAGGCATGACTGCTTGCTTCTGTTCAACATTGCAGTGGCTTTTTTCCTCCCTTATCTTACATTACAGCAGTAAATCATGTTGGTCAGCTTCTTAAGATTTGATATTGCAACCTCAGGGTCTCGAGCATTGTCTGAAATCCTTGGCAGGACTTAAACAATACCATGCTTTAGTCTGTAGCAAGTACTGCAGCTACAGTGTGTAACCTTCCCTGAAGTATGTGTTTAGTGACTTTTTCCTCGAGCTGTAAGAAAGCATGTATGAAAAACATTGACACTTTAAGGGACTGAACCAACTCAGAGCTGTAAATACTAGTATCTGAAAATGGGGTGTGAACACTTTTGAACTTGGGGCTGTAAAATGTCATTTTATTTCTCTTCTCTGCTTTCATTAAAATCCTGATTAGCTTCTATAAAACTGTCTAACAAAAAAGCTTACCTAGTGCTGGCTTAATTTGAAAACAAATTCCTGTGTTTCATTGAAAGCGAGGTATGCTGCTAAGTGCCTTTTTTTTCCCTGACATTGAGACAGATGGGAGTGTAACTTAAATTCAGATAGCATATGTTCTCAGGTTTTTTGAAAATTAAAACTAAAAATGCATGTGAGCACTTCTAACTTAAACCATCAATAAGAAAACTTAGTAAATGGGGAGGAAGGAGTAAGATAGGTTATTCCCTATTTTTGTAATTACCCACTTAATGACTGTATTCAAAGGTGTTCCAAGTAGTGTTCTGCACTGCAGCTTTGGGATTCCAGCAGGATTGTGGCAGCTTTTAGTATTCTGAGCCATGCTGACAGAGCTGCTTTAGCTACAAAATACTTCAGGCCTCTTTCAGTGAGTTTTACTAAAGGTGCTGTTCTCCTTGGGTCTTTCAGGAACAGAAGGTCTTCATGTATCTAATGTTCTGCAAAAGACAAAAATTGAAGTTAGTGAAGATGGAACCAAAGCTTCTGCAGCAACAAGTAAGCAACTGTACTGACAACTGTCAGACTTGGGGACAGCTCAGTTAGAAGGCTATGGCACTAAGCAAAGAGCCCACTTGGAGATCACTGCAGCAATATGCTCAGACTCCAGATCAGTTAATGGGGTTTTTGTCATTTCTCAGGAAAATCTGAACTTGCCAGTGTTGACCACTGTAAGAAATATTAACAGGCTTGCTTCTAGAGAAGTGCCTTCTCATAGCTGAGACTTTATATCAGGCCACTGATAAAATGTTCTGGCTATCCAGGTTACAAAGAGTGGTGAGGTACTACAGCTTTTGGGTGACAAACCAAGACATCCAGCTTTCTGTGGGTCTTGTGTCTTTTGCTTCATGTAAGAATATCCTGTGATCTGTGTGGCTTTAAATGTCCAAGTTGGTAGGTTTTAGGCATTTTTCTGCACCTCTTTAAGCCTGTGTGTGTGTGTGTATATATATATATATATATACACACATACACATGCATGTATCCACAAGGAAACTTTTACTTAGAGTATATAATGTTGTGATGCTTGATTTTTCTCACTCTAAACTTTTTTTTTTTTTTGCAAGCTGCAATTTTAATAGCCAGGTCATCCCCTCCTTGGTTCATAGTAGACAGACCATTTGTATTTTTCATCCGGCACAATCCTACAGGTAAGCAGCATCTGTAAGTACTTTTTGGCTTGGAAATTGAGTATCAGCTATTTAATAGTGACAAAAGAAGTCTGGAACTACTGAGTAACTATTAAAAAAAATCCTGCAAGTGCAGTTTTATGCCTTTAGTTTTAGATTATTGGGAATGCAACTTTGAACAGGGAATAATACATATTGGCTGTCAAGTTAACAGAAACAAGCATGGCAGGTTTGTGGGTATAAAAGGAGAGCCTTTAATAGTCACAGTTCCCCTGAGTGCAGAGGAAACAGCTCTTTACTGATAGTGAACTGGTGAGTAGGACCCAGCTTTCTGGACAGTCACATAGTGAGGGCCAAGGCAGAATAGGGGCTTTGGGGATCCAGGATGCTGCTCCAGCCTGCTCTGAGCATAAGTGTTCCAATGTAGTGCTCGTGGCTTCTTTGCAGTGTGGGCTGGCTCTGCTAGAGCAGGACTGCTCTTCCTACAGTGGCATGTGTGATCAATATGTCAGGTAATGGGGAAAGAGGTGCAGCTGCCAGCACTGGGGGAAGAGCAGGCTGCTGGCAGCAGGCCCCATCCCAAGGCTCCACAGAGCACCAACAGGGCTGTGTGTCTCTAGAAACAGGAGCTGGCTATCCAAACATGTGTTTCCCTGGGTTCACAGACCTGAGGGAGGTTGGACAAGACTGATGTGGTGGCTTGGCTGTGCTCTGTGGACTTAATGCTTTCATGGAAAAGTTTTACTCTTATTTACAGACGATGGTAATCCTTGTTTTTGTTCCATCTCTCAGGTACAATCTTGTTTATGGGACAAATAAATAAACCTTGAATGTGGAAAAGACTTCCTTCAAGAAGTAAACAGGCACACCCCTGTTCTGTTAAATATTTTGTACACTACTCTTTGACTTCACTCAAGAGCTAGTTTTAACCACTGACTAGGTTTTGAAACAGGAGTCGACATAGTTCTGGCTTTGTGGGGAAAATACAGATTGAAAACTACAGTATCTCTTCAAACTGTCTAAAAGATTCTCTAAACTACTGAATGGTTACCTATGCTAACAGCTTTTGAGCTTTTTCTGTATCTACTAAGAATTTTATGTATGGCTTTTTGTGAGAGAATTTTAACAAAGAATGATAAACGTTTCTATTAATGTTGGTTTCTTCTTGTGTGTGGAAAAGGTCTAATTTTGTAGATACCACCTATCAAGATTACTTTTGGTTCTTGAGTATCTCGGTACCTGGATATTCTTGGTAGAAATAGAATAAAAGTTCTAGCAGTTTTTATATAGTGCATGTATCACTGAGAGTTTTAAAACAAATGTGGTGTTCAATACACATCGCATTGTCCTGTCTCATTGTAATGTAAACTTGTCATTGCTAGTATACACTTTCTATTGGATTTAAATTTTATATTTGTTTTTGTACAAAGGAAAAAAATAAAACTGCATTATGAACAGTCAGTGTTGTGGATCATGGATGTGCTGATAGATTTGGGGTCCAGAGCCCAATATCTTGTTTATAGAATGTATAAGTATACTTGCTTATAATAGGTATATATAATATACTTGTTTGGGATTTACTTCTAAGAAGGGAGACCTTTTTGGGGGGTGTGTGTGTGGGGGGGGCGTTGGTTGGGTTTTTTTTGTGGTGGGGTTGGTTTGTTTATTTGGATTTTACTTGTTNTTTTTTGTGGTGGGGTTGGTTTGTTTATTTGGATTTTACTTGTTTGTTTTAGTCCCTCCTTCTGATGACCTTTTTGCTGAAGTCATTCTGCTGTGGATGAATTATCCATAGGTTTGGTATTTTGCTATGCCCAAGTTACTGCTGAAACCTGCCCTGTGAGGACATCTCAGTGCACTTTTGGAGCCTTTTCTCCTGTTCCCTATGGTGCAGTTTATATGCACATGGGCACCTCTTCATGCCCCTTGCAGGACTCTCCTGAGTGCAAAACTCTTCTCAGAAGATAAGCAGTAAATCCTTTTGGCTTGTCACAGATGGTTCTTTGTTGTGCTGCTTCTGTGGCAACCGAGGTGAGGTAAATCTTTGGCTGCTCTGAAGGGCAGACTCTCAGGGAGAGGAGGCTGCTATTCTGGGGGGTGAAATTCCTGCAGACTCAGCCCTGGTGGCATTAGGTGACTGTAGCATGTATCCATTAAGTGCAGAGTGAATGAGTGTTGGAGCCTCTTGGTCAGGAAAGCAAGAAAACAAGATGAAGAGAAAATGCTTCCAGGTGAAAATACCTGAAAGTGTTGTGCATGGCCAGTCCTAACCCAGTACAAAAGCCAGGCTGAGAGTTGGTGTCAGATACTGAGCCAGTCTGCTTGCCTCTCTTTTCCTGCTTGAGTTGAGCACTGCAATCATCAAGAAGAATAAATCTGTAGGTATTTTATGGGATGTAGTTGCTGCCTACCACCATAAGCTGGGAAAGGGATGCTCCTGCTGCATGCTGAGGGCTAGGTCCCCTGCAATAGGTGAATGGAGAAACCAGCATGGCCTTATCTTCCTGTCTTTCTGAAGAGAAAGTGAGCCCTGCAGGTGGGGAAGGAAGGAAAAAAAAGAGACAAACTCCAAAGCAACAACCAAAAAATAACTAATTATGGGGATTGTGTAACTAAAGATTCTGGTGCTGCACAGGAGAGCTCTCCTGGCTAACCCTGCCACACCTGCCTTCAATTCCTTGCATCTCTTGGATGTAAGGAGCACAAGTAACAACAGAATAGTTACTGGGTTGTGAACAATTGCAGCGACATTTGCATTGGTTTGTCTTGCATCCATCTTGGGTATGGTTTGTCCTGCAAGAATAAAGAAATGTTGCCTCACAGAAACTACAGAGCCAGGACCTTAGCTGGACTTACTCTGCACACACATTGTATTTTTTTGATTACTGGGGTGCAAGACGTCATCTTTGGGCTCTGGAGCAGTGTGGGATTGTATTTCAGAGTAACAGCTGCTGTTTTGATATCAAAATAAAATTGCAATATGAGAATTAATTTTCCAGTTGCTTCTATTTAATGTTTGGGTTGAGAATTCAAATATTACAGGGTTGGCACTCAAACTGAACTCCCACAGGACTTGCACACAGCAGCAGTGTCTGCTCTGGGCAGCAAGCAGGTTTGGGATTAGGTTAGGGCAAGAAAAAAAATGCAGTGACATAAGCTTTCAGGTTTGCCGTAGCACAGTTTCTGTGTAAACAACTGCCAGTCTCTTCTGTTAGTCCTGAAATAATTTGCAAAATAAGATGATTGCTTTAGAGCATGAACAGTTGAGTAACTGTGGGTATTTTTTTTTTCCAAAAGTGGACAGTGAAGACGGTGGCTTGGCAAAGGTGAATGGGATTATTTAGTCTGCTGGAGCCAGGACTACCTGCCCAAGCTGAGCTCTGAGCAAACTGAGGGGGAATGACACACATAGCAGCTACTCCTGGTGAGCTTCAGTCTGCAGAACAAGGGTGAAAAAGGGGTGTTCAGTTCTGCCTCTCCTAGGCAGCACTTCTTTATTTCAGTGCTGGAAAAGAAAAGTTAAAATGCAGCTTTGAACTAAAGTGCTGATGGTATTTGCCTATAAACTGGGTAGAGGAGCTTGGGGTGAAGAGAAATGAATTAAAAGCTTTGGGAAGGTGTGGGGGTCAGGTTAGCTGCTGAAAACTTCCTCTTTAGTAGTGCTGTAAAAACATTGTGCTCTTCCATCCTGGGAGCTGATTAATATCAAGTTTCCAGTCCTGCTGGACAGAGTAATGAGTTCAGTGTGATGTTTTAGCATTAAGGTAGTGTTTACTGTAGTCTATTAACCCCTAGTGTAGCGGTCTGTCAGGTGCTCTTGAAAGGCTTTGGGGTATCTGCAGTCAGCAGAGGTTGCAAGTTGAATTATTTTAAAGTCATCCTTGTCTCTAGGACTGTCAGCTCTAAGGTGAATGCTCATGCTGCTTGGTTCAGCCTATTCCTCCTTTACTCCCAACTGCTTCACCGTTTAACTTTGTCATCCTGGCAAAGCTGAGGTTGTTTTGGCCCCCTGAGCCCTGTGATGCTTGAGGGTAGGAGGGCTGGGAAGGACTCATCCTCAAGGAAACACAGAGACCATGAATGTGCAAAGCTTAACTTATAATAATGGATGGGTAACTTCATGCAGAATTGCTGCTCAGATGGTCTCATTATCTGCTGTTCCTGGCTGCTCTCTACAGACACCTCAGTTTCTCAGCTTTAAAAGCAGAGAGAAACTTTTCTGAGGTGGAAAGCCCTGAGGGACTGACGGCTCTTCAGCACTGAGACCAAAACCCTGGGCAGGGAATGACAGTGGAAAATGCTTGTGATTACAGTTGCTTTAGCTTAGAGAATAAGTAGAGAGAAAGAGTTTGGTAAACCTTGCCATACATTTCCTGAGCCAGGTATGTAATGAAGAAAGTAGTTAGTCATGCAGTAATTAACAGGTAAAATAGCAGGCTATTAATCTGTCAAACTGTGTCTTAACTTTGTTTTCCTAACTCGAGAGAGCTCTAAAAAGCCTGGTTTTCTTTTACAACTTCCACATTTCATTAACACTCTTGATTTCAAATCGTGTTGAGTGGAGAGTGTAGGGAAGGACCAGTTCCTCAGCCCGTGTAAAGGGATAACTGCTGTTCACCCTTTGGCATCACAGCACATTCCCTGCTGGCAGCTTTCTTCTGACAGCCACCTCTCCCTTAAAAACATGGCTGCGTTGCCTCCCAGCAGCAACGTGGCTTAATAAAGAGTAAAAGAGCAAGAAATTCAAATATCTCTTTGGTAAGCAACATTTTAAACACTCTCCCTCATGCCTCAAAGAAACTAAAAGCCCTTTAGCTTAGCCCCACCAGTTTAAACTGTGTGTATTTATTAGTAATGCCAATATCCAATGCAGTGGTTGAAACTTGTCTAGCACTAATAATTTCCATTATTACTGTGGTGCCAGGAGGCTGTGATGGTCTTGTATTGGATATGACACCCAGGAGGAGATCAGCCTCTATCAAAGGCTGTAGGGGAGCCTAAAGGTAGAAGCTGCAGTTGCCCTCCTCCCCAAGAGGGTGATGCTGATGACAGAGTGCACTCTCCTTGCTCTGTGGCCAGTGGGCACTGTTCACTGACTAGATGACACTTTTCTGTGCTACTGATGGAGTAGTGATGGGTGTATACTGCCAGCTCACAGCAGGATGGCTATCTCAGTGCTGTGCTGTCCTCTCTTTTCTTGCTCAAGTTCCCAGGGATGATAATTTTTGCTTTCAAGGCTGTGGTGAGGGTAAGTGGTACAGACTGGGCCCTGTCTGGGATGCATGTGCCATGCATTGTGCATTAACACGGTGTCATTTCCATTCCAGCATGCTGCCAATGCACAATCAACCCTGATCCAAGGATTATCTTCCCCAAGCCTTTTTGGGTTGCTAAGTCCAAGGCATCTCCCTTGAATGTTGGATCTGGGCTCCTAATGCACCATGTTCTCTGTAATTAAGTGTATAAGCTCCTGAAGGGTGTTTGTGCAATACAGGGAGGGAATCAGATGATTTTTCTTTGGGGCACTGAGCACCTGGAGCCTGTGGCCATCAGTTAATTACACTGGCTGTGAGCCACCCTGTCCTAGACAGAAGGGCTGGGTTTGTCTCCTTGGATCACAGGCAGCACTTGTTTCACTTCCAGACTAATGTGTGCTGGCTGGTTTGGGACCAGAACAGGTAGTAGAAAGGGTAAAGGCAGGGCTGTATCTTTTGCTGTATCTGACCACCCTGGGCTCTTCTTCCTTCTTGAAATGGCTGAGGTGAGGACACTGCAATTGGCCTATTCAAGGCTTTTCTGACAGCTGTGTGCCCGTGGGAAGCACAGCCCTGTGTCACCTCTGGCCCTTCTTGTCCCTGAAGAGGGCTGGCTGCCAGCTGAGCCCAGCAGAAATGGGGCTTTGGGGGGACAGGGCACTGTGGGTCCCTCTGAGAAGCGGTGCCACCCTCAATGCTCCACCTCGGGCTTGAAAAGCCCCCAAACTAAAACAACAAGAAAAAAACTGCCAACCAAAGGAAAGTCCCCCCAAACCTCTCGAAAATCCATTCTGAGGCAAAATGATGGCATTTGAACAGTTTTGTTATGTTTCTTTGTTTTTTTCTTTCTGTTGGTAGCTCTTAATGGTGTCCTCTAAGCATCAGGGTCAAGCAGAGGGGATGAACGGGTGACTTGCCTGCCTGGCTGGCCTCTGCATGAGGTGGTGATTCAGCAAGAGGTTCCCCATGTCCTCCTGTTCCCATATCCCCTGTCCCATATCCTACTTCCCAGGTTCCCTTCTTCCCATGCCCCCATATCCTCCTACCTCCCTGTCCCATTCTCCCCATATCCCCTGTCACCATATCCTGCTGTCTCTGTACCCCCTAACCCCATGTCCCCATATGTTATTGTCCCCCTTTCCCCTGTCCCCATCTCCTGCTGTCCCCTATCCCTATATCCTCTGTCCCACTGTCCCTGTCACCCTCTTCCCATCTCCTGCTGTCCATCTCCCCGTCCCCATCTTCCCATATGCTCACATCCTGCCATCTCTGTCCCCATCTCCCTGTATTTTCTTGTCCCTCTTTCCCCATCTCCCCCTGCCCCATATGTTCCTGTCCCCATCCTCGTTTCCCCTGTACCCCTTTCCTCACATCCTCCTGTTCTCAGCTCCCCATATGCCCATAACCCCGGTCTCCCTGCCCCACATTCCCGTCCCCACATTCCCATATCCCCTATCTTCATATACCCCTATCTCCACATTCCTGTATCCCCATATCCCGCTATCCCC